>CM060905.1:853109209-853659209 GCA_030737815.1 Allium fistulosum
GTATATGTGTGTGTGCATATGCTATATATATGCAACATTGCATATACATTTTACACATTACATATAAGGTGATCATAGATTCTAGTGATCAAATGTACAGCCCATGTTATTACTTCTTGAATTATTGGATTAGAATGTATTTATTTTCTTACTATATCACATTAAATTTTTGTACATATAATCATTACTTTTAAACACACACACACACATATTAGATTGATGATGCTTAAACTGAAAGAAATAAAATTAACCTAAAAAAATAGCATAGTTGTAATTAAAATAAAATTAACTCCAAAAACACGAAAATATTTTCACCAAAAAGACATTAAATATGATTTATTGTATCTAGATTATTCATGATAACAACAAATATAAGATCTAGTGCAAAGTTAAAAAAGGTATTTTTCTTTATTAACTTTGGTCATTTTGCCTGCTGCCAAAGTGCGTGATTCAACAATGGTATCAGAGCTCAGATTGTGTAACATGTACAAGGTTTTATATCTCGCTCACCTCGGCTGAGATCTCAGCCGAGATCTCGGCCGAGATCTCGTTTTCAAGCCCAGGCGATTCGAAACAAGCTATTTCGTTTGAATCTCGTCTGACCCAAATCTCGGACGATATTTCAATATCTCGTCCGGTATCTCGGACGAGATTTAACAGCGAGATATCGGCCGAATTTTTGAATTTTGGAAAAAATCAACTCTTTTTGCGTATTGGGTTGGCTCATCCTTTACCTTAATTTAAACCTTCTTAATTGTACTTTTTTAACCCTTATTTCTTATATAAATCTCATTTAATCTTCGTCTCTTATTTTACGGCAGTGACGAGTGTAAGAAGATGATAAAATCTACACCGATTATGGTAAGTATTTCACTTTATGATTTTCATTTAGGTTTTTGATCCAAATTAATTTACATCCAATTTTATTTTTCTTTTTTCAACACTTTCTTGAGTTTTTTCCTAACCCTATTTTTTGCGGCTATAAATTTTGGGCTTCACTTATTTAACTTTATGTTCCAAAGGGATTCCCAATTTGATTTCATTTAGTCTTTGATGCTATAATTTTTTTCCTCAAGGCTTATTTTTAAGCAATAAAGGAATTCTCTTTCATCTACTAATTTCATTTGATGATTACATGTTCATTCGTACATTATTTTTTTGCTTTTCTTATAATATTACTAAATGTTTGAAAATTGTTTGTACTATGTATGCTTTTTTCTATGTTTGTTTGAAATATCTATGCTATTAGTTTCTTAATGAGATTTTGTTTGCTAATAATTAAATACTATAATTAGACATAGAATATCTTAATTCTACTTGTAGACTTTTGTATTTGAAGTTATAAAATTAAGATTTCCCTTGCAACGCTATAAATCATAAAAGGTAGAAATGAGACATTATATTGTGTAGGAAAGTTAAGTGAATGATCAAACAAAGTAAAGGTGCATATGTTATGGTTTGTTTCTTGTCTACTTTATCTCATATGATATTATATTAAACATTATTTATGAAATCTAGTTATTTGTTTATTTTACATGATATAAGTGATATTTTTCCATACTAAATTACTAATGATAAGCATGTGATATATTCAAGGTAAGTGCATAGTGTTTTCCTTAAGGTAGTGACTATTGCCTAGTATTATAAATTTAGGTGTATGAAAACTAATTTTCGACATGACATATACTCCGAGATAACTCCGAAATGAATTTTAGAAACCGAGATGTAAATCCGAGATGGACGACCGAGATGCACTCATCTCGTTCGAGATCCCACCCGATACGAGATAAGCTATCTAAATTCTTCGAGACGAGACGTGACTGAAATCCGAGATTTAAAACCTTGAACATGTATAATTAACTAATACTTAGGGCAGTCATTTGAAAAGTCTAATTAGATGGGTGTCTAAGGAAAGTTTGTTTGACCAAGGAGAATGTTACTCTAGTTAATGATGTTCTTATTAATGGAAAACCTTTAACTCATGGCATGTATCTGGCTCATCGATATGGTCCATTTCAATGGAGTTTCTTTGGAAAAGACCCAAAATTGTTTTGTGCCTTAGGTTTATTCAATTATGTGTACTTAAATATTACAAATTTAAATTTAAAATTATTTTGTATTTAATCATAATTGAATTTCATAAAAGTTTTAAAATATAAAATTTAAATTGTTTTAAATTTTACACAACATAAAAGTTATATTTACATTAATTAAAGGTTTAATTAATAAAGAATCACATATGGATGTGTATGTATGTGTGTGTATAACTTTATAAATTATAAATGTTATGATAAATCAGAAGTATATACATCACCTATATGTAAAAGAGAGATGAAACACATATAAACTTAAGGGATTATATCTAAGGTGTAGAGACATATGATGAATAAGATATTATACTTGTTCCCTTATAATGTCGATAATACTCTATTATTATTATTTAAATTATGAATTCAAAATAATATCGCTCTCTATTATTTACAATATAAATAGATTACTATACATACTAATGGTTGTTGCTCAAACCGTAAAATATTTATTGTAACGACCCAGAATTTTTGATAATTAAAATTCGAATATTTAATTGATTTTAAATATTAATAAATAGAATTTAGAAGTCGAATGATTTATTTCTCGAATATTGGATTTAATTGGATAATTAAATCGATAAATTTAATAGTGAAATTCCAGAAATAATTTAAATCTGGATTAAAAATGATTGGAAATGATTTGGAAAATTTTATTTTATCATACTGGAGTTATAGAAAGGTTATAGAACTTTCAGAATCGAATTTGGAGTTAAATTGTGAAAATTGAATATTTTAATATTTAATTATCGACTTAAAAATAGCCAATTTTCGAACAGTCTCAGAATTGAACGAGACCAGTTCCATTGGATCCGTAATAGTTAGTTATTACCAGATTTCAATTTTCGTATCTATCGGAGTTGTCGTTTGACCGTGGCAGCTCGAAACGCATCGATATCGTTTTAATTTTAAATCGTCAAGTTAAAAATAGTCATTTTTCAAACAGTGTCGGATTTCGGCGAAACCAGTTTCATCGGATCCGTAATGTGATATTATTGTAAGATTTCAAATTTCGTAATTTTTGGATTTACCGTTTGTCCGGGGCAAGCCAAAACGCCTCGAAATCGATTTAAATCGGTATAATTTAAATTGATCGTTTAATTCCATATCTTGCACAGACGATCGAATTAGCTTCCGAAACCTATTCCATTGCGTTCGGAACGCGGGGTAAACCCCAGAAACGCCAGTCACCGCGCGTAAATCGGAGTTCGGAAAATTCGGGATGAATAGTGTTTTGAGACGTTTTCTATATAAGGACCTCTATATTCACTTTTGCAAAAAAAAAAAAATTTAAAACCCTAACCCTAAATTTAAGCCAGCCGCCAGTTATCAATGAACGCCCAGAAAACATCGATTTTTTTCCTCTCCAATCTCTTCATCTACGCGTTTTTAGGCAACGACCCCAACTACAAAAACGTAGAGCTTCAGGAGACCTTCGATATGAACGGTTATGATCGAATATGGGGTGGTGAATCATCGGCAAATAGACCACGAAGTTGTCACGTTCGGCATCGTTTTGCGTGCAAAAGGCGTGACCGAGCTGGGCGATTTTTGGCACGATGGTAGATGGAGGCAAGGCGCTTCGTACGGTGGTGATAAGATGGGGTCTGGTGGCTCATAGGTGGTCGCGTGCTTTAGGGTTTGATGGCGGCAACGTTGGGTTCTCGCGTGCGTTTAAACTGGGTGGGGAAGATGATGGAATTCGCGGCTGAGATCTGTGGAGGCAGAAACGTGTGGCCCAGATTTGATTTGGGGTTAGAAAATAAAAATAAAAATGTAAATTAACTTACATTTGAATTCGTATAACTTTGTAATAACGTAACTTTTTGCTGCGTGATCAGAAAATTACGAAACGAGCGGCGTTGGCTTCGTTTTCTCGAGTACTTCGCTATGGAACTGAATTGGAATTGTTTGGAGCTAGTTTGAATTTCGGGTAAAATTAAACGCTTGTTTAATTTTATTCGAAATAAACGCTGAAATCAGAATTAAAATCACGGTGAGATCTTCTCACTCAAATGAAAGTGGAAATTTTCAGTTATTGATTTGATTGACTGTTTGGATGTGATATTAGATATAGTAGGATATCTATATATATATATAGCAATATATACATATTGGCATATGTATATATTGGATTGATTGATTTCCCGCCTCGTATAGCGGATGAGACCCTATTGCGCCGTTAGTAAGCGGATGATATTTTATAAAACCCATATACCACGATATTCCACCTCGAAGTGGAATTGGTATTGTGCTAACATCTGTGGATGCAGGGAAACAGGTTGGAGGGATCCCACAGGATTCCTCAAAACATTTGAATTGATTTCATATGTTGTTTGATTGATTATTTATAATCTGCGTATGATTATATCTGTGATTGAATGTATTGAGAGCTAAAATTTAGCCGAATGTATTTTTGGTATCGTTGGATACCAGGAATGAATGAAATTGGATTTCTGAAATAAAAATTGAATTTTAGATGGTTTGAAAGAATAAAAGAATTTATTTAAAAGGAGATAAATTTGTTGAAATCAAATTGATAATTGATCGGGTATTTGAAATAAATAATTTGTGAAATCGATAAAAAAATCTATTTGGTGTTTGGAAAAAAAAATTGATTCTTGTGTTGAAAAATAAATTTGGGAATCGATTTGTAAAATGATTTGGTAATTGGGATTAAAAGTTAAAATCAATTTGAAATGTGATTCGGTGTTGAAGTAAATTCAGAAATCAATTTGAAATTCGATTTGGGATTTGAAATAAAATGGAGAAATCAATTTTTAAAGTTGATTTGGGGTTGAAAATGAATATTTGGAAAATGATTTGAAAATCGTGTAAAAGTGGATTTTTTTAGGAATGTAAATTCCGAATAGAAGTTGTAAAGGAAAGGGAAATTTGGTTTTAAAAATAAATATTGATTTATTTTTAAAAGTGTGGAAAATATGGTTTGAAATCGGATTTTCAAAGTGATGAAGTGTGGAAATAAATTTACAAATTTGAAATGTAAATTTGAAATAAATCGATAAGGATTTATCAAATTGGTTTAAATGGACCATAATATGATTTGAAATTGAATTTTCAAATGCGAAGTGTGAAATACGATTTGAAATGGATTTTAAAATGTGAAGTGTGGAAATATGTATATCTTGTGAAAAGATTTGAAATTTAATAATTTGGGAAAAATTATTTAAATTGGATGCTTGTTGTGAATGTTATTGATAGTTAAATAACCGACTATCAATATTTGTCTTTGAAATGACACTTGATTTTTTTTTAAAACAAACGCTCATTATTCGGTTAAGCCGGGAGAGGACCTTTGTGTCATATAACCCATTCCGAATAGTGATACGTCGCGAATGGATAGCATTTGAAGACCGGTGTGAAGACCGGATATTTGTGAAAACGAAAGGACGACCCGTCGAATGTCTCTGCACCGAGTTGCTCCGGTATAGAGATTTATATCACTCTTTTTGTGATGGGAAGTCTGGACGTGATTAGTAAATATCCGGATTGCAAGGGCTTCTTTGGAAGTGCCTTCGGTTCTGTTCGAACCCGGAACAGACTTGTATGGATGTGTGTCTGACGTTACACTTTGAGATGTAAAGCTGGTTTCTATCAAATACATTTCTGTTGGTGGCGGAGAATTTATTCTCTTAGCTTAACACCCTTCTCTGAGACGTACGAGCTCAGAGGTTATGTAGTTGATGGTTACTAGTGATACATTCCCAATTTGGTAATGTGGCACACGAAGTGCTGCTGATCAGTTGTTGATCAAAGCGTTGCTTTGTGAAAAAGCGTTGCTTTGTGAAGAAGCGTGGCTTTGTGAAAAAGCTTAGCTTTGTGGAAGAGACTTCGTCGAGCCTCACAACCCGGTAATGGTCGAAACAGGAATGTTGCGACAAAGGTTTGTAGGGGTAGCGCCCCTAGGGTATGCCATTTCCTTCTGGATAAAAGGTGATATCATGGTATGGAGCCCAGATATTTTACCTATGTTGATTATATTTTGTGGCTGTTGCTTTTCGATTGAGGATCCTCGGATAAAGGTCGGTAACGACCGGGGGATGGCATAGCTCGTGTGTTAGTTACCTAGTTACAGCTCGGTTAGAGCGTGAGGTAGCGTCGGCCTTTTGTTTGCGGAGATCCGGTTAGGATCCGGGGCGTCTTTCCAGAGGCGTTTCTATTTCGGTATAAGGAAGTTCCTTAGCCTGACCATTGTTGGAAATCCAAAGAAACAATACGAACCCTGTACGGTTTTTAATTGTATTACCTGCTATGGAATGTGGCGTTAACCTGCTACTGAACGTAGTAGCTATAGTAGACATACAACAATAGTTGTATGTTGGCTAAGATTGATATTATACTTTCGAAATGTTTTCCGCACTAGACATTAATAATAATATCAATTGATTTTGCGTAGTAAGCATTTTTGACTATCATAAGGAGAAATCTCCTCCAATTCTGCGTTTGCATTGTGTGTGTGGTGGGAGGCCTTATGGTAGTTTCATTTTCCAAAAGCATTGCGAAATTGTTTTATTTTCTTTGCGAAAATAACTGTTTTACGATCTCACACCAGTCACCATGACTGACCTGGAGTTTATTGTTCCCTTTCTAAACTCTGGGTGCCCATAATTTTTCCACACGGGCAGCCTAGAGTTATGTTATCAGGATATTCTGGATATTCTGGAGCTTTGGAGATGAGCTGGATGGCGAAGCGTACTATCGTACTTGTTATTTATTCCGCTGTGTATTCTGTATGGGACAAGTTATATAACTGTCCATTGTTGTAAACTCTGATGATTGATGTATGTATAAACTGATATAGTCTTTTGTTTTAATGATTATTGATTTATCTATTATATATTGTTCCGCTGCGATATGTGAGATTCTGATATTGTTCCTGTTCTGTGTTTTCTGTGTTATTCTTCTCTCTTTTTCTTCTATCTTTTCTTCTACCTCTTCTTTTAACCCTAAAGTTTCGCGTTTCCGCCATTCGATTTTTCGACATTTGGTACAGTGGACGTATCGGTGTCGAGTTTTCGGAAGACGCATTTGCGGGACTTTACAAGTGGTATCAGAGCATCCGGTTAATCGACAACCCTGCTCTGTTGGGTGTTACTCATTAGAGATAGAGTCAGTAGTACTCTAGAATGAGTGTGAGTGTAATAATAGATATGAGTGCGTATTTGTTAGTGAATACAAAAATTTGTTTTGTATTGTGTTGACTTATCGGTTGATTGTTTATAGATTCTGGTCGATGCAGGGTGGCCAACTGTAATCGATAGGGATTTCTAAACTCTTAAACAAGATAAACCGACACAGTATTGTTTTAAGTAGGGTAAATGAAATAATTTTGCCCAAAACTATTTTTGTATAGAAAAGAAATGATTTTCTATAAATTATCAGAGTATTTGGATGCTTGGTTGTTAGGAAGAGATAATATTGAAATATTATCATTGTTATATGGAATTGAATAAGAAATTAAAATAATAACCAAAGATTTGGAGATAAATTCATTTAATAAATGAAATTTATAAATATGAATTGAAAGATAAGGAAATAAATCCATATACAAATGAGATTTGGAATGTGAATTGTAAAGGTAATTTACAAATTGAAATACAATTTCAGAAAGAATATTTAAAATAAATTCATTAATGGAATGTAAATAAGTTTGATAACTTATAAAATATTTGAAATCTAATTGGAATGAGATTCAAATTGAAAATGAATGAATTTGTGAATGAATAAATAAATTTGCAACTGCAAGTGCAAGAAAATGAAATTGAGTGTTAAAATTCATTTTGAATTTGTAAGTAAATAGAACTGGAATTGAATTTGATTTGTGGAAAACGAAGTGATGTATTAAACTAAAATTAGTAAGTGAAGCTAATTGAGATTGACCAAATGAATAAGGTCCGAAACGAATTGAATTCAATAATTATAAATGAAATATTGATTGGATTTATATGGAATTGGTAATCCAGTTTAAATATAAGTGGTAATTGAAAATTAATATAAAAAAAAGTATGGAAAATACTTGTATTGAACTTAAGAAATAAGTGTGGAATTCTTAAGTAAATTTGATATTGAAAATATTCTAAGTTGGTGAATGTGAATATGAAATGCCAATTAAAATTGAATGGAATCAATTGGAAATGAAGTACTATACATATATGACATATATTTTCCAAACTAAGGATATGAAAAAGTACCTTCCATTGAAAAAAAAATTGTGAAGGTGTTGGAACTCAGTATGAGTATCCGTTTGATCGTGATGGGATCATATTGATTGATCACGACGTATGCCACAGCGAAATTCGAGGGGCGAGATGCCTATGGTTACAAGCGATTCCACTGAGATAGTGGCGCAACCGCCGTGTGAACTGCGATCTATGGCAACAACCATGGCGAAATTTAAGAGATGAGAAATCTACGGTTACAAGCGACTCTACTGGGATAGTAGCGAAACCGCCGAGTAACTGTGATCCATGGGGGAACGTGCTTTCCATATCCATTTTTAAAAAGGACTTTTAAGTGATTTCAAATTGGAAATTGAGATAAAAGTGAATGAAGCTCAATATTCGAAATAAGAAGATGAATCGAATTCAAGTAAAAGCTGAATGAAAATCTGAATGAAAAATCTGAAGATAAAATGAATTGAAATTGAATTGAAATTGTAAATTGAATTCAAATGAAATTGGAAATGCAAAATTGAATGAAAATAGATATGTAACTTCAATAGTGAAGTAAAAATGTATAAGAAGCATACATTGAAAATTGTGTAATGGAATTTGCAAAATGATTTGAATATTGTAACTAGATATTATGGCTAGTAGGAAATATACAGGTGTATACAGGAATTGGATTAAATTTTGAAGATAATTTGAATTTGCTTGACCAAAAGGTATGTATTTAAATTTCAGTATGAAATTTGATGAGATTCTGATTCTGCCACTTGGCATTTTGTTTTCTTTTGAGATCTGAGAGTCCGTAGGGACGTTTTGTAGCCGTACCGTATTAGCCGCGCAAAGGAGACGCTGGCGAAATTTTTCAAAAATTTCGAGTGTTAGAAAAATTTTGAGAAATTTTGGAAGTTTAAAATCTGAATTTAAACTCGAATTTGAATTGAGAAGTTAAACAAGGTTGTTTGAAACTTATAATTGAAGATGGAAGTTTAGTTGAATTAATAACGAATCTTTAGTAGAAAGATTTGTTTTGAAAATTTGATAAAACTATTTAGATTGTGGAAAATAGTAGACGAGTTAAGGACCATTTTTCCTAACTTGTAATTTCGGGACGAAATTCTTTTAAGGGGGGAAGTCTGTAACGACCCAGAATTTTTGATAATTAAAATTCGAATAAATTGATTTTAAATATTAATAAATAGAATTTAGAAGTCGAATGATTTATTTCTCGAATATTGGATTTAATTGGATAATTAAATCGATAAATTTAATAGTGAAATTCCAGAAATAATTTAAATCTGGATTAAAAATGATTGGAAATGATTTGGAAAATTTTATTTTATCATACTGGAGTTATAGAAAGGTTATAGAACTTTCAGAATCGAATTTGGAGTTAAATTGTGAAAATTGAATATTTTAATATTTAATTATCGACGGAAAAATAGCCAATTTTCGAACAGTCTCAGAATTGAACGAGACCAGTTCCATTGGATCCGTAATAGTTAGTTATTACCGGATTTCAATTTTCGTATCTATCGGAGTTGTCGTTTGACCGTGGCAGCTCGAAACGCATCGATATCGTTTTAATTTTAAATCGTCAAGTTAAAAATAGTCATTTTTCAAACAGTGTCGGATTTCGACAAAACCAGTTTCATCGGATCCGTAATGTGATATTATTGTAAGATTTCAAATTTCGTAATTTTTGGATTTACCGTTTGTCCGGGGCAAGCCAAAACGCCTCGAATTCGATTTAAATCGGTATAATTTAAATTGATCGTTTAATTCCATATCTTGCACAGACGATCGAATTAGCTTCCAAAACCTATTCCATTGCGTTCGGAACGCAGGGTAAACCCCAGAAACGCCAGTCACCGCGCGTAAATCGGAGTTCGGAAAATTCGGGATGAATAGTGTTTTGAGACGTTTTCTATATAAGGACCTCTATATTCACTTTTGCAAAAAAAAAAATTTTAAAACCCTAACCCTAAATTTAAGCCAGCCGCCAGTTATCAATGAACGCCCAGAAAACATCAATTTTTTTCCTCTCCAATCTCTTCATCTACGCGTTTTTAGGCAACGACCCCAACTACAAAAACGTAGAGCTTCAGGAGACCTTCGATATGAACGGTTATGATCGAATATGGGGTGGTGAATCATCGGAAAATAGACCACGAAGTTGTCACGTTCGGCATCGTTTTGCGTGCAAAAGGCGTGACCGAGCTGGGCGATTTTTGGCACGATGGTAGATGGAGGCAAGGCGCTTCGTACGGTGGTGATAAGATGGGGTCTGGTGGCTCATAGGTGGTCGCGTGCTTTAGGGTTTGATGGCGGCAACGTTGGGTTCTCGCGTGCGTTTAAACTGGGTGGGGAAGATGATGGAATTCGCGGCTGAGATCTGTGGAGGCAGAAACGTGTGGCCCAGATTTGATTTGGGGTTAGAAAATAAAAATAAAAATGTAAATTAACTTACATTTGAATTCGTATAACTTTGTAATAACGTAACTTTTTGCTGCGTGATCAGAAAATTACGAAACGAGCGGCGTTGGCTTCGTTTTCTCGAGTACTTCGCTATGGAACTGAATTGGAATTGTTTGGAGCTAGTTTGAATTTCGGGTAAAATTAAACGCTTGTTTAATTTTATTCGAAATAAACGCTGAAATCAGAATTAAAATCACGGTGAGATCTTCTCACTCAAATGAAAGTGGAAATTTTCAGTTATTGATTTGATTGACTGTTTGGATGTGATATTAGATATAGTAGGATATCTATATATATATATAGCAATATATACATATTGGCATATGTATATATTGGATTGATTGATTTCCCGCCTCGTATAGCGGATGAGACCCTATTGCGCCGTTAGTAAGCGGATGATATTTTATAAAACCCATATACCGCGATATTCCACCTCGAAGTGGAATTGGTATTGTGCTAACATCTGTGGATGGAGGGAAACAGGTTGGAGGGATCCCACAGGATTCCTCAAAACATTTGAATTGATTTCATATGTTGTTTGATTGATTATTTATAATCTGCGTATGATTATATCTGTGATTGAATGTATTGAGAGCTAAAATTTAGCCGAATGTATTTTTGGTATCGTTGGATACCAGGAATGAATGAAATTGGATTTCTGAAATAAAAATTGAATTTTAGATGGTTTGAAAGAATAAAAGAATTTATTTAAAAGGAGATAAATTTGTTGAAATCAAATTGATAATTGATCGGGTATTTGAAATAAATAATTTGTGAAATCGATAAAAAAATCTATTTGGTGTTTGGAAAAAAAAAATTGATTCTTGTGTTGAAAAATAAATTTGGGAATCGATTTGTAAAATGATTTGGTAATTGGGATTAAAAGTTAAAATCAATTTGAAATGTGATTCGGTGTTGAAGTAAATTCAGAAATCAATTTGAAATTCGATTTGGGATTTGAAATAAAATGGAGAAATCAATTTTTAAAGTTGATTTGGGGTTGAAAATGAATATTTGGAAAATGATTTGAAAATCGTGTAAAAGTGGATTTTTTTAGGAATGTAAATTTCGAATAGAAGTTGTAAAGGAAAGGGAAATTTGGTTTTAAAAATAAATATTGATTTATTTTTAAAAGTGTGGAAAATATGGTTTGAAATCGGATTTTCAAAGTGATGAAGTGTGGAAATAAATTTACAAATTTGAAATGTAAATTTGAAATAAATCGATAAGGATTTATCAAATTGGTTTAAATGGACCATAATATGATTTGAAATTGAATTTTCAAATGCGAAGTGTGAAATACGATTTGAAATGGATTTTAAAATGTGAAGTGTGGAAATATGTATATCTTGTGAAAAGATTTGAAATTTAATAATTTGGGAAAAATTATTTAAATTGGATGCTTGTTGTGAATGTTATTGATAGTTAAATAACCGACTATCAATATTTGTCTTTGAAATGACACTTGATTTTTTTTTAAAACAAACGCTCATTATTCGGTTAAGCCGGGAGAGGACCTTTGTGTCATATAACCCATTCCGAATAGTGATACGTCGCGAATGGATAGCATTTGAAGACCGGTGTGAAGACCGGATATTTGTGAAAATGAAAGGACGACCTGTCGAATGTCTCTGCACCGAGTTGCTCCGGTATAGAGATTTATATCACTCTTTTTGTGATGGGAAGTCCGGACGTGATTAGTAAATATCCGGATTGCAAGGGCTTCTTTGGAAGTGCCTTCGGTTCTGTTCGAACCCGGAACAGACTTGTATGGATGTGTGTCTGACGTTACACTTTGAGATGTAAAGCTGGTTTCTATCAAATACATTTCTGTTGGTGGCGGAGAATTTATTCTCTTAGCTTAACACCCTTCTCTGAGACGTACGAGCTCAGAGGTTATGTAGTTGATGGTTACTAGTGATACATTCCCAATTTGGTAATGTGGCACACGAAGTGCTGCTGATCAGTTGTTGATCAAAGCGTTGCTTTGTGAAAAAGCGTTGCTTTGTGAAGAAGCGTGGCTTTGTGAAAAAGCGTAGCTTTGTGGAAGAGACTTCGTCGAGCCTCACAACCCGGTAATGGTCGAAACAGGAATGTTGCGACAAAGGTTTGTAGGGGTAGCGCCCCTAGGGTATGCCATTTCCTTCTGGATAAAAGGTGATATCATGGTATGGAGCCCAGATATTTTACCTATGTTGATTATATTTTGTGGCTGTTGCTTTTCGATTGAGGATCCTCGGATAAAGGTCGGTAACGACCGGGGGATGGCATAGCTCGTGTGTTAGTTACCTAGTTACAGCTCGGTTAGAGCGTGAGGTAGCGTCGGCCTTTTGTTTGCGGAGATCCGGTTAGGATCCGGGGCGTCTTTCCAGAGGCGTTTCTATTTCGGTATAAGGAAGTTCCTTAGCCTGACCATTGTTGGAAATCCAAAGAAACAATACGAACCCTGTACGGTTTTTAATTGTATTACCTGCTATGGAATGTGGCGTTAACCTGCTACTGAACGTAGTAGCTATAGTAGACATACAACAATAGTTGTATGTTGGCTAAGATTGATATTATACTTTCGAAATGTTTTCCGCACTAGACATTAATAATAATATCAATTGATTTTGCGTAGTAAGCATTTTTGACTATCATAAGGAGAAATCTCCTCCAATTCTGCGTTTGCATTGTGTGTGTGGTGGGAGGCCTTATGGTAGTTTCATTTTCCAAAAGCATTGCGAAATTGTTTTATTTTCTTTGCGAAAATAACTGTTTTACGATCTCACACCAGTCACCATGACTGACCTGGAGTTTATTGTTCCCTTTCTAAACTCTGGGTGCCCATAATTTTTCCACACGGGCAGCCTAGAGTTATGTTATCAGGATATTCTGGATATTCTGGAGCTTTGGAGATGAGCTGGATGGCGAAGCGTACTATCGTACTTGTTATTTATTCCGCTGTGTATTCTGTATGGGACAAGTTATATAACTGTCCATTGTTGTAAACTCTGATGATTGATGTATGTATAAACTGATATAGTCTTTTGTTTTAATGATTATTGATTTATCTATTATATATTGTTCCGCTGCGATATGTGAGATTCTGATATTGTTCCTGTTCTGTGTTTTCTGTGTTATTCTTCTCTCTTTTTCTTCTATCTTTTCTTCTACCTCTTCTTTTAACCCTAAAGTTTCGCGTTTCCGCCATTCGATTTTTCGACATTTGGTACAGTGGACGTATCGGTGTCGAGTTTTCGGAAGACGGATTTGCGGGTCTTTACATTTATAGTGATGTTCATATTGTTCTTAGATTGGTAATAATATTTTACAACATAAATAAAGATGCCTTCCGCCCATACGCTAAGGTGAAATGGGTATGTCTCGTTGTGGTTTTGTAGGAAGTGCAATAAGACAATGGTGACAGTGGGAGCTCGTCCACTCATGCCCCCTTTGCCTTTTCCAAACGCTTTTAAATATGAGTTTTAAGAAGCTTGTTGACTGCTTCAACCTATCCATAGCCTGTGGATACGCCAATGGAGAAAACTCTTCTTTATCCTATGTTGCTAGTAGAAGTTGGTAAACTCCTTGCTATCAAACTGCAATCCATTATCTGAAATGATTCGAAGTAGGACTTCTTACCTGCATATCATGTTTTGACCAAAAACTTGATGACTATGGCTGAAGATACTTTAGTAAGTGGTTCTGCTTCGACCCACTTAGTAAAATAGCCTACTACCACTGTTGCATATTTAGCTCTGCCCTTAGCCATAAGAAGTTCTCCAATCAGGTCAATTCCCCATAACTGCGAAAGGCCATGGACTAACCACGCGTGTTAGTTCAGTTGGAGGCAACCTTGGAATCTTTGCGAATCTTTGGCATTTTTCGCACCTTTCTGCATATTTTACCGCATTATGATTAAATGTTGGCCAAAACTATCCATATCTCAACACATTTTTGGCTAAAGTTTTCCCCTCTAATGTGGTATCCACATCTACCTTGATGTATATTGTCCAACACTCCACGAGCTTCCCTTTCGGCGATCCATCTTAACAATGGGCTAGAGAACCCTCTCCAATATAGCATGTTATCCTGAATAGTAAAGCGAGAAGATTTCTGCAACACCTCCCTACCTTCGTTTTTGTTACCTAACAAAACCCCTCCGTTCATGTATTTTATGATCCGAGTCATCCAAGTTTCTTCACCATTGATGGTCGCAACTTTATTTATCTCCTCAAAGCTCGGATTGGATAAGGTCACCACTGGTACCGAACCTAATAGTGGCCCACTCCTCGAGCTTACCAGCTTTGTCAAGTCATCTACATCCTTATTTTCTTCCTTCGGAATATGCTTGATCACATAGTTCTCCATCTCATCAAGTAATACTTTCACCTTGTCCAAGTAAGATGCCAAGCATTCTCCTTTGGCCTGGAATTTCCTAAGCACTTGGTTAGCCATTAGTTATGACTCACTGTGTAGCACATAACGATCTCATCCTCAATTCCTCCGCTATTTCCAATCCTACTATTAAAGCCTTGTATTCAGCCTCATTTTTTGTTGCTTTGAATTCCAACCATACCGCATAGCTCAATTTTAGTCCCTCAAGTGTAACCAGTACCACTGTGGTGTTGGAGCCATGCTCATTTGATGCTCTATCCATATACAGTCGTCGTCTTAGAGCTTCTTCTTCTCGAGATCTCGTTTTGTCTTCTCAGATAGTGAGTTCAACGATGAAGTAAGCCAAGATCTGCCCTTTGATTATTGTTCGGGGATGTTAGGTGGTTTCTTATTGACTTACCTTAATGTTCCACTTTATCAATCTTCCTGATGTGTTTGATCGATCGCCAACCTGCCTCAACGATTGATCCGTAGATACCTGAATTGGATGAGATTGGAAATATTCCCTTGGCTTTCTAGATGCTATCAATAGATAGTAAACCAACTTTTTCAACTTTGGATATCTAGATTCCAGACCCATGAAATGTTTGCTCACGTAATACACTAGCTGTTGCACCCAGCCTTTTCCCACACCAACGTTATGCTCATGGCATGTGTTGATACCAATAAGTATATGTATAGATCTTTTTCTTCTACTAACATGGAAAGGACTGCTGGCTTTTGAAAATATTCCAAAAAGTTAAGGAAAGCTTCTAAGCACTCACCTGTCCAAGTGAACTTGCCTTTCTCCTTCTTTAATGCTTCTAAGAATAGAACACACTTATCGGTTTCCTTAGATATGAACATGTTCAATGCCACCACTTTATCATTTAAACTTTGCATTTCCTTTCATGTTTTTGGGATTTTTATGTCTTTTAATGCTTGGACTTGTTTTGGGTTAGCCTCAACATCCCTAGCATGTATGATAATGCCCATAAACTTTTCCGAAGGAACTTCAAAAAACATTTAAAGGGATTCGGTTTTATTCCAAACTCCCTTAACACCTGAAACATCTCATCCATGTCAGTGATATGATCATCAGTTTTCTTGGGTTTTACCAGCATGTCATCAACATATACTTCCCTCATTCTTCCAATTTGATTAGCAAACATCTTACTAACCAAGCATTGGTACGTTGCTCTGGCATTTTAAAGTCTGAACAACATGACTATGTAGCAATATAGGCCCAAGTCTGTAATAAAGCTAGTGTGCTCCTGACCTGGGACATACATAGCAATTTGATTGTACCCGAGTATGCATCCATAAAGGATAAAAGTTTATGTCTAGCTGTCCCATCTACCAACCGATCAATCCTCTGAAGTAGGAAACAATCCTTGGAGCAAACATCATTCAGGATGGCTATCCATTCAGGTAGCGAGACTCCTTAAGAATCTGTTTGCCAATAAAGTATCTACCTCCTTGTTAAGAGTCGTTGAATGTTCAAGCCCTTACTTATTTTCTTTTGTTTCACCGGGGGTTTTCTTGGATCAATATTCAGGGCATGACACACGATAATTGGAGAAATTCCACACCTGTCTACATGATACCAAGCGAATACATCTTGATTATCTCGCAAAAATTGTATCAACTATATTTTCAAATCCTGCTCCAATTAGGATCTGATATTCATTATATTATTCAGGTCATTACTGTCAATAACCACAAACTCCATTACCTCTCCAAGCTCCGCCATTGATTTCTCTACTACATCTTTTGGGTGAAGTTCGTTGAAAGGACCGCATGTAAACCGAGCGGAGGCCCCTCCTTTAATTGCTATGCGGTTGATCTTTTAGCAAAACTAATGGCCTTTGCACCTTTTCCTTTCTCCAAACATTTGTTCTCATGAAGCTCTACTACAAAATAATTCCTAGCAGCATCCTGATCTCCCCCACTCCATGATCTGTTAGGAATTTCATGGTCGAGCACCACTGGACCACAACTGCATGAAAGTCTAATAAAAAGAGTCACCCTCGGAAGACATTGTACGTTGAGAAACCATCCAACAAGACGAAAGTTTGACTTTGTATAATTGATCGAGGATGGTTTCCTATCTCGATAAACAAATCCAGCTTCTCTAGGGTCATCTTACCTTCTCTAGTAAAGCCATGCAGCTACTTATAGCATGACATGACATCTTTCATCGATAACCACATCTTGTTAAATGCATTATTGAACAGAATGTTAACAGGACTTACGTTGTCTACCAAAATTTGGTTTACCTCTCTGTTGGGCCGAGCATGCTGAAATCCCCATAGGATCTATGTGCAGATATTTCTTCCCCTGCAAACCACTTTCATTAAAAGCTATCTCGACATGCTCCAAATGTGTGGTTTTAGCCTCATGCTCCTCTCCTATGGCATACACGAAGGCTTCTCCATTCTTTAGAGACTTAGTATAACTTTTCATCTCAAACCAAGTCTTTACCGCTACATATGATCCTCCCATTATGGTGTTAATTACCAATCTCCCGTCCTTTTCGCGATTAGTGCTAGTTCCCTTTCCTCCATCCCCTTGTGGGTGTTGTTTGGTGATTGTGGTATATGAATGAGGGGAGCACTAGGATTTCTGACATACCTTTCTTACCTTTTCTTTCCAATGTACTCCTCGATAATATCGAGTAAATGACAACACTCATTAGTGTTTTGTCTAAAACCGATAATACTTCCCATATATATGTCTGCCTCGAGCCTTCTTTTTCGGTCAAGGCCTATTGTACTTAAGTTTCACTTATGTCATATGGTAGATATTTTTCACGATAACATTCAGGTCTATGTATACATTGAACCTTAGCAGAGGCCTAAACCTCTTTCGTTCTACCTTCTTTCCACCTAAGCCAATCTAGATGTTATCCTTCTTCTTTTCAGCAAATTTTTTTACATTTCCCTTTACCGTAGACTTTACACTATTAGATGCTTCTAATGATTTTACGACCATTATAGTTTTTTAACTAGTTGCAGCCTCTTCCAACCTCATATACTTTACCACCTCATGAATAAAATCCTGTAAGGTGGTCGGCTTCTCATTAGTCAACCTCCTAGCTAGTTTCATGTCAAGATGCATCTCGCTACATAAGGCCATCATAGTTTGTCGACCATTTACATTCTGAACCCTGATTGCTACTACACCGAAGCGAGTAAAGTACCATTGCAATGGTTCATCCTTCTTTTGCTTCATACCAGACAGTGAATATGGATGCTTAGGCTGCTACACATGTACTCAAAACTGGTTGATAAATTTTTCTTGTAATATATCCCAAGTGTGGATTGAGCCTAAAGTTATACGACAGAACCACATTGTTGCTACGTCTGCCAGGAATAAGGGGAAGCATTTACACAAGACCTCCGCCGTTGCTCCGCTCATTAACATATGTTAGGTATACCGTTGTAGGTGTACCATAGGGTTAGTTAGACCTTTATAAGGATCCATGATGGGCATTTGAAAGTCCATAGGATTCTGAGCGGTCTCTATCTCCATCAAGAAACGGCTACCAACTCTTGCTCCAACATCGCGCTTCACTTGTTCGCATCGAACACATTCTCTAATGATCTGTGTCATTCTATCTTCTGGTTCAAGTGGCATTCGGTGACGGATCGACCTTCCCTCCGAGGTGAATAATCTCTATCGCTTCCCCTATGATGACTTGATCCATAATCCCAAACTTGTCTCGGCTTTAGGACTTTTTCGATGGTCATATCGCCTTCCAACTATTGCCATCTTAGCTATAGCAAGGGAGCATTGCCTGAGATGAGTGGAATTAGCTATAGTTGGCCTTGGTCTAGTGCCTCTCCTGCTCGATTTAGCACTAGACCATGTCATGGGCACAACTTCAGGCAAAATCCTTGTTCCAAATCCTTGGTGTTTTCTCTGTCTATTCTTCAGTTCTCCTAATCAGAACCATTGCCAAAGTATGACCTCCTACGCCTCCTGGACCCCCTAGTCTTGGATTATTAAGTTCTACTACAATTTTGTCTAAGTCACCGCGGTGACTTTGTCTACCGGTCCTGGAATGCTAGATGAAAAATTGTCCAGATTGATATATATATATATATGTCTAATTATGAGCACTGACATTTCTTGTGTTCCCACTGGTGGTGCCAGCTTTAGTTTTTGATTTCGGAAGCATGTTGAGATTCAAAGTTCTCAATGAAAGCACAAAAATTGCTTGCTCAAAGATAAGAAAATACTCCAATTGATTTGGTGTAGAGCTGTATATACTGAATGTATAACTATGTTATATGTGGTTTATAGTTTCTTAGAAGAACGAATAACAAACAGAAAAGAAAAGTGCAATGAAGTAAAATACACAAGGATTTATAGTGGTTCGATTAGAAGGTACTTGCATCCATTGTCCATGTTCGTTATATTCTTATAGACCTGCTATACAATAATTAGAATACAAAATACAATGATCTGGTACAAAAGATAGGCTCTAGTTCTATGTCCAGTTATTTCTCCCCGGTAGTATTTTTCTCTTCCAAAATCGTCAAACATTGTAGTTTAAAACTTAGGTAATTATAGGAGTGAAATTATAGAGAGGCTAGGCCAATAAAATAGGCATTTTCCTTATTTACCATGCTCAGCTTGGTTATTTCCATATATAAAAGATATGATCTAGAATTTCCCTAAATACAAGATAGAATCCAGAATTTTCTTAAATATCTTGCTTGGTTTAATGAGGAATGAATGGTTTGGTCATGTTTGGTCTAGTGGTTGGACCTGGCCTTGTTCTTGGCCATATTAAGTTTTGAGCTTCCTTGGTCCGACATACATAACCAACGAACCAGAACTCATGTTCGATAGCTCCAATACTGACAAGCAATCTTATTCGTGTATATGCTACTGGAAAAAATTTCTGTTTGGTAGTGATACTACCGGACAAGAAATCTTGTCTGGTAGTAGGACTTCAGTAGTTGTTCTACCAAACAGAGGAGGGTCATGTAAATTTCTTTGTTTCACCTTATGCTTCTACTCATATCACTTAATGATCTTCCTGCTTTTATGCTTGAGATC
Organism: Allium fistulosum; assembly: GCA_030737815.1. NCBI lineage: Eukaryota > Viridiplantae > Streptophyta > Magnoliopsida > Asparagales > Amaryllidaceae > Allium > Allium fistulosum. The sequence goes on from CM060905.1 coordinate 853,129,389, forward strand.
CTTGAACACATCGTAACCCTTATTCCATGTACATTTTAGCTACTCTTACGCTTAGCATGATCTCTTTGCATTTACCGTCCTATGGGTGAAAACACACACAACAACATTCCCATTCGTATATTATGGAAACCAGATGGTGAATATGATATGAACATTTGAAATTGGATGTTAAGGTTGCATTCTTACATGGCGATCTTAAGAAAGAAATCTATGAATGTCAACCCAAGAGGATTGATGACAAAAGTAAACAAGATCAAGTCTATAAATTTTAAATAAATCCTCCTATGAATTGCCTCTAAGGCGGTGGTGTAAGAGATTTGATAAGTATATACTCTCATAAAGATTCTCTAGCTACAAACTTTAAAGATCAACGTGTATACTAACCAGGGATGCGCTATTGAAATGATTGTTCAATGGTTGTTAGAAATGAATGAGAATAGCATTGGGGAATGTGAAGGCATTAATTGCCTTGGAAGTTGAATAGTCTCACATCTTATAATAAAATAAACTATTTGTGTTTATATACTAAGATGTGGACACTATGATAATTCCTATAGACAATGAGAGAGATAAGCCATGACGGGGGGTGCAACGCACCACCCCGCACGCGCACGCCCGTGCCCGAGTCCGAGCCCGTACCTGCACCCGCGGCGCGGGCGACTAGGCGTTTGAGGCGTATTAGAGGTACTTAGCACTTTGCAGTTGGCAGTTGGCTTCGCGTGGCTGTTCAAACTAAACAGTTTTTATTTTTGTCCATTCAAATTCAAACGGTCGCACCGCCTGGTAAAGGGTCGCAACCTTTCCAACAGTCACATCCATTTGAACAGGCACCTATTACCGAATAGGTGCACCTCCCCACGCCTATATATAGACAGACAGAAAATAGTGAAAACATATAAATTAAGTTTTTTTTTGCATTTTCTTTCTCCTCACAGCACTCTATTCTTAAAAATACTCTCTTGAGTTCGTCAGTACTCTGCGATTGTTGCTCAACATCGCAAAGAAGGTCCGTTTCATCATGGGAAATAATTGCTCGATATCCTTAAGCACCGTAGAGGGAGCAATATTGTTTCAAAGAAATAGTTTTTAAACGCAGTACTCAGGCAATACAGTCGGTACACTGTTTACTACTTTATTTGTTAACTGCACAGTTCTACTAGTAATATTTTTGCAACGTGCCTATGACAGTTTGTTGTTGTTGCAATTTGCAACATAATTGTAACTGTTTCGTAACACTTTTGTAATGTTACTATTAACAATTTGTATACAGTTTCATAACACCTTTCTGACATTACTGTTTAACAATTTCGTAGCGCTTTTCTGACGTTACTGTCAAACAATTTCGTAAAACTTTTCTAACGTTACGAGTAACAATCTTGAAACTATATTGAATTATTATTGGCTATTTTTGTATACGAAAATGTCTCATGAAAGCAACAATTCTGCACCAACACAGACTGTGATTACTGCTCAGTCTACAAGTATGGTTCTAACAATGGCATTATCAGGGATGGACTTCAAACGCTGGCAGCAAAAGATGTTGTTTTACTTGAAAACTTTGGGCCTTGTAAAGTTTCTTACAGAAGATGCTCCCGTAGTCGAAGAATTGGAACCTGATGCAACAAAAGTTGAAGTCTTGAATGTCTGGAAGAGTTCTGACTTTATGTGCAAGAACTACATATTAAAAGGGCTCGACAATAGCCTATGCAGTGTATATTTTACTGCTCAAACTTCCAAAGAACTTTAGATGACATTAGAGAAAAAGTACAAAATCGAAGATGCGGGCATGAAGAAATTCATAGCAGGGAAATTCCTTGACTTCAAAATGATTGATGCAAAGACCGTTATCAACCAGATTCAAGAGTTACAAGTCATCATTCACCAACTGCACGATGAAGGAATGACTCTAAGCGAATCCTTTTAGGTTGCCACTGCAATTGAAAAGCTTCCTCCATCATGGAAAGATTTCAAAAACTACTTTAAGCACAAGCTCAAGGAGATGACAATAGAGGAACTTTAAATTCGATTGAGGATTGAGGAAGATAACCGAAAATTTGAGAAGAAGACTTTGCATACCATGATTGCCAAGGCAAATGTAGTCGAGTCAGAGACACCCAACAAAAGGAAATGGGAGCATGCTCTTAGGAAATCAAAGAAATTTCAGGATTCATGCCATAATTGGGGGAAGAAAGGACACAAAGCCGCCGAATGTCGCGCACCCAAGAAAAAGAAATCAAAAGCAAACATGTCTGACATCTCAGAAGGCGTGTCTGATTTGGACTTATGTGCAGTAGTATCCGAATGCAACCTTGTTGGTGACTCAAAGGAATGGTTTGCAGACACAGGAGCCACACAACACATATGTGCAAATAAGTGGATGTTTACAACCTACAAAACTACTGCTGAGGACGAATGACTTTTTATGGGTAATTCATCCACATCAAAAGTCGAAGGCAAAGAAAAGATTGTACCTAAAATGACTATAGGAAAAGAACTAACTTTGGCAGATGTTCTTCATGTTCCAAAGGTCCGCAAGAACCTGATTTCCGGATCGCTGCTTAGCAAGCATGGCTTCAAACTCACTTTTGTGTCTGATAAGTTTGTGTTGTCAAAGAATGGAGTGTATGTAGGAAGAGGATATGTTTGTGATGGTTTATTTAAGGCAAATGTAACCACTATTGTACCAAACAATGATATGAATAAAATTGAATCTTTTGCTTATATTGTTGATTCCTCTAACATATGGCATTCTACATTAGGCCATGTAAATTTCAATACCATATGAAATTGATTAATCTAGACTTTATACCAAAATGCAGCATAGATTCCAATTATAAATGTCAAGTTTGTGCAGAAGCAAAATTGACAAGAACCTCAATTCATCAAGTTGAACGAGAAACTGAATCTCTAGACCTAATACACAGATATATGTGACTTAAAAATGTGTCAAAGTAGAGGTGGAAAAAGGTATTTCATTACCTTCATTGATGATTGTACAAGGTACTGTTACGTGTATCTCCTTAGAAGTAAGGACGAAGCATTCGACATGTTAAAATAGTATAAAACAGAAGTTGAAAATCAACTCAACAAGAAAATAAAAGTTTTAAGAAGTGATAGAGGAGGAGAATATGAATTTCCCTTCGAGAAATTCTACGCCGAACATGGCATTATACACCATAGCTCCGTATTCACCTCAATCCAATAGTATAACCGAACGGAAAAAAGAACTCTTAAAGAAATGATGAATGCCTTAGTAATTAGTTCTTGATTTCCAGATAACTTCTGGGGAGATGCTGTTCTTTCTGCAAATCATATTTTGAATAAGATACCAAGAAAGAAGACATCTAAATCTCCCTACGAACTTTGGAAAAATAGACCACCATCCTACAAATACTTAAAAGTGTGGGGGTGTCTTGCGAAAGTAGAGGTACCTAAACCAAAGAAAGTCAAAATTAGACCAAAAACAATTGATTGTGTATTCATTAGATATGCACAAAACAGTGCCGCTTATCGGTTTTTGGTACACAAATCTGAAATTGATGATATTCACGTAAATACCATCATTGAGTCGAGAAATGCTAGATTTTTCAAACATGTATACCCTTTAAAACAGGGTACTGAAAATTATCCTCAAAAGAGACCAAGGGAAACTGAAATCTCCAATTCTCTTGAGAATACTAGAAGAAGAAATATACATGAAACAACCTGAAAGTTTCCTAAAAAATGGAAATGAAAGTAAGGTTTGTAGATCAAGAAAATTACTATATGGGATTAAACAAGCGCCTAAACAATGGTATGAAAAATTTGATGAAAATATAATATTAAATGGATTTCGTATAAATGAATGTGACAGATGTGTCTATTCTAAACATACAAATATATGATATGTCATTATATGTCTATATGTAGATTATCTACTAATATTTGGAAGCAACAAAGAGATAATAAAATGTACAAAAGATATGCTCTCCGCCAGATTTGATATGAAAGATCTGGGAATCGCTGATGTGATACTTGGTGTAAAAATACATAAAACTAACCAATGCCACTCGTAGGGAAAATACTTGAAAAGTTTAAACAACACAATATAATATCAGCAATAACACTCGTAGATTTGAACCAAAAGTGGGTTAAATATAGCGGTGATAGTATTTATCAACTTGAGTACTCTCGTATACTAGGCAACATTATGTACGTAATCAACTGCACTCGGCCAAATATAGCATATGTTGTAAGCAAACTCAACAGATATACTAGCAACCCAGGAAAGAATCACTGGAAATCTATAATTCGGGTACTAGGATACCTAAGGTATACACAAAGTCATGGACTACATTATGATAGGTACCCAACTATAATAGAAGATTGTGATGCAAACTGGATAACTGGTTCATCGGATACAAAATCCACTAGTGAATATGTATTTACCTTAGCTAGTGGGGCAATATCTTGGAGATCCTCCAAACAAATTTGAATAGTAAGATCAACCATGGAATCGGAATTTATTGTCTTAGACAAAGCCGTAGAAGAAGCGGATTGGCTTCGAGGTTTCTTAGAAGGTATTCCGAATTGGGAAAAACCTGTACCTCCAATAAGCATATATTGCGATAGCCAATCAGCTATTGGAAGGGCTAATAGTAAGCTTTATAATGGCAAGTCTAGATATATTTGTAGTAGACATAAAATTGTTAGACAACTTCTCTTTAATGGGGTTATCACAATTGACTATGTAAGATCAAATGATAACATTGCGGATTCACTTACAAAAGGTTTACCTAGAGAGAAGGTTAATATCTTATCAATGGGAATGGGGTTAAGGCCCATAAACTAAGAGTTTCTTTAATGGAAACCACACCTAGTTGACTGGAGATCCCAAGATCTAGGTTTAAAGGGACAACTAAGTTTAGATGGACTTGATAGCACTGTAAATATTCAAACCATTCCCAAGATAAGTCAATGCGCTACTCGCCAGAAAAAAGGATAAGTTTTGATACTTTTAATGATGTCTATACTTGTTAACATTAAGAACCAAGTAGAGTATTGTGAAAATAACCGTTATAGAATCACCTACGTGAGTGCGAAGGCGCCGCTTCAAGGAGAATTGTAAGGCCAAATTCTCCAAAGCACTCATGAGACCAAGCTAGCATTCATGGAAAAAAACGAACACAAATAGAGAACCAAGGAGTATTAGAAACACTTATGGCGTATTGTTTATTTTATATTTACACAAAAGGCCTACAGTTCAAAGACAACCTAGTCCACTGATTTGCCAGTAAGTCAAAAGGATAAACACTAGGAAAGTTCAAGGCCAATGTGCTACTTTAACCAATACGATAAATGTTTCGCATAATTTTAAGAATAAATTGAACAATTACTCATTCATGTGGGGGATTGCTAGAAATGAATGAGAATAGTATTGGGGAATGTGAAGGTATTAATTGCCTTGGAAGCTGAATAGTCCAACATCTTAGAATCAAATAAACTATTTGTGTTTATATACTAAGATGTGGACACTATGATAATTCCTATAGACAAAGAGAGAGACAAGTCATGAAGGGTGGTGCAATGCACCACCTCGCACGTGCACGCCTGCTCCCATGTCCGTGCCCGTGCCCGAGCCCGTACCCACGGCACGGGCGACTGGGCATTTGAGGCGTATTAGAGACACTTAACAATTTTTGTATACAATTTCGTAACACTTTTCTAACGTTAATGTTTAACACGTAACGCTTTTCTGACATTATTGTCTAAAAATTTCGTAACACTTTTCTGAAGTTACAAATAACAATCTTGAAACAATATTGATTTATTGTTGGCTGTTTTTGTAGACGAAAATGTCTCATGAAAGCAACAATTCTGCACCAACACATACTGCGATTACTGCTCAGTCTACAAGTATGGTTCCAACAATTGCATTGTCTCATGGAGAACGGCCGGAAAAGTTAATAGGGATGGACTTCAAACGCTGACAACAAAAGATGCTGTTTTACTTGACGACTTTGGGCCTGGCATAGATGATGCTTCTGTAGTCAAAGAACTGGAACCCGATGCAACAAAAGTTGAAGTCTTCAATGTCTGGAAGAGTTCTGACTTCATGTGCAAGAACTACATATTAAATGGGCTCAACAACAGCCTATACAATGCATATTGTACTGCTCGAACTTCCAAAGAACTTTGGACGGCAGATGCGGGCATGAAGAAATTCATAGTAGGAAAATTCCTTGACTTCAAAATGATTGATGCAAAGACCGTTATCAACCAGATTCAAGAGTTACAAGTCATCATTCACCAACTACATGATGAAGGAATGACTCTAAGCGTATCCTTTCAAGTTGTTGCTGCAATTGAAATACTTCCTCCATCATGGAAAGATTTCAAAAACTACCTTTAAGCACAAGCTCAAGGAGATAATAATGGAGGAACTTTAATCCGATTGAGGATTAAGAAAGATAACCGAAAATCTGAGAAGAAGACTTTGCATACCATAATTGCCAAGGCAAATGTAGTCGAGTCAAAGAAACCCAACAAAAGGAAACATGAGCATGCTCCTAAGAAATCAAAGAAATTTCAGGGTCATGCCATAATTGTGGGAAGAAAGGAAACCAAGCCGTTGAATGTCGCGCACCCAAGAAAAAGAAATAATAAGCAAACATGGCTGATATCTCAGAAGGCGTGTCTGATATGAACTTATGTGCAGTAGTGTCCGAATGCAACCTTGCTGGTGACTTGAAGGAATGGTTTGTAGACCTAGATGCAACACAACACATATGTGCAAATAAGTGGATGTTTACAGCCAACAAAACTGCTACTAAGGACTAATGACTTTTTATGGGTAATTCATCTGCATCAAAAGTCAAAGGCAAAGGAAATATTGTACTGAAAATGACTTCTGGAAAAGAACTAACTTTTGCTGATGTTCTTCATGTTCCAAAGATCCGCAAGAACCTGATTTCCGAATCGCTGCTTAGCAAGCATCGCTTTAAACTCACTTTTGTGTCTGATAAGTTTGTGTTTTCCAAAGAATGAAGTGTATGTAGGAAGAGGATATGTTTGTGATGGTTTATTTAAGGCGAATGTAATCACTATTGTACCAAACAATTATATGAATAAAATTGAATCTTCTGCTTATATTATTGATTCCTCTAACATATGGCATTCTAGATTAGGCCATGTAAATTTTGATACCTTACAAAAATTGATTAATCTAGACTTTATACCAAAATGCAACATAGATTCCAACTATAAATGTCAAGTTTGTGCAGAAACAAAATTGACAAGAACCTCTTTTCATCAAGTTGAATGAGAAACTAAACCTCTAGACCTAATACACACAGATGTATGTGACTTAAAAATGTGTCAAACTAGAGGTGGAAAAAGGTATTTCATTACCTTCATTGATGATTGTACAAGGTACTGTTACATGTATCTCCTTAGAAGTAAGGACGAAGCATTCAACATGTTTAAACAGTATAAACAGAAGTTGAAAATCAAATCAACAAGAAAATAAAAGCTTTAACAAGTGATAGAGGAGGAGAACATGAATTTTCCTTTGAGGAATTCTACGCCGAACATGGCATTATACACCAAACTACAGCTCCGTATTCACCTCAATCCAACGGTATAGCCGAATGGAAAAATAGAACTCTTAAAGAAATGATGAATGCCTTACTAATTAGTTCTTGATTTCCAGATAACTTCTGGGGAGAAGCTATTCTTTCTGCAAATCATATTTTGAATAAGATACCACGAAAGAAAACGTCTAAATCTCCCTACGAACTTTGGAAAAATAGACCAACATCCTACAAATACTTAAAAGTGCGGGGGTGTCTTGCAAAAGTAAGGTACCTAAACCAAAGAGAGTCAAAATTAGACCAAAAACAATTGATTGTGTATTCATTGGATATGCACAAAACAGTGCCGCTTATCGGTTTTTGGTACACAAATCTGAAATTGATGATATTCACGTAAATGTCATCATTGAGTTGAGAAATGCTAGATTTTTCGAACATGTATACCCTTTAAAACAGGGTACTGAAAATTATACTTAAAAGAGACCAAGGAAAACTGAAATCTCCAATTTTCTTGAGAATACTAAACAAGATAATAATCAGCAAAATAGTGCTATATATAATGAATGTACAACACGAATATGTTATATATTGTTTATAGTTTCTTAGAATAACAAATAGTAAACAGAAAAGAAAAGTGCAATGAAGTAAAATACACAAGGATTTATAGTGGTTCGGTTAGAGGGAACTTGCATCCATTTTCCATTTTCATTACTATTCTTATAGACTAGCTATACAATGATTAGAATACCAAAATACAACGATCTGATATGAAAAATAGGCTCTAGTTCTATTTCCGGTTATTTCTCGCTAGTAGTATTTTTCTCTCCCAAAATCGTCGGACATTGTAGTTCGAAACTTGGGTAATTATAGGGAGGCTAGGCCGATAAAATAGGCACTTTCCTTTTTTTACCATGATCGGCTTGGTTATTTCCATATATAAATAATATGATCTAGAATTTCCATATATACAAGATAGAATCCAGAATTTACTTAATATCTTGCTCGATTTAACGAGGAATGAATGGTTTGGTAGTGTTTCATGTAGTGGTTAGAGCTAGCCTTATTCTTGGCCACATTAAGTTTTGAGCTTCCTTGGCCTGACATAATCAACCACCGAACAAGAACTCATATGCGGTAGCTCCAGTACTGGACAAGGAATCTTATTCGGTGTATATGCTAATGGATAGAATTTTCTTGTTCAGTAGTGAAACTACTAGATAAGAAATCTTGTCTTGTAGTAGGACTCTAGTAGTTGTTCTACCAAACAGAGTAGGGTCATGTAAATTTCTTTGTTTCACCTTATGCTTCTACTCATATCACTTCATGATCTTCCTGCCTTTATGCTTGGGATCCTTGAACACATCATAACCCTTATGCCATGTATATTTTAGCAACGTCTACGCTTAGCATAATCTCTTTTCATTTACTGTTCTATGGGTGAAAACGCCCACAACAACACTCCCATTCGTATATTATGGACAATAGATGTTGAATATGATATGAACAGTTGAAATTGGATGTTATGGTTGCATTCTTACATGGTGATCTTAAGAAAGAAATCTATGAATGTCAACCCAAGGGGATTGATGACATAAGCAAACAGATCAAGTCTATAAACTTTAAATAAATCCTCGTATGAATTGCCCCTAAAGCGGTGGTATAAGAGATTTGATAAGTTTATACTCTCATAAAGATTCTCTAGCTACAAACTTTAAAGATCAACGTGTATACTAACCAGAGATGCGTTATTGATATGATCAATAGTTTATACTGATGATACACTGATTACATCAAAATGTACTACTAGAATGAAAAAGTGGAAAGTGGAGCTTAGTAAAGAGTTTGGTACGAAAGATCTTGGAAAGTAGAAAAGTTTCTTGATATATATGAGATTATGAGAGATGGATAACAAAGAAAGTTGAGATTTCCCCAAAAGCATTATCTGAAGAAATTCTTATATTGATACGAAGTGAAGAAGTACAATAATATTAGTACTCCATTATGCTCATTCATACTATTAAGGATATGTCTCTTAAAACAAAGGACAAATTTTCAAGTTAGGCCTGAGAAAATAACTTATTTCAATTTTAGGCCTCGTCCAAAACTTATTACAAAAATAGGCCTTGTTTTGCTTCATAGCATTTTATACTTGTGCATTCCAAAAATGCGCAAGCACAATTTTTTTTCCAGAAATAACACTTGCGCATTCCAAAGATGCTCAAGCACAAAAAAGTTTCAAAAATAACACTTGCGCATTTCGTAAATGCTCAAGCATAATTTTCTTTTTTAAAATAACACTTTCGCAATCCAAATTTGCGCATGTACAAATTTGTTTTTTTACAAAATACACTTGCGCAATCAATATTTGCGCAAAACTAGGTCTATTTTTGTAATAAGTTTTCCACGAGGCCTAAAATCGAAATAAATTATTTTTTGCGGCCTAATTTGAAAGTTTGTCCTAAAACAAATGAACATAGTAACTTTATTGTTGATGTTCCATATGGTAGTATTATTTGCAATTTTATATATGTGGTGGTGTTAAATGATCAGATTTAGCTCGTGATGTAGAAGTCATCAGAAGATATATGTCAGTTAGAGAAAAGAGCATGATAAGCAATGAAATGAGGGACATTGCAAAATTTGGCTTGTTGTATTATGGAGTTGACAGCGATATCATTTTAGATGTTGAATTTATTCGGATTTTTTAAAGATGGACAGAAGTTGATATTAGGATATTGACATGAATGTGTTTGTTCGAGTTTTGTGATTCGTGCACGAAGGATGTTGGCGTGCATGTGTCAATTCTCATACTTCAGGTAGAATATAACGACTAACATCCTTTATAAGAATATAAGTAGAACCGCTCTTCTCAAGTGCAAAGGGAGTTCGTAAGAGAAATCTGGGCTGTTTTATGATGAAGATGACGTGGGTGGTAGACCACCATGCACAATTTGGGATAGAGCCACAAAATGCCTTAAAAAGAATGACATGGTGCGATACAATAGAGAAACGTGAATAAATTTCAACTTTTATGCATCAACACTACTACTTAGAGGTGGTAACAACCCAATCACCCTTTAACTTTGTGCTTACCCAATTACACACGTCAGCTGCTAGTGTATACATTAGATCCTTATAGATGTTGATTTTCACTTAAAGGACTTTTTTGTGCAAAGTAATAAGTTTTGCAGGAAAATGGGCTGGAGGAAGTTTTTACTTCTTTTTTTGGGCCTACGGACGTGGATTATTTTTTTTCGTTTGAAGGACGTGGGCTTTATATTTTTGTTCCAAGGACAAACTTCTATAAAATTTAAATTTGCTTCTTAATTTCTTCTTGATCTTCATTCTGATATTACTGATCTTAGGTCATCAATCTTCTCGATTCTTTATCATCGATCTTCATCGTGCTTTGGATCTTCATCAAACAATTTCCCTAGATTCAGGTATATCGCTCTTATTTGTTTCGATCTTCTTCTTATCTTCCTCTGATATAATAGCATTCGGTTATTAAGTATTTTTTTCTAGGTTGCACAGTTTGTCTTCTTCCATATTTTGGTACCAATTTTAGATTTGTTTTAATGGAAAATTAAGATTTTATTGTGTACCGTTATGTTTCTTCAGCATAGTTTTTTGTTTTACAATTTTACTGTTCATCTATCATTCTAGTGAATTTTATATGTAGTTTGTTGCGTTATGCTATGTTTATATAGCATTCTTTGTTGTTGTATTCATAATTTGTTTTAATTTGATTATGTAATGTTCATTTATCATCTGCTTTTTAATTAATTTATATTGCTTTCATTTAGCACTTAATTTGATTTTCATTTGTTATGCTATGTTAATTTAGTATTTTCTATTGTTGTTGTATTCATAAGATTAAGTAAGTTTGCTAATTGGTTTTTTAATTTCTTTTGCAGTACTGATATCTACAATGATGAAGCAAATAGTTTGCTAGTTATTTTTGAACATAATGAGAATTGTTATTTTACTCGACTTACCACAGGCTCTTCTTTGTTTGATGTTAAGACTGAAATCTGTGAAGTTTGGCCACATCTTAGTCCATTTTCTACTAAGATATCTTATGTTCTTGAGAATAAGAATATAATCATTGATACCAATTCACATTTGATTAGTATTCTATGTTTTCTAATTTTCAAGAAGAGTGAATATTTTAAGTTTATTGTTAAGGAAAATATTTGTGCTATGGAAGCTGATATTGGTGGCTGTGGTTTAGGGTATGCAAGTGTTCAAAGTACTTCAATTGGTAGTAATTCTGCTACGAATAGTGATTTACATGCTGATTCTTCTTATTATTTGAAAGTTATGTTGAAGAAAGGTTCTCAAAAAACTATTGTGGATTTTCTTGGTTTTTGTTTTAATGGAGTTGAGGATTTTAGAGAGTTTTTAATGGCATATCAAATAAAAAATGGTTATGATTTGATCTTTGTAAGAAATTCTCCTGATAGAATTTTGGTTAATTACTTCTGGTTGAAGGATGGTTGTAGGTTTTATCTTAATGCTTCTTCGGATCCTGGTCTACTCTCTCGGTTTTTTATTAGAACCTACAATTTTGATCATTCGTGTGGAGCCGGTCTTACAGATGTTAATAAAGTTAATATTTCAATTAGATTTGTTAAATCTTTGATTGTTGATCAAATTCGAGATGCTCCTATGAAGAAGCCAAAAGATATTATAAAGGAATTTAGAAGAGAGTACAATTTTAATCTTTCATATTATTATGCTTATAGCAGAAAACAATTGGTTTTGAAAGAAATATATAGGGATGATGTTATGTCATATAACGATTTAAATTGGTATTTGGAGGCGTTGCAAAAGTATAATCCTGGTAGCTAGGTGGCCTGGAAGTTAATGCTTCAACCAATCAGTTTGAGAGAGTTTGTATTGGTTTTGGTGCTTGTCTACTTGGGTTTAAACACTATCGGCCATTAATATTTTTAGATGCAGCTGCTTTGAAGGGAAGACCGGGTGTTTTGTTAGCTGCTACTTCTAAAAATGGTAACCAAGGTATGAGTTTCATTTTAGTTTTGTTTTATTTACTTATTTATTTTTCTAGTAATGATATATTAAACTATCATTGTTCAAAGCAGTACATAATTTTTAATGCAGCCATGTTTACACTAGAATTTTTTGCTTTATTTTATTCAATGGTCGAGCTGGTTACACTAGAAATGTTTATAGCAGAAACATTTACAAAAACAAGAGCTAAAATTTTATGCAGTAGTAACTAAAAGACTTTAAAATAACATATGTTATTTTCATATATCATTTTGAACCTAATTCAATTGTGTATAATAGAAATTATTAACATTTAATACAGGTTTTAATGTTTAATATAATTCATGTTTCTTACTACTGAGCAGTCATTAATTATTTATTTTATAGGTTTCTTTCCTCTTGCTATGGGTATTGTTTCACACGAAAATGAAGCTAATTGGTCTTGGTTTTTGTCCCATTTGAAAGAAATGCTTAATGAAGATCGGTCTTTAGTTTTTATGTCTGATTGTCAATGGAGTCTCATTTTAGGTGTTTCGAAAATATTTTCTTCTTAATATCATAGCTATTATTTACTTCACATGGAACATAATATTGGTACTATTGTCAAGGCGACTAAAGGTGATTCATCTATTGTGGAGTTGTTCAAACTTTGTGCTAGAGCTTCTAATATGTATGATTTTGAGCGATATCTTTCTAAATTTAAGGATATTGGGGGTACGTCCGTAGAAAATTTTCTAAGAGATAAACCTTTTGACCATTGGGAAGATTTGTTTTTTCAAGGAAAGCGTTATGGTGAATATTTTTCAAATGTTGCAGAAAGTTTCAACTCATGGATTTTGGAAGATAGAGTTATGCCTATAACTTCTTGTTTGGATGGTATTCGAGTGAAAGTTACGGAGCAAATGGCTAGACGAAGAGAGGGATGTTGTTTGTGGACAACGAATCTTTGTCCTGTTATGGAGGAACGTTTGTCTAAGTTAGTAGATGATGGCTTTGGTTGGGATGTTTATAAGTCTTTGGAATTTGTGTTTGAAGTTAAATCTCCTAAGTCATAGGTTGTTGATCTTAAAAATAGTTTATGTAGTTGTAATCAATAGAGAGTTACTAGTTTTCCATGTGCCAATGTAATTAAGTGCGTTAACAAGTCTAGGTTATCAGTTTATGATTATGTGAAGGACTATTTTACTATTAATGCTTTCAGATCTTCGTATGCTAATGCTACAATCCAATTCCAGATTTTGATAAGCCAATTGCTGCTGAAAATAATGTTTTGATTAGGCCTCCTAAAGAGGTTCGTGGTGCAGGAAGACCATCTACAAAGAGACGTGGTGGATTTGGATATTCTCGAAGTAAAAGAAACAGATGCAGTTAGTGTAATGAAGTTGGCCACAACAAAAGGAATTGTCTTGCTTCTTCAAAAAGTTAAAAAAATTATGTGTTTTGTTAGTGTAATGGAGTAGTTTTTTAAGTGTAAAGCTGCTAAAGCTTGTAGAAGAATGAAGTCAGACTTTGTGAAATCATTAGAAAATAAAATGTGAAATGTTTTGGTTATTTTGTTTTAATTTCTAATATCTGTTGTTCCTATATTTTCCTTTGTTGTTGAATTTTTATTTTTAGGAATCTGTTATTTATTCATATTGCAAAATATTTAATATGAAATAAAGAACTGCATGAGCTCTGCACTTTAGTATTAACATTTCTATTCAATGCTAGTTGTACTTAGCATTTCACTCGAATGTTAGTTGTAACTAGCATTTCATTATAATTAGTATGCATCATACCTGAGATACAATTTCAACATTGAAACCCATAATCTATCATTGTATAGAACTGAGTAAGCTGTTGTGCAAGAATGAAGGATCTGATGATGATGATGATATACCGTTTATATGATTAGTTGATGAGATTACATAAGTGGTTTTGTGATGAACTGCCAGTATGATGATATACTGTTTATATGATATGGGGGAACAACTGCCCCCATATTTCTTCTATATTGCAATGGAATATCTTTCCTTATTATTAGAAAGAGCAGTTAGAAAAAAGAATTAACACCAATTTTGTAACAACCCTGAATTTTGTGATTTATTTTAATTGTTTATTTTGATTATTTTATTTGAAATTTTGATTTAAGAATTTTATTTTATTTATTAAAATGAATAAGTTATGTTATTTTAAATATAACTGTTGATTTTTATGTGAATTATAGTTTCAAACTTGTATAAATTGAATATTTTACTAAAAAGTGAATTTCTGTTCAAACCGGTCAAACTTTGACTTTTAAACTTCAAATTTAAATTATTTTAAAATCTTAAATTTTTTTCTTTTATTATTAAAATAGATGTAATAACTTGAACACTGCTTTTCGTTTCGTTGAAAACGGAGTTAAACTGTAACAGTTATGTATATTTCAATATTGAGTGCAATTTGTTTTATTATGCAATTTTGATTGTATAAATTATATTTTCTTTGTCATATTTTATTTTAATATGTGTTAATATGTTATTTTATGTATAATTTTATCTTTTATTATTTCTAAAGTGATAATATAATTTGTCCAAAGTTTACTTGAATTTATTTCAATTTATAAAGCCTAGTTTCCATTTTTCTGCTATTTTCTTCATTAAAATTATATTTAATTAAAATTTATTTATTTATTTTGTGAATTCATTTTTATTTTGTGTTCTTATATTTATTTATAAATACTTTTCAAGTACATAAAATTTTTCCAAAGTTCATTGCATTTATTTTTCATATTTTCAAGACTAGTTGCAATTTTTGCTGTTTTACTTAATTAAATTATATATAATTAATAATTAATTAATTTATTTTTTGTTTATTTACTAAATTTTCATATTTTATTTGAGTTTATATATATTTCAGTTATTTAAAAATTAAAAAGAAAATAGAGGAAATTTGAAGAGTTTTAAACTTTTGGAATTCCTAAGCCTTTTCATCTCCCGACCTTTCCTTTTCTCAACTCCATTCTTTATGATTTTTGGCCGTACCCTTCTCTATTCTTTTCAGCTGCATTCTCTTCTCTTTTTCACGAAAATTTCATCCATTTCTCAAGAAAAAAACTCACAGCCATCATTGAGCAAAGGTTTGCGTAAAATTCTTCTTCTTCTTCCTTTGTTTTCTAGTTTTTCTATTGATTTTGCATATGTTCTCTACCTTCATAGCTCTTTTCCTCCTCAACCAGATCTGGTCCGACCTCCACCACCCCTTTCTCTGATCATTACCCATCCTACTACAACACCAAGGCAGGCCAAGCACATCCATGGCAAGGAACACCACCAAAATCAACAAAAACCACCACATATTACACTAGCCGAGCCTAGATTGTTAGCACCACCTTCTACCACCATTTGCCGCCACTACCACCACCACCACCACCACCTCTTACCTGACCTCCACCCTCTACCACATCATACACCATCACCAGCACCCACTGGCCGTGACCCATGACCTCTGGCCGAACCTATTTGTGCCAAAGATGTGAGGTTATGTTGCATTGTTTAGCCTTGAACACCTAGTTTTTGCACCTAGACTTCACCACTTTGTTAACGCATGCTAGGCCGATCCTATGGAACCCAAAACCAGATCCAAACCCACCCCTTTGCCATGCACTTCAGATCTGGAGCTGAAGCATAGATGGTAGGAAGCAAGTGCAAACACTTTGGTTTTTTTTATGCAGTTGTTCCTAACATTGTTTAGTGGCATCCTGTTTTGAAACTTATGTTTTATATATTTGTTTTGTGTAATTTTTTCAAGGGGTATAGCTTTGGCTCTTCCAATCTCAAATCATTGTCGTGCTTTTGTGCCTTTGAAAATCTTTGTTGTGTGTTTGTGGTTGTCATCTCCAGCTTGAACAAGTGAGTAATTCTCACCAGACGATGTGTACTTATATAACTAGTAAACTGACATCTTTTGAATCTGTAAATTTATATCATCCTGTTATAACTATTATATTATGATCATATAATGTTCACCCCTGTTTATACACATGTTATATCATCTGTTACTGTTATATATTGTATACTGTTCATTTTTATCAGTTTATCACACTGCAAGTTCCCTGTAGATTAGGTTCACTATGGGTTGAAATGATACATACCCGAACGGACTTTAGAATAGGGAAAAATCATTATGGGCTGAAATGATAAGCCTGAATGGTTTTTATTTATTTATTTACTTAACTTGGGATTGCGGGTTTGAAATGATAGAACCCGGTTTTTCTTTGTAAACTGCGGATTGAAATGATACATATCCGTATCACTTGACCTAGGCTAGAAAATTATATACAAACCCGTGGTTTATATTTTTTTCTGAAAATTTTAAAATATTTTTAAAATGTAAATATTATGATATTTTGATTTAAAATTTTATTAAACTGATTTCTATTAAATATTTGTGATTTTATACAAATTAAATAAGTGAATTAAGTAAATGGTGTAGTAGAATTTGTAATATAAGTTAATATTGGAATTTATGATTTTGTTTATAAATGGAATTTATGTAAAGTATGAATATATGACAAATTTGATTTAAAGATGAATTTAATGATTTTTTATTAAGTAATAATAATGTTTTAAAGGTGTTAATGATTTTGTATAAATTAAAAATATGGAATAAATGAATGTTTAAGTTGAATTTTTTGAAATATAGCTTAAATTGGGAAATTGTGAAATTTGTTAAAAGTGAAATTTTAATTAAGTAAAATAAATGGAAATAAGTTATATTTTGGAAATTTAAACTTAATTGTTAATTTAAGAATTTAATTAAAGAAATGAAAATTTAAATTGTTATTTAACTTGATTTTTTGTATGGAAATTTGACTTCATAAAATCATAGAAATAAAGGTATTTAAATGATTATTTTTAAATGTGAAATATATGATTTTATAAGTTATAATGATTTATATTAAAAGTTAAATATGTGTGAAATGGTAAATAAAACTCTGAATTTGATGTGACAGCATTTGTGGAATGTAATGTAAAGATATTACAGCATTGGAAAATGTTGTAGTTGTTTTAAATGAACCAAATAGCAAATTTGAAATAAGAGTTATTACAGCACTTTGTTAGTGCTATAGTTGTTAAATTTAACTAAAATTTTAATTGAAACTAAATTAAGATATTACAGCATTTTAAATGCCGTCTTTTGTTAATGAACTGTTTTTAAACATAACATTTCGTAGCATTTTCTAAGTGCTGCGAAAGTTGAATTTTCTTGTTTAATAAATTCAAATGAATAAATGATCTTTGAAAAGATTTAAATTTTGGAAATTAAATATTTAATTATTAAATATAATAAATTGACTTTAAATGATTTAAATGGAATAGTTGATTTGGGAAATACAACTATTTTGAAATGTGATTAAATGGTATTTAAATTTAAATTAAATAACTAATGTTTTGAAATGATATTTTGAAATGAATTTGAAATTAAATTAAAACTTGGAATGAATAACTGAAGTTTATATTAGTATGAAAAATATTTGGTTTTGTAATTTGAATCTATTTAAAAGATATTGGACTAATGAAATATAGGATAATAAAGCTTTGGAATTTATTTTATAATTTGAATAGTTATTTTGTGGATTAAATCTATATTTGAAATTTATAAGATTTGAAATGGTCAATGGAAATTTAATTGAAATAAATGATTGAATTGAATTGAAACTTTGGAAATTTTAATACTTGATTTGAAAGTATAATAATTTCACTTTTAAATGGTTTAAATGAATTATTTTGATTGAAATATACACTATTTAAAAGGTGACTTGAAATGATAATAAATGAATGATATCTTTCAATTTAAAAAGTATTTAAAGTTAAATATTTAGATTCGAACTCAAATGATATTTTGGTATATTAAAATGATTTGAAATGAAGTTTTGGAAAGATATGATATTTTGATATATTGAAATGATTTGAAATGAAGTTTTGAAATGATATGATATTTTAAATATATTGAAATGGTTTGGAATTGATTTAATCTTTATTTTTTATAAAGGTTTGGATTTGAAATGATATTCTATTTTGAAGTATAAACTGTTTTAAATTTATAACCACGAGTTGTAATAACGATTGGTTGTTAAAGAGACCGGGATCGGATATGGACATACTCTCTGTCGATACCGAAAACCACTTTGACAACTGTGTACGCGGTGGAGTTTCCAGAATGAAGTAGGATGGTGGCGACGATCCTAAGGTATATACGTGGACCCAACTCCCGTGAGTTGGCATAAGGTGGCTAAAACAGGAGCGATTGACGGACCAAGGAGGTAGCACCTCTGATCGGACACACTTCTTCGATACCATTCTATTACTTGTGATTGATTTGGTGCGCACCCTTGATATGGGAGTGTTGTTCGAGGTGGGCGGTAGTGGCTGCTATGCGTCACCACCAGTCCGGATGCGTAATTGGTATATCTACCCTGGCATTGCCTTGTGTGCCGTGTCACCTACCATATCGAGCCCACTACGATTTTGGTTTAAAGATCCGACCGCGTTAAGGTTCACCATCCCCTTAACGCTATTTTCTATATGATTATACTTTACTGATTAGACACTACTGTATATAGCGTATATTACTATATAGTAAATAGTTTAACAGATCCTTAGAGGATGGGCGGTCCCAAGCATCTTCTAAGTTACTTGTACCTTTATTACAGTTCACTTGAGTTGGTTTATATTGTATAAGTATATATTGTCCTGACTCGAGTGTTTTGTGTCTTGCTTTACGCTCGGGTCAGCCTGAGTTATTCACAGATTTGGATTTCCGCTCTCTTGGAGATTTGAATTGCTGGAGATTATCTGCTTGTCTTGTCCTATCTATTTCAGTTCTGTTGTTCTGTTCAGCTTGTGCTTGGTTATCATATTGAGACTTCTGTTGTATTTTATTTCTTCTGTTATATCTTATGTAACTCTGATATATTTATATAGTAGCTTCATGAACTACTATTTCTTTTACTTCCGTTGCATTATTTTACTCTGTGTCTGTGATCTGTGATTATATTTATTTACTGTATATTCTGAGATTTGCCAAATTTTATTTACAACGCGGTATTTTGAGCAATTCAAGTCAGACATGTGCGGATGCGAATGGTTAAAAATATCGGGCCGTTACAGTTGGTATCAGAGCTTTGGCTTTGAGGCAAAACTCAGCATATGGAGTAGATTTATTTACAGAATCACTTTCGTTCGAGTTTGAATCTTTTCCTCTTGATTCGAATTTCCTTTGAATTTTTGGAACGTTCCCTGCGGTTCCATAATTCATTCTTGTCCCTCACTATCCATCTTCTTTTGATTCTGGAGTATCACATAACTCCACTTCGAATGAACTTTATTGTGAATTGGCGGTCTCGCCAATACTCTAATGACTTGTAAAGAGGGAAACTCCTTTACTATTAGCATCGATTCACCAGAGATTTATATCTATCCTTGGTTTAGATTCTAATATCTTTTGTTATTCCAAACTCTATCTCTTGAGATCGGATGTAGATTTACCCCAGAAAAAAATACACATTTGATCTTATGCATTAAGTCACGGTTGACCCGGTTAAGGTTGCCCGCAATTTATCTAAGCTTATCCATCTTCATATTTTGTTAATTAATCATCTTGTCTTTGTTTCTAAACTATCTCTAACATTTTGAATTGTACTTGTAAATCTATGTTTGTTTTATATATTGCGTTGTTTGAGTTGTTGATGTTGATTTGGGCTTCCGATCGATTCGTCTGATCAACGCTATCGATAGGATTCCTAAAACACTTTGACAGAACAAACTGACACAATATTATTTTAAAATTTGGTTAATGAAATAAATTTTGATATAAGTAATTATTATGGAACTTAATAAATTGATTTAAATTGATTATTTGAAATGATAATACTTGATTTATCATTCTTTAAATGAATTTATAAATAGTTGTTTATAAATTTGATTTGGGAACTGAAATGAATTTAAATCAAGAATTTGAGAATTTAATTTCCGATGGTTTCAAACTTTGTGTTTAAAGCTTTAAAAGGATATATTATTTAAAGTATTTTTGAATAGAAATTTGTTTCCAAAGAATTTTAAAGTTTAAAAATCAGTGATCTTCTCTTTGTCGCTGGAAAATAATTTCGGTGATGACTGCAGCATCATCGACGTTCATTTTCGAGTTTCGAAGTGAAGAAACCATTCTGTAGTCTTGCTACAACTTTGTTTTGGGAAACTTGATTGATATGAATTTCTAAAATATGATTTGATTTATAAAATATATAGATATATGATTTAAATTTGATTTGACAAATTATGTACATACACTTATTTCAAAATGGTTTGAAAGGAATCGGAAATTTTATTCTTAAAATTTTATCTTAAAGATAATTTCAGTTATAAAAAGAAAATCAAATTTTTTGAATAGATGATTCAAGCTTGAAATGATTGAATTAGAATGTTTATATTGTATATTAATTTTAGAAAGTTTTATTTGTAAAATTCTCAATTGCATTTCAATATAACTTACCTTAATTTTTAAAAGTTAAGAACGTAATTGGATAATATACAATATAAAAAATTTTATAAATAAAATTTGAGGGGTTATAATAAATATTATACACTTAAATTTTAGTTATAAAAAGATTAACAAAGGTAAACAGAATAAAAGGTTAATTGAATAATTTACAATATGAAATGATGTTAAAGGAATTAAGAATAAATTAAAACAGTTATAATAAGTGTAAGTATATTTAACATAGATGATAAAATATATTGAGAGGAATAAATTTAACTTTAATTAGGAATAAAGAGGAATTAAATTTATTAAGTACATTTTGAGTATAATAATGATTTTTCCAATCCATGATTTCTGAAATTGTTAGTTTAAGAAAATTGGATGATAAGATAATGTAATTAGAGGTAGTTAAGATTTATTTAACTTGTGTAAAATTAATTATCAGTTTAAGCTGAAACCATAGAAATTTCAAACCTATTATCTTATTTTGTTTTTTTTCAAACTTATTACCTAATTTTGTTTTTCAAACTATCTTTTGGTTGTTCTTATTTTTCCTTATCTTGAAACAGACTGGTATAGGCCTCTTCCTATAATCTGTCTGTTTAGAAATCTTTCTATAATCTTTAATAATCTTTGCTACTCATCTGGATCTGAGCACTACTTACCATCCACAGACCGACGGTCAAACGAAAAAGGGTGAATTAGATTCTAAAGGATCTTTTCGTGCTTGTGTTCTTGATTTGATCATCTCCACCTTGTTAAACTTACCTATAACAATAGTTGTCAGGTATAATATCAATCTCCTTGTCATCCTGTCTTAATCTTATTTCACTCTATTTTTCTGTGCTTTCCCGTACTTCATTCCTTTTCGGGGACGAAAAGTTTTGAGTGAGGGAGAGTGTAACAACCCTGAATTTTGTGATTTATTTTAATTGTTTATTTTGATTATTTTATTTGAAATTTTGATTTAAGAATTTTATTTTATTTATTAAAATGAATAAGTTATGTTATTTTAAATATAAATGTTGATTTTTATGTGAATTATAGTTTCAAACTTGTATAAATTGAATATTTTACTAAATAGTGAATTTCTGTTCAAACTGGTCAAACTTTGACTTTTAAACTTCAAATTTAAATTATTTTAAAATCTTAAATTTTTTTCTTTTATTATGAAAATAGATGTAATAACTTGAACACTGATTTTCGTTTCGTTGAAAACGGAGTTAAACTGTAACAGTTATGTATATTTCAATATTGAGTGCAATTTGTTTTATTCTGCAATTTTGATTGTATAAATTATATTTTCTTTGTCATATTTTATTTTAATATGTGTTAATATGTTATTTTATGTATACTTTTATCTTTTATTATTTCTAAAGTGATAATATAATTTGTCCAAAGTTTACTTGAATTTATTTCAATTTATAAAGCCTAGTTTCCATTTTTCTGCTATTTTCTTCATTAAAATTATATTTAATTAAAATTTATTTATTTATTTTGTGAATTCATTTATATTTTGTGTTCTTATCTTTATTTACAAATACTTTTCAAGTACATAAATTTTTTCCAAAGTTCATTGCATTTATTTTTCATATTTTCAAGACTAGTTGCAATTTTTGCTGTTTTACTTAATTAAATTATATATAATTAATAATTAATTATTTTTTTTTTGTTTACTAAATTTTCATATTTTATCTGATTTTATATATATTTCAGTTATTTAAAAAATTAAAAAGAAAATAGAGGAAATTTGAAGAGTTTTAAACTTTTGGAATTCCTAAGCCTTTTCATCTTCCGACCTTTCTTTTTCTCAACTCCATTCTTTATGATTTTTGGCCGTACCCTTCTCTATTCTTTTCACCTGCATTCTATTCTCTTTTTCACGAAAATTTCATCCATTTCTCAAGAAAAAAACTCACGGCCATCATTGATCAAAGGTTTGGGTAAAATTCATCTTCTTCTTCCTTTGTTTTCTAGTTTTTCTATTGATTTTGCATATGTTCTCTACCTTCATAGCTCCACTCCTCCTCAACCAGATCTGGTCCGACCTCCACCACCCCCTTTCTCTGATCATTACCCACCCTACTACACCACCAAGGCAGGCCAAGCACATCCATGGCAAAGAGCACCACCAAAATCAACAAAAACCAACACATATTACACTAGCCGAGCCTAGATTGTTAGCACCACCTTCTACCACCATTTGCCACCACTACCACCACCACCACCACCTCTTACCTAACCTCCACCCTCTGCCACATCATCCACCATCACTAGCACCCACTGGCCATGACCCATGACCTCTGGCCGAACCTATTTGTGCCAAAGATGTGAGTTTATGTTGCATTGTTTAGCCTTGAACACCTAGTTTTTGCACCTAGACTTCACCACTTTGTTAACGCATGCTAGGCCGACCCTATGGAACCCAAAACTAGATCCAAACCCACCCCTTAGTCATGCATTTCAGATCTGGAGCTGAAGCATAGATGGTAAGAAGCAAGTGCAAACACTTTGGTTTTGTTTATGCAGTTGTTCCTAACATTGTTTAGTGGCATCCTGTTTTGAAACTTATGTTTTATATATTTGTTTTGTGTAATGTTTTCAAGGGGTATAGCTTTGGCTCTTCCAATCTCAAATCATTGTCGTGCTTTCGTTCCTCTGAAAATCTTTGTTGTGTGTTTGTGGTTGTCATCTCCAGCTTGAACAAGTGAGTAATTCTCACCAGACGATGTGTACTTATATAACTAGTAAACTGACATCTTTTGAATCTGTAAATTTATATCATCCTGTTATAACTATTATATTATGATCATATAATGTTCACCCCTGTTTATACACATGTTATATCATCTGTTACTGTTATATATTGTATACTGTTCATTTTTATCAGTTTATCACACTGCAAGTTCCCTGTAGATTAGGTTCACTATGGGTTGAAATGATACATACCCGAACGGACTTTAGAATAGGGAAAAATCGTTATGGGCTGAAATGATAAGCCTGACCGGTTTTTATTTATTTATTTACTTAACTTGGGATTGCGGGTTTGAAATGATAGAACCCGGTTTTTCTTTGTAAACTGCGGATTGAAATGATACATATCCGTATCACTTGACCTAGGCTAGAAAATTATATACAAACCCGTGGTTTATATTTTTTTCTAAAAATTTTAAAATATTTTTAAAATGTAAATATTATGATATTTTGATTTAAAATTTTATTAAACTGATTTCTATTAAATATTTGTGATTTTATACAAATTAAATAAGTGAATTAAGTAAATGGTGTAGTAGAATTTGTAATATAAGTTAATATTGGAATTTATGATTTTGTTTATAAATGGAATTTATGTAAAGTATGAATATATGACAAATTTGATTTAAAGTTGAATTTAATGATTTTTTATCAAGTAATAATAATGTTTTAAAGGTGTTAATGATTTTGTATAAATTAAAAATATGGAATAAATGAATGTTTAAGTTGAATTTTTTGAAATATAACTTAAATTGGGAAATTGTGAATTTTGTTAAAAGTGAAATTTTAATTAAGTAAAATAAATGGAAATAAGTTATATTTTGGAAATTTAAACTTAATTGTTAAGTTAAGAATTTAATTAAAGAAATGAAAATTTAAATTGTTATTTAACTTGATTTTTTGTATGGAAATTTGACTTCATAAAATCATAGAAATAAAGGTATTTAAATGATTGTTTTTAAATGTGAAATATATGATTTTATAAGTTATAATGATTTATATTAAAAGTTAAATATGTGTGAAATGGTAAATAAAACTCTGAATTTGATGTGACAGCATTTGTGGAATGTAATGTAAAGATATTACAGCATTGGAAAATGTTGTAGTTGTTTTAAATGAACCAAATAGAAAATTTGAAATAAGAGTTATTACAGCACTTTGTTAGTGCTATAGTTGTTAAATTTAACTAAAATTTTAATTGAAACTAAATTAAGATATTACAGCATTTTAAATGCCGTCTATTGTTAATGAACTGTTTTTGAACATAACATTTCGTAGCATTTCTAAGTGCTGCGAAAGTTGAATTTTCTTGTTTAATAAATTCAAATGAATAAATGATCTTTGAAAAGATTTAAATTTTGGAAATTAAATATTTAATTATTAAATATAATAAATTGAGTTTAAATGATTTAAATGGAATAGTTGATTTGGGAAATACAACTATTTTGAAATGTGATTAAATGGTATTTAAATTTAAATTAAATAAATGATGTTTTGAAATGATATTTTGAAATGAATTTGAAATGATATTAAATCTTGGAATGAATAACTGAAGTTTATATTAGTATAAAAAATATTTGGTTTTGTAATTTGAATCTATTTAAAAGATATTGGACTTATGAAATATAGGATAATAAAGCTTTGGAATTTATTTTATAATTTGAATAGTTATTTTGTGGATTAAATCTATATTTGAAATTTATAAGATTTGAAATGGTCTATGGAAATTTAATTGAAATAAATGATTGAATTGAATTGAAACTTTGGAAATTTTAATACTTGATTTGAAAGTATAATAATTTCACTTTTAAATGGTTTAAATGAATAATTTTGATTGAAATATAAACTATATAAAAGGTGACTTGAAATGATAATAAATGAATGATATCTTTCAATTTAAAAAGTATTTAAAGTTAAATATTTAGATTCGAACTCAAATGATATTTTGGTATATTAAAATGATTTGAAATGAAGTTTTGGAAAGATATGATATTTTGATATATTGAAATGATTTGAAATGAAGTTTTGAAATGATATGATATTTTAAATATATTGAAATGGTTTGGAATTGATTTAATCTTTATTTTTTATAAAGATTTGGATTTGAAATGATATTCTATTTTGAAGTATAAACTGTTTTAAATTTATAACCACGGGTTATAATAACGATTGGTTGTTAAAGAGACCGGGATCAGATATGGACATACTCTCTGTCGATACCGAAAACCACTTTGACAACTGTGTACGCGGTGGAGTTTCCAGAATGAAGTAGGATGGTGGCGACGATCCTAAGGTATATATGTGGACCCAACTCCCATGAGTTGGCATAAGGTGGCTAAAACAGGAGCGATTGACGGACCAAGGAGGTAGCACCTCTGATCGGACACACTTCTTCGATACCATTCTATTACTTGTGATTGATTTGGTGCACACCCTTGATATGGGAGTGTTGTTCGAGGTGGGCGGTAGTGGCTGCTATGCGTCACCACCAGTCCGGATGCGTAATTGGTATATCTACCCTGGCATTGGCTTGTGTGCCGTGTCACCTACCATATCGAGCCCACTACGATTTTGGTTTAAAGATCCGACCGCGTTAAGGTTCACCATCCCCTTAACGCTATTTTCTATATGATTATACTTTACTGATTAGACACTACTGTATATAGCGTATATTACTATATAGTAAATAGTTTAACAGATCCTTAGAGGATGGGCGGTCCCAAGCATCTTCTAAGTTACTTGTACCTTTATTACAGTTCACTTGAGTTGGTTTATATTGTATAAGTATATATTGTCCTGACTCGAGTGTTTTGTGTCTTGCTTTACGCTCGGGTCAGCCTGAGTTATTCACAGATTTGGATTTCCGCTCTCTTGGAGATTTGAATTGCTGGAGATTATCTGCTTGTCTTGTCCTATCTATTTCAGTTCTGTTGTTCTGTTCAGCTTGTACTTGGTTATCATATTGAGACTTCTATTGTATTTTATTTCTTCTGTTATATCTTATGTAACTCTGATATATTTATATAGTAGCTTCATGAACTACTATTTCTTTTACTTCCGCTGCATTATTTTACTCTGTGTTTGTGATCTGTGATTATATTTATTTACTGTATATTCTGAGATTTGCCAAATTTTATTTACAACGAGGTATTTTGAGTAATTCAAGTCTGACATGTGCGGATGCGAATGGTTAAAAATATCGGGTCGTTACAAATTTGTAAAGTGCAACCTACTGAATATCTTCATTATGCAGACTACACCTCTCTGTTTCAGAAAATAACAAACAAAGTAGATAAATGAGACTGTAAATACTGGCTACTGATTAATGGTGTAATATATCCTATGGTGCTATACTGCTACTGATTTATGGTGTAATATATCCTATGGTGCTATACTGGCTACTGATATATCAACTTCCTATTGCTACTTTAAAGAAATCAAATAAGATAAATGCAGACTTTCTGTGGGAAGGAAGGAAACATAAAATATCTTGGGATAAATTGTGTATGCCAAAAAAAGAATGGGCTATAGGCCTGAAAGAGCTAGAGAATCTACGAGATACTTGTGCACTAAACCTACTTTGGCAACTACCAACAAAATAACAATCAACATGGACTGCATTACAGTATAACTAGCATTGCAGTTGAATGATAGTTGTATTTAGCATTTTAGTTAAATGCTAGTTATAACTAGCATTACAGTATAAACGGTAGTCATCACACTTGAAACAGAGTACAAACATTGGAAATCATATAAAAATGCTATATGGATAAATTCACACATTATTCATCACAGTTCAATCACTGAGAAATGTATTTTCACATAATGCTAGTTCTATCTAGCATTTCAGTATAAAACATTATTCACCACTTCAGAAATACAATAAAAGCATCAAAAACCACATAAAAATGACACTTGAATATATCTATAGTTTATCCATTGTAGTTCATGCACTGAAAACAGATAACTATAATCGAATCAAATTCAAATCGAGAAGTTCAAATCCATCTGAGCAGTTTATACACTGAGAACAAAATACAAGCATTGGAAAAAATATAAGACTCCATCTCAGACTCCCTCTCAGTTTAATTAGAAGAAGTGGTTTAGTTCAAATAAAATCCAAAGTTCTAAGAAGTTTAAATGCAACAGCTATTCTTATGTAGAATCTTTGTAGGACTTCTCCACTGACCAATTGTATTGTGGATCATTGAGTATGTTATACACCACTGTAGCTCTTAGGTTTCTAATCGTTTCCTTTGAATATTTTTCTGGCATCTCATCCTTGTCCAGTTTTTTCAAGTTTGCCATGACAAAGAATGCACAATCAAGTCTGTTTCAAATATAGAAATATTAGTTAATATTACAGTATAATCTAATGCTAAAATAAGATAGCATTCTTTACTCTAGAATTCTAAAATATAGCTTTATATTTTGATCATAATATTAATCAATACATTCATAGAGACACCATTACTGCGTGTGGAATGTGCACCTTATACATAATCTTTTTGTTCAATAGATGCAGTTCAATGAACTGTCAATTAACAATGCTAGCTTTGACTATCAATTTGCATATTTAATGCATTCCAGTGCAATTTAAAAAAAATGATATTTTGGCAATCAGTTTTCATGTTTAGTTTAGTCCAAAAGACTTTAAAAATATGTATGCTAGTGTAAACAAACATTTTGGATATTTGATAAATTTATATGCACTAAAAAATATAAATGATAGTTTGAACTGTCATTTTTTCATTTTCCTAATTTTATGCACTTTAAAAATTTCAGTTGTAGGTTTAACTATCATTTTGATCATTAGATGTATTCAGCTGTATTTTAAAAAAGAATAACAAAAGTTGGATGAATATACAAACTAAAATGACAAGAGAAGAGATGAAATTAGTTACTTACGAATCAGAATCCTGTGGTGGACTTTTTGGTTGCAACACTTTAGGTTTGTAAAATTCTTTGTTCAGTATTCCTACTTCTGCCCATTTCTTCTTGAACATCAATTCAATTTTGTCTTTCTACAAGAATAAAAATTAGTATTGTATATTACTGTTAGAGTGATTTAAAAATTATACTTTTCTTACAAGAATCAGGGCTTGGTTATAGCTGTGGTTTGATGCCCTTGTTGATCTGGTTTTTGGTTTGGTTGAATCATAATGCATTGTTTCATAGTTTAGCATCAACAAGCTCCAATGGTTTATGTAATGTAGAGGGAAGAAAATCTTCTCTATAAATTCATCATTCACAATGACATCTATTGTCGGTATGACTATGTCATTGATCAAAGTTTGATGATCATGTACTAAAGCATTCTGCACATTCATATGTATTAGAATACTTTATATTATCTTTTAACATTTGTAATGAAAAGCTTATACTTACCATCATCATTATAGTGAAGTAGTAACTGTGTTTATACATCTCTTGATTGTAATAAAACCAATCAATAAGTTGTTTAACCAAACAAAGAAGGTTGTAAGTTTTATGGAATAATTAATTTTTTCCATATTTTTGAACCAAGAATATTAATGCTAGTATTCACTATCATTTACATGTTTACTGCATTGAATGCACTGAAAAATGCAAATGATTGTTTAAACAATCATCTTGGACATTCGATATATTTATATGCATTTTACAAATACCAATGTTATTTTTAACTCCCATTCTCTTATTCGATACATTTATATGCAACTTGAAACTTTGAATGCTAGTTTTAACTTTCATTCTCTCATCCTATACATTTATATGCACTTAAAAAACTATGAATGCTAGTTTTAATAACGATTCTCCCATCCTATACAGTTTTCTGCATTTTACAAATACTAATGCTACTTTTAGCTGTCACTCTCCCATTCAATTCATTTATATGCACTTTGAAAAGTTGAATGCTAGGTTTACCTATCATTCTCCCATTTTATACATTTATATACACTTTTTTACGGTCATAATTCTAATTTGATGCATACATGTCCATCTGTGACCCCCTCAAATAGAACGGCTTCCAGCATAGCTTTCACTATTGTGATTCCTCCTTTGTTCCTTCATCTTTTTCATAGGCTACAGTGTTGTAATTGAAAATCAATAATTGACAAGTTAGTTTTTTTTTCAATTTTATTTAATTACAAATATAATGAAAGAAAAAAGGTCAGAAATCTTACTTCTCATTTTCGTTAAATTTAAAAAAAGTAAGAATTTTGTTTTGCCGTTCTTCATTCAATAATTGTAGAATACTACTTTTTGTGATATCTTTACTCTTGTAGGCTTTACTTGATGGCGAGTACCCATCAACATCAATAATTTCTTCATTTTCAACTGTAGTGACTTGCTCATCTATTTCAGTTTCAGATTCCTCTTCATAATCAGATTCTTCATTTTGTTTTTCTAGTTCCTGTTCACTTGTATTTTCTTTTTTATCTTCCTCAGTTTCAGGTTGCTCCTTTTGGTCTTTATTGTCAACATTTTTCTTTGTTTTTATGTGAACAATTTCATACTGGCAATCGGGATCAATTTGATTCCTTCGTTGGCACCTTTTAACCCTCAAAACTAAAGAGCTTGGTTTCTTCTGTGCTTTTTCATGCACTGTCGGAGATTTTTCTGTTGCCCCTGAAGATTTCTTTTGATCATGTTGTTCTTTCTCTTGCTGCATTATTTTAATTTCCCGAGTTATATTGGGATCAAATAATGGTGGTTTTATTTCTTCTCTTGCTTTTGATTTCAACATCTTGATTTCTTTTCTCAACTGTATGATAATGCCTTCTGCTTGTATTCTTTTCTGTCTCTCTTTTTCTAATTCTTCTTCACTCTTCTTCAATTTATTTTCCAAATTTTCAATGTACTGCTGCATTGAGTCAACTTGCTTTTTTGATGTCTCTTCCAAGTTTTCTTTTTTTTTTGTATCCCAATATTCTCATTGGTATCCAGCTAAACAAACTTTTGTTGGCTTGTTTATTGAAGAAGTGTTTTTTCATCTTCAGTTAGGTTTCTTATTTCAACAAAAATCTATGTAATAACATAAATAGTAATGAATGAGCTAACATACAATGAATGAACTAATTTTATATATAATTGTCATTTTTCATGTGATGCTATATCTGACTATCATTTTTTAGTAACAACTACAAAAAATTGTATTTATGCAGAAATGATATATGTAACTATCATTTAAATTATGGATATATAATAACAAAATGAAAACTGTTAATATACACTATGTTAAGATATATTTATCTATCATTATATATTTCTTGTACTTGTGTGAGAAATAATACCTTTCTATTGTCCATGTTCATCAAAGCTTCTCTTGAAATGACCTTTTTCAAGCTTCCGATATTCCACCTCCCAAATCTAGGTAAGCTAGAACAATATGTTGCTAATGGAGATATCAAATTCACATGCTCACATAGGAAAAACTACAAATAAAATATTACTTGTTAGAACATATAATGTGTATAATTTAATTTATAGAGATAGATGCATTAACATAAAGTTAGAATGTTGTACTTACGATAGGGAGCATGGAACAACCCGGCATGTTTCTCGGCTTTGTTTTGAAAGCCGTCAAAACTTTAATCAATGAATGATAAATTGAAACCGGCCAAGATACTGAGTTCATTTTGTTTTGATCAAGGATATAAGGAATATATCCCCATGGTAAGTATCTTTGGTTGTCGGGAAAGAAGAAGGTTATCATTGCAAGAATAATAATCAGTTTTGGAAAACCAATTTCATGTTGAAATTGTTGTGTTTCTAGTACATTATTTATCTTTAAAATTGTAAGATCCTTTGTGATGTGCTCTACTGTTCTAAAATTTCTTAGTACAAAATCTTTATAATTGTTTAGAAGGATTTGTAAACTCATTTTAGGTAATGGAAAAATATTAATTCCACACAAAGGTAAGCTAAAGAGAACCGAAACATCTTCAGGTTTGATTTTTAGAAAAATATTCCCCACTTTAAAAGCATCTTCATCGATAGAAAATGGTACTATGATATCATCTAAGGTTGTTGATGATTTTGTAAAAGCGGCTATGGATAAAATTTCTTTGAAAAACACTAGCATAAATTTTTCGAAGGGTGTTTGTTTTAAATAATTCAATTGATCTACAAGATAACCTCCTTTTTCCTTAATTTTTTGGAAATTTTTTATCATTAGAAGCAAGCTACATCGATACTGAATTTTTTCCTGAGATCCTTTCTTTGATTTTTTTCCTTCTGTTGTTTTTGCTTTCTTCAATCTTTTACCTTTTGATTCTTGTACAAAAAACTATGAATGAATAATTCTGTATTTAACAAATTATAATGCAATTTTCATTTATCATTTTTTAAACGCATTCTTATTTTTATCTTTCAATTTTTTCAACTATGAATGCATAATTTTCTAGTGTTATATTCATCCATCATTATTTTTTTAAATGCTATATTTGTCTATCATTACTCTTTTTCAATGTATGCTTTTATAGTTTAAAGATTGAATGCTATGTTTGTCTATCATTTTTTACAATGCTATATTTGTCTATCATTTTTTACAATGCTATATTTGTCTATCATTCTATAACTATTCATCTTATTATTATTTATCAATTGTCAAAAACTAAATGCTATGTTCATATATCATCTCATATTTCAATATGATGCATATAAATCAAATGATATATTGAACTATCATTCAATAACTATCTATTTAATTATCGTCTACCGTCTATCGAATATCGAAATGCTATTTTCATTTATCATTTATCATTGCATCATTACACATACAGTAAATAAAGTGATATATTCAACTATCATTCTATCATGGTATGTTTGTCTATCATTTTTTTCAATACTATATTTGTGTTACCTGGAGATTTGACCAAGCAACTAGGCACTCGGCACTTGCATACCGTTCGGCATTAAGAGTCGTTCGGTATTGTATATCGTCCGACATTAAGTGACGTTCGGCATCTATGGCCGTTCGGAGTTCGAGAGCGTACGGCATTCAAAGAGCGTTCGGTATTCAGGAACGTTCGGCACCAAAGAACGTTCGGCATTCGAGAGTGTTCGACATACATGGATCATTCGGCATTCGAGAGTGTTCGGCATACATAGAGCGTTCGGCATATATGGACCGTTCGGCATGGCAGAGTCATTCGGCACTCCATGCTGCTCGGCATCCACACCTCATTCGATACTCCATACTGCTCGGCATCCACACCTCGTTCGGCATAAATCTCGATCGGCATTCGAGATCGTTCGGCATCCAAAGGTGTTCGGCATTCAGAGTTGTTCGGCATCTAGAGATGTTCGACATCCAGAGGTGTTCGGCATTCATCCAATCTCAACCGGCTTCGACTATTGCTCGGCCTGCACTCTCCACTCAGCACATCACTTCGTTCAGCATGACGATATCGTTCGGCATCACTTCGTTCGGCATCTATGGTTCGGCACACAGAGCTCACTCTTTTTTGGGCTGAGGTATTTAGCTGCCAGGCCCACTAGGGAAGTCCAACCCATCTTTGTCTATAAATAGAGAGGCATGGGCATAGTGAAAAGGACCTTTTTTCGAGAACACTAGGGAGACTCTACCGCTTTCAAGACTCTTTCTTTTGACTTAGCAATTGTATTCGAGTAGTTGGTGTACGAATTATATATGTAATCAATTATCAAGGAAAGCAATAAAGTTTAACCTCAAAGTGGACGTAGGCAGTTACGTCGAACCACTATAAATCTGGTGTTCTTATTTTCTGCATTCAATTTAGCATATTGTTCTCTGTTTAAATTGACTTTCTTCATTAATCTCTCTACATAATCTTTCTAAATGGGGTTAGTGACCAATTTTGGTGCTAACACTTTGGTGCTTTCATTGAGAGTCGAATTCTCAGGCCACAAGGATCGGCTTTGAAGCTACTGGATTGAATAAATCCCCCGAAGGAGATCCAAGTCATTCATATGACGTTCGTTGACTCTACTCAGAGTTTCTACCAATAACTCTGCAATGGGAAGACCACGTACCGGATCAGCCTCTCATAATGCGGACGCCCATGAGACCGCTAGCGTATAACAAGTAGGGCCAAGCAATCAGCAAGCAAATCAAGGCGTAGGGACTACCGCCCAGGACCAAATGCAAGTTGTCACCAGAACAGAGTTCAACGACTTCATGAGAGAGCTCATGGAAAGTAGGAGACAACTTAGAGAGCAGATGCAAGCCAATGCCAACCTTATGGCACAGCTTACTTAACAACAGCATCGGAATGCTGGGGGCAGTCCAGCTCCTTACTCTTCATCTGATAGCTCAACATCATCCGACGAACCTCCCAGGCGTAGACACCGCAAGACTGAAACTACACAGGCAGGTGTGGCCGATCAAACAACTGGGGATCGTTTACACTTCGGAGACCGCAACCGAGCAGGAACAGGAAACTTAGGAGCTGGAGCGCAGGTGGAGGCCGGACGCCCGGTTCACCAAGATGCCAATGATGCCAAACCTCAAGATGCATGTCTGGTAGATCACCAGTAGAGGAGGCATCAACATGATCACTCCCGAAGGACAGACTCCAACCTGCCATCTTCCATACAAACCCCAGACTTATCATCTATGGTCAGACAACTGATGAGAGAAAATCAAGGCCTGACAAATGATGACTGGGGAGTATCCAGGAGTCATACTCCGTTCACAGACGTTGTTTTATAGGCACAATACCCTAGGAAGTTTAGCATGCCAACTATCCCAACCTACGAAGGAAAGACTAATCCCAGGCAGCATGTGATGAGGTACGAATGGATGATGGATTCAGCTAGAGCAAATGATGCAACCAAGTGCAGGTGCTTTCCAATAACTCTATGTGGGATCGCTACCATGTGGTTCACCCGACTTCCTCCGCGGTCTGTATCCAGTTTCGAGGAGTTGGCGAAGAAATTTATAGAAAAGTTCAGAATACACACTACTCGTCCAAAGGACGTGATGTCTCTATCGAGTGTAATCCAAGCTCCTGGAGAGTCATTGAAGGAGTATTTGTAGAGATTCCATGTTGCGGCTACTGAAGTCAGTAATCCCAATGATCACGAAATTCTTATGGCTGTGATGCGAGGTGTGGATCTGGATTCAGAGTTTGGAGATTGGCTAGCAGGAAAACCTCCAACTACGCTAGAGCGTTTTTACTCAAAGGCACATCAGTTCATAAGAAGAGAGGAAGCCAGGTGGATAAGGCGAGATAAGACGCCGGGGCCTGATCAGGAATCCATGAAAAGCAACATTGCTGTGAAGCAATTCGGAGACAACTCGGGGAAGGTTCAGGTCAATGTCCAGAACAAGCCCGGGCAATCTAAGGAATCCGGAGGAAGAAATCAAGGGAAAAAAAGAGAAGCGGGGAAATGGAAGCCGAGAATTCCAACCTACAACGAGTACACCCTACTGAATGCATCTCTTGAAAATATTTACCTATCAACTTGCAATACCTTTCAGTATAGAAAGCCGTGCCCAAAGGAGTCAACCGAGGAACAAAAGCGGACCGAGAAGTATTGCCGCTTTCATGAGACTTATGGGCACAATACTGAAGAGTGCAGACACCTACACGACGCTATAGAGAAGTTGATTAGGCAGAAAAAGTTAAAGGAGTTTGTAAAGAATCCGCAAGAAGGTGGACAGGGAACGTCCAATCCCGGCAGTGCACCAACAACACGTCACCCCGAGGAGCCTGCTCGGACCGTGGGCAGACTAGTCATAAACACGATCATCGGTGGTCCTCACCCCGCAGATAAGAACTGGCAAGAAATGGAGCGATATGCTAATTCCCTGAGACATGCAGATTTTGAATGTTGTTCCAACGTGGAGGATGGGACCCCCGCTAAACAGTTGCGCATGATGACAGACGATATAGTATTCAGGAGCAGAGATGCTGACTAGGTGGAGGCTCCTACCATTGACCCGATGGTCATATCTGCGACAATCGGGCCAGCTTTTGTGAAAAGAATCTTTATTGACTGTGGAAGTTCTGTCAATATCATCTTCAAGAAGGCTTATGATCAGATGAAGATGGAGATGAAGGATTTGAAGCCATCTAAAGCTCGTATACACAGCTTTAATGGCACAGCAACCGATGCAGTGGGGTATGTTGATTTTCCAGTTGAACTGGGACAAGGTGAACGTAGGAGGGTGCGAATCCTACCTTTCATGGTTTTGGATGTGGATTCTCCATACAATGTGTTTTTGGGCCGACCGGCCCTGACTGAGTTTAGGGCAGCATTGGCCTCGTGGTGTTTGACTTTAAAATTTCCGACGAACAAAGGAGTAGGAGTTGTTCATGGCGACCAGGCGACCGGTCGTGCATGTTATGTGGCTAAGCTCTGAGAGGCCCAGCGGAGAGAGAAAGGAAAGGTTGCGGATAATTCCGTCCGCATCCAGAATACCGACAATTGACAAATAATGCCCGAGCCCTGGCTCGGGCAAAATTCTCGGATCTACAGAGACATAGATCCGAGAGACGACGATGAGGAACCCAGGGAAGAAAATGCAGCACCGGCTAAACTGACGATTGACATTTCAGTCAGCTGAGGCGATCCATCGTGAGTACTAAAGATTGGATCACAACTCAGCCCCTCAATGACTGAAGACCTCAGTGATTTCCTCCGAGCGAATCTCAATGTTTTCGCTTGGACACATTCCGACATGTGTGGGATTTCCCCCGCTATTACGAGTCATATGTTGAACATAAAACCGAAGTACGTCCCAGTTAAGCAAAAGAGGAGAGGAATGGACCCAGAGAGGTATGCTGCTCTCAGAGAGGAGGTGGACAAACTCAAAGCCAATGGGTTCGTCCGCGATGCCCTCTACCCTGAATGGGTATCAAACCCTGTGCTGGTGAAAAAGGCGAACGGGAAATGGAGAACTTGCGTAGATTATTCCGATTTGAACAAAGCATGCCCCAAGGACAGTTTCACATTACCTAGGATTGATCAGTTGGTCGACTCCACTGCAGGACACGAGTTGTTGTCATTCATGGATGCGTACTTGGGATACAATCAAATCCCGATGCACATTCCGAACCAAGAACACATCAGTTTCGTCATAGACGTTGGGCTATATTGCTATGTTGTAATGCCTTTTGGATTGAAAAACGCGGGAGCGACCTATCAGCGTTTGGTGAATCGAATGTTCAAAGATCAGATTGGTAGAACGATGGGAGTCTATGTGGATGACATGCTCGTGAAGTCACGACAGTCAAACGACCACATTCGGGACTTAGCAGAGATGTTTGACATACTCAGATATTATGGAATGAAGATCAACCCTCTGAAATGTTCCTTCGGCGTTGCGTCGGGGAAGTTTTTGGGATTCATTGTTAATGCCCGGGGAATTGAAGCTAACCCGGAAAAGATTCAAGCTATTCGAGACGTACAAGTGCCCAAAACTATAAAACAGGTGCAAAGCTTGAATGGGAAGGTGGCTGCGCTGAGTCGATTCATATCCAGAGCCACAGACAAGTGTATTCCCTTCTTCGATGTAATAAAGAAAGGAAAGAGGAATTTCGAATGGACGTCCAACTGTGAGGAAGCATTCCGAGATCTGGTGAGGCATTTGGAGAGTCCTCCAGTGCTGTCGAAACCAGTAGACCATGAAATGTTGTACGTATACTTGGTCGTATCCCCGCATGTTATAAGTGCGGCTTTGGTCCGCGAGGAGGACCGAGTCCAAAAGCCGGTGTATTACGTTAGTAAACGTTTAACGGGGGCAGAAAGAAATTATCCTAAAATTGAGAAATTGGCCTATTGCTTGGTGATTGTATTACGTAAGCTGCGTCCATACTTTCAAGCACACTCAGTTAGTGTCTATACCGATCGGCCCTTACGACAGGTACTCCAACGACCAGAAACTTCTGAAAGGATGTTAAAATGGAATATCGAGTTGAGTCAGTTCGATATTACCTACCTGCCACGAAGAGCCATACAAGGGCAAGCATTAGCAGATTTCATCGCTGAGTTTACTATATCTGACAAACCAGATAGTCACAGTGTCATTCCCCTCATTCGATGGAAATTGTATACCGATGGGGAATCAAACGACGGTTGCTCTGGAGCTGGTGCAGTTCTCGTGACTCCAGAAAACCGATCGATTTGTTACGCTTTGAAGCTCAATTTCCCGGCTACGAATAATGAAGCAGAATATGAAGCATTGATTGCTGGTTTAAAGCTTATTGGAGAACTCGGGGTAAAGTCAGTTGTAATATTTTGTGACTCACAGTTGGTGGTATACCAAGTGCGAGGAGATTACCAAGCAAGGGGACAGAAGCTTGCTCCGTACCTTGCTCTGGTTCAGGAACTATTGACGAACTTCGAACATTATGACATTTCGAACGTCCCGCGTGAACAGAACAAGGAAGCCGATTCGTTGGCCAAATTCGCAAGTACTGGTGATGCACAACAAATGAGATTAGTTCCCGTCGAAACCTTACATGCTCCAAGCATAGATGTGATGGAGGTTGATTTTGTGTTGGAAATAGGAATCGAGAGGGAGTCATGGATAACCCCATTCAAACTATACCTGATGAACGGGACTTTACCCGAAAGAAGGAGAGAAAGACGACAGGTCATTCGCAAAGCCGCACGATATGTGATGCAGGATGGAGAAATGTATCGGTAGGGGTTCTCGATCCCCTTATTACGGTGCATTGCCCATAATGAGACAAAGCGGGTCTTGAAGGAAGTTCATGAAGGAGAATGTGGCGACCATACTGGGGGCAGACACTAGCAAAAAAGATCCTCCGCTACGGATACTATTGGCCAACTGTGAATCGGGATGCTGCAGATTATGCAAGAAAATGTGACAAGTGTCAAAGATATGCGAAAATCTCGAGAGCTCCTTCAACGGAACTCACACAAATGGTTAGTCCCTGGCCGTTTGCAATCTGGGGAATCGACATAATCGGTTCTTTGCCTATATCCAAAGGTGGTGCAAAATACACGATAGTTGCAGTCGACTACTTCACAAAATGGGTCGAGGTAGAGCCTTTAGCCACAATCACCTCCAAGAAGGTCATTAATTTCGTTGTACGAAACATTATATGCCGCTTTGGCCTCCCGCGAACCATCATTACGGACAACGGAACTCAATTTGAAAGTAGAGAATTCAAAGATTTCTTTTTAAAGTACGGCATTGAGAAAAAGTTCGTCGACGTTGCTCATCCAATGGCTAATGGACAAGTTGAAGCCGTGAACAAAATAATCAAGTCCATATTGAAGAAGAGTTTGGAAAAGGCTGGAGGCAAGTGGATAGATGAACTCCCAACAGCACTATGGGCTTATAGAATTACCCACAAGTCCGCGACTAGCCACTCTCCATTCGCATTGGCATACGGCTCGGAAGCTGTTATACCAGTGGAGCTTGAAGTTCCATCACATCGGGTGACACATTATGATCCTAAGATGAATCAGGATCTCTTGTTGGTATCACTGGACTGCGTTGATGAAAAACATGAAGAAGCTGAATTGAGGGCGGCAGCATATAGGCACCGAGTCAAGCGATATTACGACGAGAAAGTCCGCCCAAGAATCTTTGATGTGGGTGATCTCGTTTTGAAACGAGTTTTCCCGGTACCATCACGTATGAATCCCAACTGGGAAGGTCCATATGTCATTGAACGAAAGCTTGTAGAGGGAACATTCAAGCTAGCGACCGTTGATGGCGAGACACTCCCCCGAGCGTGGAACAGTGAACATTTGCGACGTTATTATATTTAGCCTGTTTCTTTCCTGTTTTAGGTGCAATTGTTTATCGTATGTTTTTATTCCATTGATTCTTAGTTTCCTTTTAAGCATGTAATCAGATGATTTAGTTTATTAATAAAGGCTTGAAGCCATCCTTTCTATGAATTATTGATGTTTCTGAACCTCATAGTCTGGTGACAAACAACTAGAGTTGCATTATTCTACCTGGCGTACAAACTCGCATAAACGACTTAAATCTCCGAGTCCCCTGAGTGCGGACCGGAGTACTCTAAGTCCCCGGAGCGCGGACTAGAGTATAAACGACTTTAATCTCCGAGTCCCCTGAGTGCGGACCGGAGTACTCTAAGTCCCCGAAGCGCGGACTAGAGTATAAACGACTTGAATCTCCGAGTCCCCTGAGTGCGGATCGGGGTACTCTAAATCCCTGGAGTGCGGACTAGAGTATAAACGACTTGAATCTCCGAGTCCCCTGAATGCGGACTGGAGTACTCTAAGTCCCCGGAGTGCGGACTAGAGTATAAACGACTTAAATCTCCGAGTCCCCTGAGTGCGGACCGGAGTACTCTAAGTCCCCGGAGTGCAGACTAGAGTATAAACGACTTAAACCCCCGAGTCCCCTGAACGAGGACTGGAGTACTCTAAGTCCCCGGAGTGCGGACTAGAGTATAAACAACTTGAATCTCCGAATCCCCAAAATGCGGATTGGAGTACTCTTAGTCCCCGAAGCGCGGACTAGAATATGAACGACTTGAAACTCCGAGTCCCCTGAATATGGACCGGATTATTCTAATTCCCCAGAGCGCGGATTAAAAGATATTCTAAGTACCAAAAATGTGAAACAAGAGATGTCTAATTCCAAAGAATATCCGAGCAATGTGAAGGTGGATTGGGAATTCATGTAACT
This sequence comes from Allium fistulosum, assembly GCA_030737815.1. NCBI lineage: Eukaryota > Viridiplantae > Streptophyta > Magnoliopsida > Asparagales > Amaryllidaceae > Allium > Allium fistulosum. Next base: position 853,169,847 of record CM060905.1, read on the forward strand.
CACGAGAGTTTGAGTTTCGTCCACAATTATACAAAAAAAGCTAAAAGCAGGAATCATTTGAAAGGCAAAGAAACTAAACTTTATTCACTAATCCAAAATGGGGTTATACAACCACTCCTCCAAAACTCGGAGTCAAAAGTCTTTCTACGTTGACTACAAAAATAAATATGTAAAAAGTAGCTACATGACCTAAGCTAAACCTCGTTGAACGAGTGTAGTGGTTACTTCTTCGACTTCTCTAGTTTCTTGTCCTCCTTTTCTTTCTCGGATGACTCATCTCCCACACGTTTTCTCTTGGACGTTTTGCTCGCCAAAGAAATGGAGTCAGGAGTGGGAGGAGGAACATCCAATGGTTTGGATTTGCTAGGAAGGATGACTTTCAGAGGCCTGTTCAGCGGGTCGTTCGGTTCTATTACTTGAGACTCGACCTTGATCTCAACTTTCTTCCTCTTCTCTTCCGTGAGTCGCTCCTTCATACTCACTTTCGAAGTGTGTTCTGAGGCGCCCGTGATTTCAATTTCGTAACTCCCTTCAATGGGGGATGAAGTTTCAGACTTATCATCATCGAGCGCCCCGATCACTTGAGCATCAGGACCGGGGGTTACCCCCGCGTAAGTAGCATCGCTCGCTTTCCCCATCTCCTCCTTGGCGTCATCGCTCCTTGGAGTCGGTTTAGGATTAGAGCGGCCTGCATAAAAACACAAAAAACAAACGTTAGAATCAATAACCTCTCGCCGAAAGCGATGGTTCTGTGAACTTTAAGAAGCAGAGTTTTGTACCGGTTTCTTACTAGCTCTCATCCGTGCGAGGAGTCTCGCCCTCTAGAATGGGAGATAGCACGTGAATGCCGAGGCCGGGGTCTTCCGGATCATAGCCGGCATGTTGTTCGAACGGATCAAGTGCTAGCCGGTTGACCGATTGAGCAGGAGGGGGAGCTGAAGGTCCAATTCCAGACGAACCAGCTATGTCATCTTTCTCCTTTGATGGGGGAGAGCCTTTACTAAAGAGAGCCATAGCTGCAGACAAGTCCGATGGCTCGTTCCCCCTGAGAAACTCTTTCACTAAAGCATCCTCGTCGACTTCCTCAGTGCCCGACTCCACCTTTCTAATCTTTATTAAAGTCTCCCAAGCCTCGGCTAAAGATTCAAAACTCATTGTCGAGCTTCGCCTTCAAGAGTCGTGTAGCAACAATCTCGTTGCAATATCGTTGAGACACCTCTTGAGCGGCTATCTTCTCTTCCTTCTCCTTAGAGAATAGCTCTTTCAACTCTTTGACTTGCAGGGCGAGTGCATCCATTTCTTTCTGAATAAAATCTTTTTCTAAAGCCAGGGCCCCACTACGTTGGACCGCTTCGTCAAGTTCCTTTTTATGAGTCATCTCTAGATGAGTGACGGCCTTGGCAGTGACTTTGGCACTTTGTTCGGCGGCCTCGAGCTTGGACTTGTACGAAGTGAGCTCTTCATCCTGGTTTTTGATAATGTCTTTGTCAAAGATAGCTTCAAGCTTCAAGCGGTCGATTTCCTGTTGACGCTCGACGGAGATTTCCAAGACTTTTTCGACTAAATGAACAAATGCGTCATGTTGAACATAGACGTCGTTGTTGCAAGTGATGGCACTCTGCTTGACGTGCCCCGGAATATGATGAATTGCTGGAAGGAACTTTAGACCGTCAAAGCAGATTTTGGGAAATTTAGCTTTGAGCTTGGCCAGCTTCTCCGATATCGTTGGGTCTACCGCAGGAGCGGGGGAGGAGGTTTTGAAAGTTCTGTCCTCTTACGATGTTCCTGAGATTGCCGTGTGCTTGATGAACCAGAATGTTGATCTCGGGAAACATCGGGTTGAGACCCCTTCTGCGAAGAGTTTTCTCTACCTGGCTCTGTATGAGGAGGAGGATCGTGAGAGTATGAAGACTGGCTGTAAGATTTCTTTCGATAAGTCGGCTCTCGGGAACGGTTGTCTCGGTCTCCGGAGTCGTCTCTATCACGGCGCTTTTCGAAGCCCGAATCCTGGCCAGAATGGTGAAAGATGGATGAACCATGAAGACGATCTAATCCGTGGGAGCGTCCCATGTCACCTACATAGAATGAAAATAACGACAAGTTAGGAAGAATCGGGGTGATGGCAAGAATTGAAGTGTAGAGTGAAGTGCATGTGTGTGTGTGTGTCCTAGTGTTCCCCCCGACGGACCAGTTCCTTCATCTTTACTAATTGGAGTATTATCTCCCTGATGTTGGGCTTGAACGCCTGCATCGCCTCTGATGGGCGAGTGAAGTCTGAGTGCCTTCGAATCGTCAAAATCATAATTGAGCAGATCATCGGGAATGGAGAGGTTCGATAGGCCTTTTAAAGAACTTTCTAAATGTTGTGAGGAAGCTTCTTTCTCCACTGGAACAAGAGTAACTTTAGAAGTTCCGCCAACTTTTTCCTTCCTCATCTTGTACATTAGTTTATTTTTCCTCTTAGAAGGGGAAGATGACGTTTCGATGTCATGAACTTCGACCATCGGATCCTGAGTGGGACCAACATTCTCATCTTGTACTTCGGGTGTCTCAGTCTCCTTAATTTCCCCCTCTTCTATTGCATCAGGAGCATTGCGTGCTGAAGACTCAGCTTGTTTTTTCCCTTTGCTAGAGGCAGGCCTGGCAATGGTGACGCCTTGAGGAAGGCTTATCCGATGGCCTTTTGCCAACAGTCCAAGCCTTGTAAGTGACTCATTCGAAATGAGAGTTCTAATGTCCCGTTCTTCGACAGGAAGGGCTCAAATAGCTTCGACGGCATCAGAGTATCCGCGGCCGTCAGGACATGGATTGATACCTGAAAAGATGGGTAAAAGTTAGAAAAGGTACGGCTTCGACTAAACATGAGTAAAGGTCCAAGGAAAAGGCTTACTTCCTTCAACCCATTTCCTCGCAAAGCCGGGAGGACAGCGCACATAAAACCATTCCTGTTTATACAAGGCGAACTTGGTCCACGCCCCAGTTAAGATTTGACATTTGTTATGCGGCTCGAGAAACATGAATGATGGGCTATCTTTCTGCTTCTTGATGCAATATATGTATCTGATATCGCCCAGAGTTGGAAGCCTAGAGAGGACATTGATGAAGAGGATGCAAGTACCGTAGAGGAATGCATGGCCGTTCGGGTGTAGTTGCGATGGGACAATGTAAATATATTGCAGCACATCCCGAAGAAACGAGTTGAACGGTGGCACACTGCCAACCCAGCACATGAATTTATTACAAGCTGTGTATCCGACTGGGGGCAAGTGTGGACGATCATGCCCCGAAGGAACTAGCACGTCATCAAAGGGGATTCCGTGGATAGAGCATATCCAACGGAGTGTACTTTCATTGATCTTCGAAGCATGTGAATCGACAGGGTTGTCCAAGAGAATTGCTGCCTCCAGAGCATCGGGAGCTAAGTCATGTGCAGGGGAAGTTGACGGGTTAGAAGTATCTGTGACTTCTCGTCGGGAGGACGACCCAGGTCTGTCTGAAATTGTGGCGGAACTAGATTTCCTTGACATCTCTGATAAAGATTGAATCTAGCAGAGCACCTGTTCGAACTATAATTGAAAAATAATCGACGTTAGACTTAACAATACGAATATTCCCACCCCCCCCCCCCCCCCGTGTGGTGTGTAAACTAGTGCGATCATTCAGGTGTAAACGCTGAGAAATTATAAGTCACAGAATTGATGGTATAAAGTTGAGCTTTGAACTTTCGTCTTCGAAGACCGTCATCGCTGACCGTCTCCGAAAGCCAGCCTTGCAATGTTTTCAATTTTGGACTCGGACATTAGCACTGCGTGTTAAAAGCTTTTATCTGTTTTTATCGATTTAAGTTCAGGCTTGTGATTATTGAAACTAGGAAGTTATCAGTCCAGATTAGTTCGATATGCTAGTATGCTTAGGTCCTTGTCCTTGTTTTTGTTATATGATTAGGCAAGGTGAATAGGTGTTCGGCCTAGATATCGTTCGGCCTAAATGTCGTTCGGCCTTCGTTATGTTCGGCCTTCGTTCTGTTCGGCCTTCGTTCTGTTCGGCCTTCCTTCTGTTCGGCTTAAATACAAGTGCACGCGGCAAATCATGCCGAGCCGATTAGCTCGGCCTTCTGCCCTTAACATCACTTCTCTTCTTTTCCTCCATCTCTCCCGACCGGCATGGCCGAGTCTTTCGACAAGCCATGCTAAACCACGGCCATGCCGATCCACATCACTAGGCCTTATTTCCAATTCCGTGCACCCTTATACTCACTCGACTTTAAAAGATCGTGCCGAGCCACAACAGTTTATCGCCCAAACGCCTCTCACTCCCTTTAATCTACGGAGGATTCATGAGTTCGAGTTTTGTGTTATGCTTCCTAATTTGAGAAAACGATCGAAAGGTTCTTACCGAAGAGAACAGTGGGAGCTTGGGGGTCTGTGAACTTAAGATTGAAAGTTGTTTGAGCTTAATTTGGGAAGGGCTTGTTGGATTCAAAGTAGGAAGGGAAGATCGGAAGAGGTGAATAAAACTTAAGGGAGGTAAGTTGCGTATTCTTGGAGAATCGCGGAGGTAAAAAGTGAAAAAGAGAAGAAGAAGGATAATGCCGGCCTTTATAGGAAAGGAGAGGAAGTCGAAGAGGCAATAACCGGTAGAACCGGTCAAAACGACATTGTTCGGCATCGGCTATGTCGTTCGGCATCCAGAGTGCTCGGCTTCGGCTATGATGTTCGGTATTTGAATATCGTTTGGCACAAATCGCCTCACCTGGAATTCGAGAGAAGATACTATTGTGAAGACTAAGCCACAGCTTGGAGCAAAGCACGGTGGATTCATGACTCAAAGCACATCACGTTTAACCACATGATGCACTTTGGAGGGAAAGTGTTACCTGGAGATTTAACCAGGCAACTAGGCACTCGGCACTTGCATACCGTTCGGCATTAAGAGTCGTTCGGTATTGTATATCGTCCGGCATTAAGTGACGTTCGGCATCTATGGCCATTTGGCATTCGAGAGCGTTCGACATTCAAAGAGCATTCGGTATTCAGGAACGTTCGGCATTCGAGAGTGTTCGGCATACATGGATCGTTTGGCATTCGAGAGTGTTCGGCATACATGGACCATTCGGCATGGCAGAGTCATTCGGCACTCCATGCTGCTCGGCATCCACACCTCATTCGGCACTCCATATTTCTCGGCATCCACACCTCGTTCGGCAATCAACCTCATTCGGCATAAATCTCGATCGGCATTCGAGATCGTTCGACATCCAGAGGTGTTCGGCATTCAGAGTTGTTCGGCATCTAGAGATGTTCGACATCCAGAGGTGTTCGGCATTCATCCAATCTCAACCGGCTTCGACTATTGCTCGGCATGCACTCTCCACTCAGCACATCACTTCATTCGGCATGACGATATCGTTCGGCATCACTTCGTTCGGCATAACGATATCGTTCGGCATCCCTTCGTTCGGCATCTATGGTTCGGCACACAGAGCTCACTCTTTTTTGGGTTGAGGTATTTAGCTGCCAGGCCCACCAGGGAAGTCCAACCCATCTTTGTCTATAAATAGAGAGGCATGGGCACAGTGAAAAGGACTTTTTTTCGAGAACACTGGGGAGACTCTACCGCTTTCAAGACTCTTTCTTTTGACTTAGCAATTGTATTCGAGTAGTTGGTGTACGGATTGTATCTGTAATCAATTATCAAGGAAAGCAATAAAGTTTAACCTCAAAGTGGACGTAGGCAGTTACGCCGAACCACTATAAATCTGGTGTTCTTATTTTTTGCATTCAATTTAGCATATTGTTCTCTGTTTAAATTGATTTTCTTCATTAATCTCTCTACATAATCTTTCTAAATGGGGTTAGTGACCAATTTTGGTGCTAACAATTTATCTATCATTCTGTAGCTGTTCATCTTATTGTTGTCTATCAACTGTCCAAAACTGAATGCTATGTTCATCTATCACCTCATATTTCAATATGATGCATACAAATCAAATGATATATTGAACTATCATTCAATAAATATCTATCTAATTATCGTCTACCGTCTATCAAATATCGAAATGCTATTTTCATTTATCATTTATCATTGCATCATTACACATACAGTAAATAAAGTGATATATTCAACTACATTCTATCATGCTATGTTTGTCTATCATTTTTTTCAATGCTATATTTGTCTATCATTCTGTAACTATTCATCTTATTGTTGTCTATCAACTGTCAAAAACTGAATGCTATGTTCATCTATCATCTCATATTTCAATATGATGCATACATATCAAATGACATATTGAACTATCATTCAATAACTATCTATCTAATTATCGTCTACCGTCTATCAAATATCGAAATGCTATTTTCATTTATCATTGCATCATTATACATAAAGTAAATAAAGTGATATATTCAACTGTCATTCTATCATGCTATGTTTGTCTATCTTTTTTTCAATGCTACATTTGTCTATCATTCTATAACTATTCATCTTATTGTTGTTTATCATCTGTCAAACATTGAATGCTATGTTCAACTATCATCTAATATTTCAATATGATGCATGCAACAAATCAAATGATGTATTGAACTATCATTCAATAACTATCCATCTAATTATCATCTACCGTCTATTAAATATTGAAATGCTATTTTCATTTATCATTTATCATTCCATCATTACACATACAGTTAGGCCTGTAAACGGATGCAATCGGATACGGATAGTGCTGTATCTGTATCCGTATCTGATATCCGCGAATACCCGTTGAATATTATCCGTATCCGTATCCGCGATTATTTTCGGATATCCGAAAATATCTGTATCCGACTTAGCGAATACAGATATTTTTGGATATCCGAAAATATCCGTATCCGAACCTCAAAATGTATCCGAAAATATCCAAAAATTAATCAATATAATGCATATTTCATTTTTTTGACTGAAAAAAAGATGAAAAAACCTTGTAATACATAAATTACATCAAATTGACAATAGCTAATCCAATCACCCAAAATCCGTACAATAATATTGCATATATAAATATTAAATTTATGGATATAAAATAACATATTAATATATATATTTAATTTCAAACCGGATGGATATTTATCGGATACGGATACAGCCATATCCGTATCCGTATCCGAAATACGTTTTGGATATCGGATATTTGCATCCGCTTTTCGGATATCGAATATTTTTCATCGGATACGGATGGGGACGGATTTCGGATATTTCGAGTACTCATTGACAGGCCTACATACAGTAAATAAAGTGATATATTTAACTATCATTCTTTAATTATCAATCTAATTATCATCTAACATTTATCAAAAACTGGAATGCTATTTTCATTTACCATTTCAACATAATGCATGTAACGAATAAAGTTATATATTCAATTATCATTCTAAAACTAACTATATGATTACCAATTCAGCATAAACTTTCATTGTAAAACTATTTACAATTAAAATGATATATTCAACCATCATTCTAAAATTATCTTTTATTTTGAAAAAAAATCAGATGTTATAATCTTTTATCTTTTATCGTCTTCATTCACAGTTTTTGCTGCCCTAGATTTTCTCGTCCTCTTTGTTTCTTCATGAATATCAGTCGAATCAACAGCGATGGATGACTTAGTTTTTCGTCTTGTATTTATTTCTGTACGCATAGCATTCGAAGCCCTAATTTTAGAAATCCTAGGTTCATCATTTATTTGTTCAGAATTTGTTGAAATATGTGGATTTACGTCCATCGACTTAGCTTCCGAAGTCGATTGCATTTATAAATCAGTTTGGGGAAGAAAATTGATCTGGGTTTCGGCTGCCATTGTTTGATGAAGGAGGAGAAATTTTATTTGCAGAGGAAAAGAAACAGAAAAAGCATGAACGATCGTGAAATTTTGACGCTTGTCATTGAGACGGAAGTTAAATTTTAACGTCCGTTAAAATTAAATTTTATTAGATTTTTTCCTTTAAACAATTTACTCTAAGTTTTAAGTATCACTTCTAAAATATTAGTTTTAAGGACAATTTTCAGAGAAAAAATAAATGAAGATACCATTTTCAGTTATATGGAAATAATGATAAATGAATTTATAATTTTCCTATATAACTAAAAAAAATAAATGAATTTATTATTTTTCTATGAATTGTCCTTCAAACTAGTTATTCAGGTCTTGAAATGGAAAACAATTCAACCTAATTTCCACGCGTACGTATATATATTTTCTGTGTGTGTCACATACATAGTAAACGAATATGCACTACGGGTAGAGCACTTGTCCATGTGCTAGTGACAATTAAAAAGAAATGCAACAGACAATGACTGCTCTGAAGATGTACAGATCAAACATGAAGGAATTATTGCGCATTGCATCAAAATAAGAAAGTCGTTCTGACGGCATAGTGCACTGACATATGATTTTTGAGTGAAAGTGATGCCTAACACTAGACTACGTACTGGCAACATCGTAGTAAACTGTTGGACTTAAATTACGTGGATAGTTTACGCGACCCCATGTTATTGAATTAAACCAGTACTGTATTGTTTAATGAATATGAGTACCCAATTACTTAGGTTTCTGTCCATATCCAACATATAGTATAAATTATAGTATAAACATTGCTTACCCGTCACTCTGATTGCGAAACCAAATTTATTAACATCAATGATTTACACCTCGTTCCTATTTTTTAACTCAAGACGAGGCAAATTTGCACTGCATTTTTTAACACGTATCTATGCCTAGAGCACATGCTTCCGCATGGCATATTTGGACGGGCACAAGAGTTTACTTTGGCAATACGAAGTTTATTTTTTAACTATGAAATGTGGTTTTGGTCCATAAAAATAATGTCCTAAAGATCGTGCATCGTTTATGCAGACCTTTGAGAAACAAGTATGAAAACCAATCTAATAAAATTTGATTGCAAGATTCTTTTGCAGATTTTAAAATTGTTGCAAAGTTAGTGTTCTTCTTTGGTGCAGCAGAAACATAAAATAAATCAGACTGTTATAAACTATTCGTTTGGCCAGAGTTGTTGAAGGAAATATTATTTTGGTTAAAAGAATAATGGACCTTTTTATTAAAATATCTTATTAAGCGGTGAATCAAGTCAGTGTAGATGTAAATTACCAAACTAATCTCTGATATATCTTAGTTTAATGTTGCTTTTTCCGATCAGTTGCAACTAATTTTGACAAAACAATTTTGAACAAAAAACACTCAAAAGAAACACAAAATTGTAAAAGATCCAATAAATTCATATCCATTAAAATTTTTGGTTTAATAGTTGCGCAGCTATAACTTATTAACTTTACAGTATTTTATTATCCATTAAAAATTTTGTTCATCCTATATATTGTTCAACAATGTTGTAAATTTTGAATTGCAAATCAATCAACTGTTGATAAACTGTCGACTAAAACTTAAATCACGTAGTGGAAAGTGATGAATGAGGAAAAAAAAAAAGGCAAATTGACAAACTAAAAAACCACCATTTTGGTTTATTAATTAACCAAGCAGTCATATTTTATATAAAATGAAGGTCCACAAAGCAGCAATACATGCAATTTTACAAAGCACCAAACCCAAATAGTCTGCAACAGCAGCAAATGTTACATAGTTTGTTGCATATGGACAAATAGACTTCTATTCTGAGGCATAAAAGGTACGGTATCTGAACCGCAATGTTATTATCAACAGAAGAGTAAGATGCAGACCGGCTGCAAGACATTGCGCAAACGCATGGTAATATATGAGTATGACAGGGTTATTACGATTGGAGTTCAGTGCATGATTAGGTTTATCAGCCGGGTCAAATGTATGAATGCTACATTTCGAGTGGTTGGAAAAGAATTGTCTAATTCCAACACTGTACTACTATATACATGATGCGTGATAGCACGGGCTTGAACAACTTTTACACTGAAAGTTCACCAATCAAAGCACAATGCATGTAATCGATGCGTTTTTGAATATAATATCCAGCTGTCCCTTGTTGCTGAGCAGTATTGATCGACTAAAATCATATGGGTTAAGATAGAAACATGTAGGTAAGGAGTCAAATCGATGCCGATTGATAGTTGGTTTGTAGGTGTCGAGATGATCAAAGTGGAAATAAAATGAATAAAATAAACGTGATCGAGTCCAGCTTGCAGCAATAAAAATCGTGGGTTTACGTTCATCAAATGACATTTGTGTCCTAATGTATCAAATCCCAGTTTACAGAATGTATCAAATCTGTGATTAAACGCTAAATACTGATTAGTTTAAACTTTGCTTTCGATCTAACTCTGCTTAAATCGAATGTAAGGTTGTATGTTTACCTAGGAACAGAAGAATTATGTGGTGTTTGGTTTAAAAACGAATTTTGTGTTTTCGGTTTTCAATATGCATGTTAAATATTGAAAGAATGGAGGCATGACGAAGAAGATGAAAAAAAGACGGATGGAAGGACGAAGGGGATAGATGGACGACGGAAGAATTGATTGTTTCACGTGCTTATGTTATTTTCTAAAACACGAAAAATAAAAAAAAAATTGTTTTCTATTTTGTATGTTAACTTCGTTGTTTAAATTGATCGTTTTCGACAACATACATGGGTCGTGTGCATTTTTGTATGGACGAAAATTCAAAACTAAAAATAACAAACCAAACACTACCTAATTTTTCATAAAATATGATTTTCAATTTCTTGTAGGACAAAATGATACATGCATTATGTAGTTTGTGCGTACTTAGATACACACTACCAGGATGACAATGGAACGGATCTAGGATCTAAATCCGGTAGACCCGTCCCTGTTTTGACGTCAATACCCGCCAAACCAGGTCATCGGGGCAGGTAGACCCATGATCCGTTCTTAAGAGCTCCATGTCTAAGGTCGGGTTGGAGTTTGACCGACCCGCCCCAATCCTATCCACACTACTAAGATTTCATAAAATCGTTTTATTACGATAATGATGATTTGTTAATCCTTTTATACAAGCAGTTATAACATAGATTTTCTAGTGTTCCATTTAACAAGTAATTTTATGATATTGAGTTACATCACTAATAATTATATAATAACGTATGGATTTTTTTTCTTGAACCATTATTATACACCTCATTTTTATTACATTATTTATCATAGTAAACACATTGATATTTATATTTATTTTATCATTTAATGACAACCCCTCTTACAAATAAAATAAATGAATACATGTACATTGATACATAATTTGAATGAATATGTAATGCTTCACCGGGTTTTGGGGGCGGAGCGGGTCTACCCTGACCCGTATAGGTTTCGAGTACGGGGCGAAAGTTCAAATCCGCACCGGATCTACGGGGCGGGTCCGAGGTAGGATTTAAAAAATCCGGGGCGGGTCTGGGGCATACAAAACCCACCTCAACCCGCCCCATTGCCATCCCTACACACTACAAAATAACATTCAATCAATGAATAAAATTTAGTTACTAAATTTTTTCATTTTTTAGCTAGTGATTGATCAAACATCGAAATAGTCAGTTTTATATATATTGAAGTTTGAAATTTAGTCATTGTTTGGGACTTAATATTAACGACTCTTTACATACCAAACTCTAGTCTCTAATTACTTTATCTATGTTTTTCACACTCAAAGATTTGATGATATCAGACCTTAAAATTATAATGGAATGGACAAACTCATGGATGATAAAGTACAACAAACTACAAGATTGTATAGGGCTATCACCCTTAAGTCTAAAGGAACAACACTACATTCTAAGCTAATGGGCTCTACCTCCCCCGACAAAGCCAAGCCAGCTAAGTATAGTAACTAATATAATGCTAATATGATGATGCACCAAGGCATCTACCCCATTATCTGCAATCATATCAAACACAAACCAATAACTTATGTGCCTCATCGTTACCGATAGAGTAGATACGAGGACAAAAAAATAGTAATGCGAGACCCAATGCCCATATAATCGAGATTTATGTTATGGACAGTTTATAGATTTTCCAATCATGAGAACGTTGTTTTGACTCCATCCTCATTACAACTCACATGATAGATTAAGAGGGACATGTTACTGGAGTTGGATGTGTTTAGTTGTTGGAGAATTCTTCTTTTCTCTCATGCTTGATGCTGATGTGACAACCTATTATCCAAGGAATACCATTAATTTCAAGAAAGTAGTCATAATCGTTATTCTTATCCCGTTATTGTTTCCGCTTAGATTTCCATCAATCTCTGATAATGCACATGCTTATTTGCAGGTACCAAAGCCAAGGATCTGTGCTTTGATGGACTTGGATTTCGATTTTTGTCGAAATTTAGGCCTATTAAGGTATGGATTGTTACAGCAATCATGAATAATTAATCGCAAAATAAAATAATATTTTATTTTAAATATTCTGAGTCCAGATATTTCGAGAAAAGATATCAATATATTTGTTAAGACAAAAGTACGTAACGCTTTTCAAGTATTGGACAATCAATTACCCATGGTTGTTGGAGGCACCAAGGGGTTACGTACTCGTAGTCATTGGTTAACTATGAAATGACTTGTTCGAGAATTTTCTATTAGTCAATAACAACTAGGTCATACAAGAAATGTTAGTGTTGCGTATTATACAATTCCTTCGATTTGAGAATACCATGGAACTTCAATGTGGATACTCCACTTTGATTATGGTTAAATCATGAAATGACAATCCATCAAGCAACTATAATTGAGTCTGAGTTGAAGCACTGGAATTCTTCCCCTCAGTTGTATGAGGTTAGTATCACGGTCAACCATAATCAACTCAAAATCAAAATACCTGGCAGAGCAAAAAAATTAATAATAAATGTTACAATTGAACCAAAGACTTTGTTTATGGACTAATCAAGTCGAATATGGATAATATTTGAGTTTTGACCAATACCAAATTCCACACATTCTAATGCAATATACTGTTGTCAAAGAAAACGAGTGTAAATTATTGTCACTATTGATACCACTTAAGATAATATAAAATATGATTTTTTTTCTAAAAGGACCGTAAACGATGAACTTGACTAAACTGTCACACCACTAGCCAAGGTGACGCATGAATATTAATATTTGAATTATTGAATATTAATGTTGACTGAATTCACTCCTCTTGTTACGCAACCGCATTTGTGAATTCTAAGTAATTTGTTTACCAAATATTCATCCTAAATAATTTAAGATGAATACTAACTATAACATTTACAGTTTTATGTACATAAATAATTCTATATATATATATATATATTAACATCTAATTAATTTATTTATCAAATAAATATTTTATTTAATTAAAACAATTTTAATTAAATATATTTTTAATAAACTCAAAATATTTTTTCTCTATCTTAAGCAATTTAAGATATATATATATATATATATATAGTGAACTATAACATTTATAATTATATAAATACATGCATTAATATATGTATTTATTCCAATTAATTAACATTTAATTAATATTTATGTAATTAATTCAATAAGTCAAATATTAAATAATTTTCGAAAATATTATATTTATACTCAAAAAAAAATTGAAAAATGTTTTGTATCTCTTATAAAGTTTATTTTTATATTTTAAACTTAACTTTTAATTTAAAATATATTTTAAAATTTTAAGTTGGATTTTGGAAATTAGCTCAAGGCCCAAATAAATTTAGGCCTTTACAACTGGGCCAACCTTGTGGACTTATTCATCCCATTCGGGCCAAGAAGGTAGTAAGAGAGGGGAGAATACTTGATTACTCAATCCCAAGCCTAGACATTACTTTTTAGACACCCAATCGGATAGGCAAGATTTAGTTTGTCGACCCTAAAGTTGCTAATTGGACCATATAGACCATTCGTGCTATGATATCATTGTTAGAACTGGCTCACTCAGTAGTGGAATATTAGGCTGAATTAAAAAAAAAATCCTTTTTGGTTCATAGTGGACCTATGAAGTCTAATAAGTTCTACTATATATATTCTAGTTTATTTAAATAAATTCAAATTTTATTTATTTTCTTTATCTATCTAATTACTTTGATTTATTTAATTTAATTTTTATATAATTTCGAGTATACCGATATATATTTACATGTACATGATGTGGATGTGCAACATAGTAATGTGTAGATAGTTAATGTATATGTATATATGGGATTAAATCTATACCGTATACATTTTCCACTTATACGCGGATAAGTTAGTCTCAAAATATTATTTAAATATACATATAAATATTTATAAATAATTTCAAATTTTATCTAAAAGTCTATTATAATATTTGATTAGATTTTAGCCAAGTCAATAAATTTTAAATTCAAATTTAATGTCTAAAATATCTAATTTTGACTAGGCAAACTATTTTAAAATTCAAGCTTAGATCTATAAAAATAAATTAAAATATCTTTTAATCAATTAAAAATAAATATATTTGTATTTTATATAAATATTTATTATTGTCGTAAATAATAAATTATTTTAAAAATACATAAACTATTTAAAAATTACATAAATTAATTAAAGTATGTATTTTGTAATATAAAAAATATTAAATGATTATTATATATTTATTTCCTTTCACCCATAATTTTGTTTAAAAATAAAATCCAAAGACATTTTATTATTAATTTTAATAAATTAAATATTTACATTCATATATATTAATATAACCATTATTTAAAATTTATTACATATAAATTAATAATATTATATCAATATGTAGGTTTGAGAATTAATATTTGTTTTAAATCAAAAAATTCTTTTATAAATATAATTTTATAAACAATTTTTAAATACATAATATATATATATACAATTTAAATAGAAAATGGCCTTTTAAAATTATTAAAAATAATTTAAATGTTTACAATTAATATATGAATATATGTATTTGTGACTGAATTAAATTTTTTATTTTATTTTATATAAAGACCTAAAAAATATATTAATCAGCATTGATAGTTTGGTGTAATTAATAACATATAATTATGGGACATAATTGATGCGCACATAAAATTGTTTTATAATCTAATTATCACAATATGTATATGATATGGAAAATAAAAGAAGTTTCACCTCAAAGAAGCTGCCTTTTAATGCATGTTGATTAGTAGGATCTCCTAGATTCAGTTAATCAATCACATGGTGTTGCTATGATTAAGCATACCGTTGGATTTGCTTTGATTTGACATGGTTGGGCTTTTGAAAATTCGACAATTGGGTGGAGGGATGAAGCTCACGACCAAGGCAAGAGAGAGATGGAAGCAAGAGAGAATGAGGTATGAGTTTGTTTAAAGGGAGAAAGAGGGGGAGATAAATTATCCTTTTTTATCATTTCTCCCTTTACCAATTCCAGATCAAAATCCAGAATTTATAACAAAAGAATCCTTTACCCTCCCTATGCTATGGCTGGCCAAAAAATGGTATGCACGGGCCATTAAAAACTCCAAGCCGTTTAGTAATTAATATCACTTAAATCGTATTTCAATGTGAATCGACATCGTATATCGATACATACGTATATAACTTTTATATACACACCCAATTAGTTACTAATGGCACACTGAAAATTACCAATATCACCCAGTACATCTAATGAATAAATAATTAATATTTCATAAATATTAGTTAACTTAATTAATTTATAAAATAATTAAATCTTGTTGTATTTCGAAGAATTCAATAATACGGTTTTGCAACTCATAGGTGTAAATTTAGTCAGCAATTTACATCAAACAATTCTCATATTAACATTCACACGTCATCTTAGCTAATGGTTTGACGGTTAAATAGAATTTATCGCTTCTGCAACTTATTAGTAAAATCCAATCTTACCATCTAAGCGGTATCTTTTAGTAACAGCAGTTTATGCACAAAAAGTTTGTCAACACTATATCACTTTAGAATTTATGGAATTTGATTTTGGTCAAGATTCCAATATCATCCACATTAAAATAGGTTAGTTCTTAAACAAAGTTTGTGTAATAACTTTTCTTATTAATTGTACTACTATGGCTGGAGTTTTTGATCATAGTTGATCGTGATACAAACCTCATATGACTAATGCAATGAATTTTCCATTGAATGGTGTTTCACTTCCAATGCTTCAACTCAGATCCAACTTAGTCTCTCGATGTTCATCATGTCATAATTTATCTATAATCAAAGTGGAGTTTCCACATTGAAGCTCGACGCTATTCTTAATTCATGAGAATTATTTAATATCCTTACTCCTGGATTTCCCGTTTGACCCAGTAGTTATTACTGATAGAACTAGGGGTATGCCCAGGGGAAATTATGTAATTTGTTACATATATCTAACTTGATAATCAATCTTGTTGAAATAAAAGGTGTTTTATTTCTATTATATACTTGATATAATGTGTTATATTAATTAGTAAATTAATTTAATTGAAAGTATATTTAATAAAAAAATCCATAAATGGTATGTTTAATGATAATAGTTACAAATTTTTGTAATCATAAGTAACTTATCATATTGAAAATAAATGTACCATTTTAAATATTTCTAGCCAAGATATATTGAGATTTGATATCGATATATCCGTTGAGACTAGAATACGTAATTCTTTTCAAATGTTGCATAGTATAATTCAAGACTACCGGGAGCATCAAAGGGTTACGTTCTGATGGTTATTGGATAACTATAGAATGACTCACTCGATAGTTTTCTATTGGTCAATATAACAAATGTTAAACAGAAAATGTCATTGTAACAAAATTTCACGGTTCTCTTGACTTGAGAATACTATTGATCTTCAGTGTGGAAGCTCCGCTTTGATTATAGTTAAATCATCGCACAACGTATATCGAATGGCTATAGTTGGGTCGAGTGAAAGCATTGTAAGTGAAACACTATTCAAGAGAGGATTCGTCTCCTCAGTTATATGAGGTTGGTATCACGGTCAATTGAAGTCAACTCAAAGTCTATGGGCAGACCATTTCGGTTAATAATAATTGTTATTATTTAACCAAGGTCTTTGTCTTTGGACTATAGAGTTTCGTAATTGTTATAATTTAATTTAATTAATTAATATTTATGAAATATTAATTATAAAATTTGATTTTGGTTTGATGAAAAAATATTGTTAAATGTATTTATAAAAGCTTTAAATATATTAAACGATATATGATATTGATAAGCGTTTAAATTAGATTTAAATGTAAAATATTAATTTGGGCTTTAAATGGGTTTTAAGCCTATATAGATGTGGGTTATATTCGGCTATAATGGGGTTATATGCGGCCATATGATGGGTTGTTAGAGGCTTTTGATTTGGATGGCTAGGATGGAAGAGAATGGGTAAGCGATAAAAGAGGATCTAGATACTAATTTGTATCTAAATCCTCCTCTATATAAGTATCTCTACCCTCACATTTTTTAAGACTTTTGAAGCCTCTATCCTTAGCTATTGCTGATCGAACCCTATCTCCGTCATCCTCTATCATATCAAGTTCAAATCAAATAAAATATAGTTTTATTCGATAAATTGTGGTCATCGATTCAGGGAGATTAACACTCTACTAGATTGGAAATCACTTCAAGGAGCATATATTATCATTTCAAGGTGTATTTTAAGGCATTGGTATTAAGGTACATTACTAACCAATATATGATTATTAATGCTTAGGCATAATGTTTATATTATATACATATTTCATATCATTAGTTGGGTGATGATTCTGATATACAAATATATTGTCACAATTGGATTGGTTGTATATGCGTATATAATTGTATGTTAAATTTGTTTATGTATATACCTAAAATGGTACGACTCGGCAAAAAAAAGAAACCAAATTTTTTAATTTTAATAATATATATTTGTTTGCGCCAAAAATGGGCACAAACACCTAGTTTTATGTGAAAGCACCAATATCCAATAACAATATTCAAATAGAAAGATAAGCATGCATATCATAGAATAAATAACATATAAAAGTAAAGGAACACACAAGTTTTATAGTGGTTCAACAAACTCTGGTCTACGTCCATTATAATAATCTTTTATTTATACTTTAAGATTACAAGTACAGTTGTTTTGCCTTAGAAAACTAATGGAGGAAGAGATATGAAGTGATAAAGGAGAGCCAAAAGAAGGTCCAATTTAAAGAAGAAGAAGATCCATTGTAATGAGCCAAGTCTCACTACAACAAAAATACCCTATTACAACGTCCTTTTTACAACGAGCATTGGTTGCCCGTTGTAATAGAAGGCTATTACAACGGTCCATTAGCGCCTGTTGTAGAAGATGCCATATTAAACGCCCTTTTTACAACAGGCATTGGTTGCCCGTTGTAATAGAAGGCTATTACAACGGTCCATTCAGGCCCGTTGTAATAGATGCCAACTTTACAACGGTCATAAAATGTCCGTTGTAATGCATGCCCGTTGTAATAAAATTTTAGCCGGCCCAACTATTAATGAAATAATAAAACACTGTCCCCTTTTCTTTTATTCCTTCGGCCGTTACTTTGCTTGTGAAAAATGGCGTTCGTCCTCTTTTCGAAAACTAGGGTTTTTTGGGAATTGAATCGTCGCTTCAATTTGTTGCTGATGGCAGAGTGGGAGCCAATGGCAAGCCTGATAGCAGCAAACATTCTGACCTTTTACGTAACAAGGTACAATTTCTATTCCCCAATCTTTTAATTCCAAACAGCTTTTTATGTAGATTGATTAGATTTTGACATTTTTTGGTTGATTTTGCAATAATCTGAAGGTTGTTAATTCTTCTACGAAAAAAGTTAAGAGGTCGATTTTGGATCCATCGACTCCAGTATGTAGATCTGGACGACTGAATGGAAAAGCAAGTGATTTTCCCTCTTCTACCCGAGGTAATTTATTGATGGATTGCATTACATGTATATGACTGAAAATGTGAAATCTTGTATTAATTTCTTGATTAGATACTTTGGTACAGAATGATAAAACTGAAGAAGATTGCAGAAGTCCTGAAATTGAACAAAATAACAAGGTTTCATCGTCATTGCCTTTTTTATTCACTGTATGTGTATATCCTTTATGTTTATGTAATATTTTAGCATGTATTTTGAAATTATAGGCTAGAGAAAATGGGACTGATGTTGAATTTAGTTCCAAAAGTAGCAATGAAAATAAGAAGAGGAAAATGAGGTTGGAATTAGGAACTCCACCACGCAGATCTGAAAGAGTGTTATTGACAATACCTTGTGATTCCGATTCTTCGAGTTCACAAGGTAATAATCATCCTTTTATTACAGATATATTTTGATTGTTTGATGCTACCACATGGTATTTCTGTGTGCACTTAAGGTGTTTGTTGTTTTTAACAACTAGGCCTAGTGTATTCAAAGAAGTTAAATGGATTTAGGTCATCTAGTCTGGTAAAAACCATAGAAGAAAGCATGAATGATCATTGAGTTCAGTGGATTTTCTTTGTTTTTCCATAAAATAGATTATTTCATGAATTTAGCACCACTTTAACAAAGTTAGATTGTCAAACAAAATGGGCGAAAATGAAGACATTTTTCAGTGGGAAAAAAATTAAAATGCAGAGGACGTAATTAGGAAAGCTCTTTTTCATAAACCACTAGTCGTTTCGACGCACAAACCTGCCATCGTTATCCTTTTTTTTTTGAAGGCCCATCATATTTCTGTATTGGATCCCTTTGCATGGGCAAGAATTAATGCGCAGTATCCTAAGCCCATTATCACTTTTTATACTAGTTTCCAAACTTTATGCTTACCAGCACCCGTCCATCCATTATTCTTCCATCTGATTCAATAATATTCTAATTTGGGTCCAATTATTATTTAGCTTTTTGCAGTCATACTTGTAATAGGAATATTTTTTCGAGCTTTCAGACAATTAAAATGATTAAGTTCAGTATAATGGCAAAAAGTTTTACTAGCATTTGCATGTATTTCTTGTTATACGTTTTCGAAGTGAGTGTAAATTAAATACAGCTAATCTAACTATAACTTGGAGAAACCCCAGATGCCTCAGAAATATTTTCCATTTGAGCATGATAATACATGTCTTTATTTCATGTACTTGCATGCAACAGGATTATAACAATTGCGCAACGTGTGTCCAATTTATTTGATGTTTTGTGAACCACACTCGTGATTAAATGAGTACGTATAAGTACGCTTGAACTTTTTAAAAAATAGTAGTACTTTCCAATTTCCAAAAGCAATCTCAAACATGCAAGTAAATCAAATAAACTCAAGTTGCACAACAAGGAAGAATAGAAAAACTACGAGCACTATTAAAAAAATAGCATAAAACATGTCTAACACTGATGCTAAAATTCAAATAGAACTGCAGTTATAATTTGTTATTGGATGGGTTGTTTGCGTTTTTAGATGGAAACCGTTCTAGAACAAACGTCATTAATGAGATTAGAGTACATTTTGGAAACATTTGGAAACGTTTGAAGGTGAAACTGAACTAATACATGAGTTTATCCACGTAATTTGATATGCTATGTCAAATGTTTAACAATTCAATTGATTGTGTAGTTCGTTAAATCTACGATCTTATTGTGCGAATACAAGCATCTAAGATCCAATGACACTGCTACGAACACCGATGGTGATGTTAAAAAGAAAGCAAAGGTTGAAGTAAAAGTAAGTTCATTTTCAGTCTTGTATACTGTTCAGTTTCATGTAGACAGTCCCAATTGCAGTTTTTTTAATTTAATCTTTGTGTGTGTGTGTGTGATATCATGACATTGTGTTAATGAAGGACAAGAAGAATGTAGATATTGCACCAAATATTCGAATCTCCAGTTCTTCCATTTCTGAAGTTGAATTGGACAATAATTCTAAAGAAGACAAGATATCAAATGCTCTTAACTTGAATGTGTGGAAAAGAACTAGCAGAGCTTCAGTAATTGATCCACAAAACCTATACGCAAAGGTATGCAATTTAATTACTAAACAACATAATTTACATCTACTCTGTATTATATGAACATGCGATATAAATTTGTGTATGGAAGCTTATAAGTTATTACGTACAGAGAAGAAGAACAAGAATCAACTAGCGATTGAGAATATTGCAGAATCTAGTTCCTAATGGAACAAAAGTAAGTGTTTCATTAACTTTCTTGAATAGTTTTAGGTTGTATATTTAGAGAATATCATATTGAGAGTACAATTGCAGGATTGACGTGTATTGTTTGCTTGGTGTAGGTTAACATTAGAACAATGCTGGAAGAAGCAGTTCAGTATGTTAAGTTCTTACAGATCCAAATTAAGGTATAAACTAATTTTGTTTCTTTCATCTGGATTATATCCTGGGGAAAAAAATAGTTAAATGTATATATTAATTTGAATGCGGGTGTTAAGCTCTGATGATAGGTGGATTATTGCATTCATTCCACACATTTCAAATAGTTGCAGCGATAGCTATCTCCATAATTACCACCTTCGCTGAATTTGTAATGGTATTTGCTGACGCTCGATCGAAAATCTCATGAAAATTATATTTAGAGTTTGTTAGTTGCAGTTTTCTTTTGATGTCCTGCCAAATTTTTTTAAAGTACCAATAGTCGAAGAATAGATGATCTCCATTCTCTAAGTGTTGATCGCAAAGCACGCATATAGAGTCGACTGTGATATTCCACCTTAGAATTCTCTCTGCATGTTTTAGTCTACTGAGTTTTGCTAATAACGTACAACTAGCAAACTTTGGGGCATTGTGATGACCCCACACCACTTTTGTTCTCATTGAGTTCCTTGCTGATTTAGTAGAGAATTGTCCCTTAGGGCATGGTAACCATTTCCAGTTTTCTACAAGTCCATCAGTTTCCACTTTTTGTGCATAATAATTGAGCAAATGTTTTGAGGCAAACTAGTGTTGTTCGTGCTCCATGCTTCTTGAGTGAGAAGTGAGGAAACTTTCTTGTAGCATAGCCATTGAATTCCACCCCAATGTGTCGACCATCTAGCGAGCATGTAACCATAAATCCATCCATAAGTTGGTGTCATTGCCATTGACATCTAGTGAAAGTGAACTTTAAGTTGTGTGTTTGATATATTCTAATTTGCATCTTAGATGCTTGTATTTGCTATAATGAATCATGTCTTTTCAATTTGTGAAATATGAAATAAGCAATGTTTGTTGTGTGCACAGGGGGAGTTTTAGGTGGCTGAAGTGTTGAAGAAGAGAAGAGCAGGTGGTGGGCAGTTTTTAGGTGGAGTATGATGAAGCCAAGCAGTTTGTGGTCAGGAAGGAATGTTACAGGGAAGAGTGGGTCTGAAGACAGTGATGTGTATGCTTGGTTGCTGGTCACTTGAAAGGAGATGGTCACTATGGAGGCAGTGCGAATGATGAAAGCAATGGGTTGTGATGGCGATGGAGTAATATTTGGGGGATGCTAGTTTTGACAGCAGTTTCTTGGCAGTGGAAGTCTGGAAGTGGTTGTTATGAAACTAGTTGTCATGTGTATATTAGAACTATGTCGATGTAAACTTATCTAACTTTTTGGAATGTGTTGGAATTTTATGACTCTAGCTTTTAGTCTTTTCGTATGTGATTTTGGTTGTTTTATGATAATATTTATTACTCGTTAAATTATTCATTATTGGTATGTATGTACTGCATGGATGCTGCTGTAATTTTTTTTAAAATTTGCATTTATTTTGCAACGGTCAAAAACCGTTGCAATTTCATGTATTACAACGGGCATTGCACGTTGCGAAATCCATATTACAACGGGCATTGCCCGTTGTAAAATATGGTCGACCTATTACAACGAGGCCTAATACAACGGGCACATGCCCGTTGCGAAATCCATATTACAACGGGCATTGCCCGTTGTAAAATGGCTGTTTTGTTGTAGTGTCTGTTGTATTTATAGGTGTAGATGTGTATAGATCGGGCTGAAATTTCGCTAGAAGAACTTCTAGAGCCGTACGATCCGATCCACCAATTTTCAGATCAATCGCATACCATTGGAATGATCGGCGTCGATCGTTCATATTAGCTCCAATGGGGGTGCGATCGTTTTTCTGGGTCCTTTATGATGTTAGTTACTTGCTTTTCAAATTTCGTGCAATTCCGACTTACCGTTTGTGAGATATCACGTTTTCCGTGAAGTCAAGTTAAAAAATGGAAAAATGGAAGATCATTCCATATTTTCTCCTTTTGGGGTGCGATCATTCTAATGGGTCCACCATGATGTCAGCTACTTGCTCTCTAAATTTCATGTCATTCCGACTTACCGTTTGTGAGATATCGCGTTTTCCATGCAGTTGGGATAGTTCTGACTAAAATGATACGATCGTTCAAGAATGATGGAGGCCGATCATTCAAGTTTCTCCAAATGATGTGTGATCAATATGGTAGGTTTCTTTACATAATATTTTTCCATTTCCAAAGTTTCATGTTATTCTGACTTTGCGTTTGTGAGATATTGATTAATCATCATTGATTTGAATTGTTTTATGGATCGATCCATATGGATCATGACCCATCGATCCAACTTCATCATGGGGCCTAATGATCAATGTTGTGGGTCCCTCATAGTGTAATATAGTTGTCCTCCAAATTTCATATCAATTGCCTTTGTAGATTTTGAGTTATAGATCGATCATCGTCGAAAATCGCCAAAACGATCGTCGAAAAACCCACTTCAGGGTTGACCCGAAGTAATCACCTTTCTAACTTGAAGCAGGTACTAACAATTCTGGCCCTGGGTTAGACTCGGTTAAAATCCAAATTTTCTCCAAGCAAACATGATTTTGACTGCAAGCACAAAAAACGATCGGTGCCGATCATTTTTCTCCAAAACAATCTGTGCCGATCATTTTTCTCCGAGAAATCTCCAATTAAACATGCATTAGACTCTAAGCACAATCCGACACTTCAAATTTATATGAATCCACACGAACTATTCGCTGACTCCAAGCAAATAGTAAATTTTTTCGGGTCTGACTCCAAGCAAATTACCATTGATTTGTCGATACCGATCCATCTTCATTTATCCATAACTCGAGCATACGAACTCCAATCGACTTGAAATTTGAAATGTAGCCTTATGGGCCTTCCTTGTCACTCCATACTAATCTCACTTTTATTGGGTTAGAAACTAGGGATCCGATCTAATCCGTTGCCTAGGGGAAGTGCCAATTCCATACTTAGTCATTTTTTGAGTGTTGTCCATCCGAATCCATTCAACTTTCATCCATGGTTTCAAATACAATCAATCTCCAATCCTGATAACCTTCCATTTTACTAGAATTCGTGGTATTCCATCCTGACCAGAAGGCGGGATAACAAAATACAACCGATCTCCAATCCTGATAACCATCCGTTTTAGCAGAATTCGTGGTATCCCAGTATGACCAAAAGACGGGATAACATTGCCTTACGATTAGAAGGTGTGTTTTGAATTGCTATAAGCTTAAAATCCAAAATCCAAAATCCATCAGTAGCCAGAGCATATAATCCAAATCCAATCCATTGCCAATTCAATTCCTTGATTTCTCCAGATCATTAGTTGTGGTCGTTCGAGACTATTAGTCAGATCTGTAGCCGTTCAAGGCTAGCATTTATTCGAGGTTGATGATGTCGTTCATGGCGAGTGGTAGTCATTCATGACCGATATCCGTTTGTGGCAGATGATGTTTGATCGTGACCGATTGTCGTTCAAGACGAAAGATTATCGTAGGCGATCGAGTGCCATTCGAGGAGAATGATGATCATATGTGATCAAGTGCTGTTCAAGGCGATATATGACCATTCTTGATCGAATGTCATTCGAGGCGAAATATGATCGTTCGAGATCGAGTGTCGTCCAGGAAAAATTTGATCGTTCGAGATCGAGTGCCCTTCAAGGAGAAATTGTGATCGTTCGAGATCATATGTCGTTCAACGCGTTATCCAAGCCCAATCCGCTCGATATTCGATGTGGGGGTTTGTTTTTGCTTTTCTATCTCATCTTTTCGGATGAGGTTTAGAATTATTAATGTCAGATTTCACGTTCGAGCGAGTTTTGCAATCAAATAACCCAACTAATAAAATCAATTCAAATGCTAAAGGGAAAAGCAAAAAAATTAAACAATGCGATGCGTGCCTATCTGGGCATGATGGTTCATTGTTGTTTGTACCAAAAATGGGCACAACACTCGTCGGATGTAATTGAAGAGATTGGAATGAAGAAGTAAAATGAAAAATGAGGCTAATCTAACAATCACACCAAGAAAATATGCGGTAATAGGAAGGAAACAAGAATTTATAGTGGTTCGACGTTATTGCCTACGTCCACTTTGAAGGATTTGATGTTTATTGTTGATTATAAACTGAGTTACAATAGTACAATAACTATCACTCGAATTATAATGGAGTTTAACCCAAGCAGCAGCATAAAGTCCTCTTTTAGTTGCAACTAGGGTGCTATTTATAGGTATGAAGCTGGAAATATCTGCCTTGAATCTCGAAATACCCTTTCTCATGCCTAGGTGGACCCACACAATCGATCTAGAGTCGTTTGGGATCGATCCCAGATCGATCCACACAGCCTTCGTATCGATCGGAAACGGCTCCAATTGGGCTGCGATCGATCATGGACGCTCCTGAGATGATATGAAACCTTCTGTGAAAATCTCATTGCATTTGGATGTGTGGCTGTGGAGTTATCGATCGATCAAAGTGCAAATATGGGCTGGCTGAGGCTTTCGTATCGATCCCTTTGTGTCGATGATGTGGCACGCGCGCTTTGTGGAGATCCATAATTCACACGTAGGGATCGCTTCTTTTGGGTTGACTACTTCTTTTGTATCCGTCCTATACCTCGCTTCTCGTATCGATGCTTTGCCTTTATCTTCGTATCGATCGTCCATCATGCCCTTCGTATCGATCAGATAAGTGATCGATACAAAATGTATGACTGCTGGTCAAGTGAAGTGTGATCGATCCGGGAAGTGTTAAAGTCCATCGATGTAGGTTTGAACCTTATGGATACGAATGATGGATGCTGAGTGATGGAGTTATGTTCATTTTGTATCGATGCCGATGGATACGGATGGATGGATACAAAATGGGCATGTTTCACATGGATCTTGATCGTTCCATAACTTGAGCATATGAACTCCGATTGACTTGAAATTTGGAATGTTGTCTTGCATAGCTCTGCTTGTTATATCATGCTAATTTTGGCTCGATCCGGACTCAGACCGAGTTTTCCTGTATCCATCGTGAATCTGTGGATAACCGATTTCCGAAGCGGACTGTCTTCAGTCTCTAGCCAAGTTCTTGGTATCATGGCCTTGCCAAAAGGTGAGATAACATTTGTCCCCCAAAGTACGTCCTATGTGAACATGACGTGCTTTTAAAAGCTGCAATCTACATTCTGAAAAGGCTTTATCCGATTTACTGAACAGTTGTTGTCCTTTCATCAAGAGATGTGACCCTCGATTAATTTCAAGTAGTATAAATATTGAGTTGTAGTTGAAGGTCAAGTGCTAGCAACTTGTTGTTGATTTTTCTAGCTGTCACCAGGTAAGCATTCAACTCCTATTAACTTTGAGAATGAATTTTAGTATAACATGCATGCACGTATGTTAACCTGACTCCCATTCATGTTTGCACGTCCACAGGTCGTTGTCAAGTTCTTGCTTCTTCTCTTTTTTAAAAAAAATATTGATTTTAGTGTAAATAAGTTCTTGCCATTGGATGATGGTTTCCTTTGGATCGAGTTTCATATCGATCCTCTCCTAGATCGATGTGAAACCCGAGTTGCAACAATGATTGGTGGTTGTTTTGATGTCCTTCTACGTATCGATCCTCTCCTAGATCGATCTGGGGTGCATCAAGGTGGATTTCGTATCGATGGTGATCGATACGAAATGGATTTACAACAAGTGTGTTCCATAAGGATGGATATGGTTTGGCTCAAATTGATGTACAATGTGCTCTTCGTATCGATGGATACAAGAGTCATAAACATTAACGCATGGGAACGCTTCGTATCGATGGATACTATATGATCCGGATCGCCTCGTATCGATGGATACGAAATATTGGAGTTTAGGTACACTTCGTATCGATGGATACGAATGACCTTGATACAAGCGTGCAGTGCTCTTCGTATCGATGGGTATGTTGACCAATTCAATCGGTAAAGAAACTGGGATGCGAATCATTTTTCATGGTCGATACGAATGGAGTATAAATACTTTTTGTACTTAGCATATTTTTCACTTTGCCTCTACTGGTATTTCGTATCAATTAGAGAAAAGAAAAGACTGTAGATCCTTTGTCTCCAAATACCAAATCCTTAGTCTTCAACCAAAATCCTTTGAGCTTGGTAAATAATCGATGAAACTGTGCTTATAATGACATGAGTCGAGTCTCATGCCATTTCTTTCATGGTAATGTCCATCTCCGGTGTCGTTAGCGCCGAAGTGTGACTAGGGTGAGGTTGAGAGTGTGGCTAATGGCGATTTGGAGGTTTGGAGAGGGAAGAGGGTAGTTGGAAAGGGTCGATGGAGTCACTGACTCCGAGTTTGTCTAACCTAGGTGTTGAACTCGTATCGATGCGAGGGGATATATATGGGATTGATTAGGAAACATGGAGTTTTGGAGATGGTGGTAAAGCAGTCTTCACGATCGAGGCGAAGAGTAGGCGCCTGGAAATTATGTGGAAAAATAGGCTTGATGATCGATCCGAAATCAAAGTCCATGGATTGATACAAAGGGATGGAGTGATGGACACGAGTAGCATCAATACGGATGAAGGCTATGGGTGAAGTGATTGATATGAATGAGTTATCGATCCGAAGGTTTGATCGATACGAAGAGGCTATCGATCTGAATTATTGACCGATACAAATGAGTGGCAGCTTGATCGATACGAAAACTTGTTTCAGGGGAACGATCCGAAATGAATTATGATGGATATGAACTTTATGACCTTTGCATATTCGAACACTTGACTCCAACAAGCTTTAGCCTTGCATATTTGGACTTGACTGTAAAACTGCATGTATGACTATCCTTCAAATCTCGTCGATGGAACTGTAACTTGTTAAATGTAACAAGTATTTTTTTCCAATATGGATCGTTCTCCGAAGTTAGAATGGTATTGTTGAGACGGTCAGTGATGACCGTCGCTCCAGCCGAATCTCGAAGTCTTGTTTCTTTACTAACTTTTAACCTTGTAGATATTTAAGGTATTATGCAGCACTTCACTACACAACACGATCACTCACTTTGCATCGGAGGGACACGGGTTTTTTTACCATCTAATAATGGTTTTTACTAAGTTAAATAGCTATGGATCCTGGAAGCTCAAAGCAGCAAGAAGTTCGAAGTCCTCCACTCCCCAACGTAGAAAGGCCTGATATCCCGACAGATACAGTGAATCGTGCTCCATATGAACTGCCACATACAGTGGTGAGATTGAATTCGGAAGATTTCGTCCGGTCCAAGATTACATAAGAGATGCTAGGAAGAATTTGCCTTAGACACGGGCTGTCTTTGGAAGAAGTTCGGTTGCTAGGACCGGAAGATAGAGCACACAATCCCCCGGAAGGGTTCACCGCATGCAACAGATTCATGTGCTGGACTGGAACAATGCCCCCATTTAACCAGTTCATTAGTGATATGCTATTTTATCTGAGGATCGCACCTTCTCAGCTTCATCCTAATGGATACACGTTTCTCAACAACTTATACATTATATTTATGGAACATCTCTTCCGTCCTCCAACTGTCAACGAGATCAGATATTTATTTAATATTAAGAGTTGGGTGGATAATCCGTCATTCATCTTCTTGGAAGCTGTTGAGAACTGTCGACGAGATCAGATATTTATTTAATATTATGAGTCGGGTGGATAATCCATCATTCACCTTCTTGGAAACTGTTAGGAACTACCAAGTCATGGCTGGCACATGGGGCAAGTTGAGCTATTTCAAAATGGAATCGTTTTATGCGAGGTGCCCACCAGGATTCGCCAGGCGGTGGCTGGTCAGACGTAAGTTCTATTACTTATTTTGTTGCTAACCATGACTGGATGATATAGATTGATGCTGAATTTGTTGTAGTGTTTCTCTTACAACTACTATTCCACGGCCTAAAGGAGCCTAGTACAAGGAGCTAGTGAGGACACTCCAGGCCGTGCCTGTTGAGTTAAGAGAAATAGACGAAGTTCTCACTGATGACAACTTGATATCCACCGGGCTTTTAGAGAAGGGACAAAGCATAGGGCTCACGGGGGTACCAAGAGTGGTCCCAACAAGACAAGATGGAAGATGGGATCCTGTCGTGCCCTCAGTCGAGGGAGCTCGGGCTGCACCTGGCATAATAATCATCAAACCTTGTGATAATGAGGGTACAGAAGCTAGTCGAGAGCCTGCAGTCATGCTTCCGTAGGGCCCTTAATCATCTGTGTTTAAGAGAAAAGGCAAAACTCTTGTCCACAAAATCAAGAGGCAAAAGAGCACTGAAACAATCCAACTTTTTACTACTTCCATAGGTCTAGAGACCACTTCCATACAGACCGAAAGTTCACTAAAACGACTGTCGGATATCCCTATCCCGAAGGAGATGTCATTGTTCTCTGATCTCGGACTAGAAGGGCTTCACTCCCCTTCGAGAACCAGTGCAGACCTAACCTTAATAGACATAAGGGAGCCGACTCCAATAAGCAAGGTTGCTACAACCGGTCGGTTGGGGGGTTTGCACATACATACATGCACTTCATGGCACTGCACGACATTCCATCATATGATCCTCGATATTTGGCGATGACTGATTTTCTTCTTCTTTTTTGCATATACAATGGTGGGGCAAGGTTCTATGCTTAGTAAACTCCGCTCTTCGCACCATTCATTTGGATCACATTCTGAATCACATCGCTGCGAAAGCGAGAGAGATTATGGTCACAGCTACCATTCTAACAGGAGCATGAGTGCCACGATAGAGAAAAAGAGAGATCATATCAAAGCAGGCACCGTTCTAGGTCACGATCTCCGCTATCGAAAGCGCCTTCGAAACTTCTGGCCCCAATGGGCCCTCTTTTGAATCTTCGCACCAAACAGCGTCACCTCATGCTCCAAAAACTGGCGATCAGCACCGTAGAATTGAGACAGAAGCTCCTACCGTCGTAGAACCAACTGCCATAGAGCCATCGGGTGAAGGAGCCATCCGAATTGCTAAACTAAAGAAAGATTTCCCGAACATATGCTTCGACGGTTTCCACTTTCCTCCCAACTTGAAGAGAATCCCAAATGACATAGAGAAACAGGTGCAAGATTATGTGCATGACGCGTACAGCCAGTACCATGAGTGGGTTAAAACGGCAGCGCGGGTCTCGGCTGTGTCCCTCGAGCGAGCTAAGGTGGTTGAGAAACTAGAGGGCGACCTTTCTCAAAAAGGCAAAATAATAGAGGTGCTTACCAATGAGCTCGAGTCTTTAAGGAAAACTGAGATGGAGACTGGCCAGAGAGCCGAGGAAGCTAGGAAGTCCAAGGAAGAAATGAGGAGGACTCATATGGACCTAGTGTAGGAGATGGGTTACCGTAACACCGTTATCATTCGAGAAAGGGAAACCGCACTGAAAGAAGTCGAACTAAAGGCAAAACTAACTGAGGCCATCAAAGAAAAAGATGAAGCCAACAAAGTTTCCCAAGAAGCGTGCGAGGAGGTGGTGAAGCATGGAGGAGAAAGGGATATTGCAAATCAAAAGGCCAAAGAAGCCGACACCAGGGTCGAGAGGGAAATTAAAGCCGTTGAGGCCAAGATGGAGAGTGAGTTTGAGGATCTTCTGGTCACCTACAATGCAAATGTCGTGAAAAATCACAACTTGAACTAGATTGGCGAGGACCATCCCTTTCAACTGTATAAGGCCTGGAACCTCCTGATTGAAGATGAAAAGGCGATCCTTAAAGTTGCAACTATCAATGAGTTTGAATTAGAAACTCAAGTGTTGATCGAAGATGAGCCTAAAGTCCTTCATGATACGACGATCGCGCTTTAAAGAGAAGACCTGGCTGCTAAATACCCAAAGGCCAGAGAAGGATATGAGGGTGAATACCACGACGCTGCTTTTGAGATACCCCTAGAGTCTCAAACTGAGCCCACATCTTCTATCGACGCTCAAGTCGTCCCGGAGTATGATCCCGACTGGCCACATCTCTCTCCAATCATCGAGCATAGCTCAGAAGGCATGTCGACCCAACCCAGGAGCCAAACTAAGGAAGGTATTCTGGACACTTCTCCTATTATCAAAATGCAGGAACATTATCACTGGACATTACTAATATAATCTCCTATCTTTATTCATCTTTAGATTCTGCATCGGCCAACCCTCCTGTAACTCAAGAAGTTCACCAAGAGCAGGAGGCATTAACAACGGAGGCCACAACTCTGAAAATTACTACTTCGGCCGGGGAGATGCATGATAGCGGCTATGTGTTTGATGACCAATTGATGGAAGCACTTCTCAGCCACCAAAGCGACCCGAGCATTGAGGTGCCCTTTAACACGGATGAAGATGTTATTATCACGGGCTCCTCGGGTCCGACTGGCAGTCTCCCGATGGGCGAGCACGTGGGTCGAGAAGAACAAATAATGGAGAATATTAAGACTGAGATTGAGCAGGCTCGTAGAGTTGGTGGAGGTATGGCGGGCCCTGGTCCTACCCCCATCCTTGTGCTCTCTTCGGGTGTCACCATATTTGAAACTAAAGCGCCTTATTCTTTTGGTGTCAAAAGTGTCACTATTCACCGGCTTCTCACACAGAGGATACTTCTGTCCCCATAGGCTCCCAGGGAGAGACCGCATCGATTCCCTTGGCTGGAGACAAGCCAACTGGAGTGAGCCGGGGAGGCAAGGGTTCCAAAAGAGGTCCGGACGATAGCTCGAGCGGGTCTATGTCAAAGAAAACTAGAATGGATAGGAAATCGAAGGTGTAGATTTGCATTTGGACTTCCTCTTTTGTAGGTTGTTTGAATAAGCATCTTTTCTTTTGCTTTTGTAGGCCAAGCATAGATGCGGGCTTGGCCCCTTGATTATAGGAATTCTTTGGAAAGATTTTGTACTTCTTTTCTGAAGAATAGTATGAATAAAATTCCTTTTTGTTTTTGGCATAACTCTGTGTTTATTTGTTTAAGTACTTAAGCATTCATATTTTCATTCAATGTACTCATGAAGCTTAAGTCTCTGAGTCGAACTTGAGTTCCGTCTTTAAGTCCAGAGGTCATGACCTCGGGTCATAATCAAACTTTGAGTCAAGTTCCAAAGTTGTGTTGTCTCAGTCAGTGGCTGGTACTTGAGTTATGCCTTTAGTTATGGGGATAGTTGAAATAGTTAGTTGGCAGTTGTCATCCGCCTCCACTAACTTTGATTTAACTTAGTCGGAATCGAATCAAAATAACATGAGTTTTGAGCGGTCGGGTCACATTCGCTCGTTTGCAAGCATTTGCATCCACACTATGGGGATTAAACTTAGTATGCC
Source organism: Allium fistulosum (assembly GCA_030737815.1). NCBI lineage: Eukaryota > Viridiplantae > Streptophyta > Magnoliopsida > Asparagales > Amaryllidaceae > Allium > Allium fistulosum. The sequence goes on from CM060905.1 coordinate 853,202,331, forward strand.
GGCGGTCAGTCATGTCTGCTTATTGTTTAGGACTATGTCCACACTCCGGGGACATAGGTTATTTTATGGGTGGTCAACTGTAACTATTTAGTGTTTATACTCCAGTCCACAGCTCGGGAATCTAGAGTCAGCCTATAGACGGTCGATCACATCTGTTTAAGGATTAGGATCTTATTCGTGCTCTGGGAATACGGAGTTGGTTAAGGTCGTGGATGGTCGAGTCACATCCTCCTTGATATGGCAAGCGAAGTCATAAATGGACAGATCCATCCTCTTCGAGCTTGGAAAGAAGCGAGGTCATAGATGGACAGGTCCATCCTCCTCGAGCTTTAGAAAGAAGCGAGGTCATGGATGGACGGATCCACCCACCTCGAGCTTTGAAAAGAAGCGAGGTCGTGGATGGATGGATCCACTCTCCTCGAGCTTTGGAAAGAAGCGAGGTCGTGGATGGACGAATCCATCCTCCTCGAGTCGATTCATGTCCTAATTTTGGAGTCTGCACTTTAGCTCGCACTCTGGGGGCTAGAGTTTGTTGGAGAATTGTTGTGTTTCAATTCTCGTTTAATTGATTATTGTTTTGCCCCCCAAGCTCGGGGTACCGAGTGACTAGTCGGATCACGATCACTCTCTATTTGAATGAGTCCCACTGTAAGATGGAACTTAGCTCTTCGTACGTCATGGCGGTTGCATGATGCATTTAGGAATCACTAATTTGGCTTTATGAGTCTGCACTTTATTGCTGAAATAAGAAATCATGGCAAAATCAGTTGCCTTATTACAAGTACAAATTCTTAAATTGCGTAAACAAACTTGAAAAGGAAAGCAGACTAAATGAATGAAAGCTAGTTATATATAATAGCGTGGAGACTTTCGTTGTTCCATGCTCTCGGTAAAGTGAGGCCATCAATTTTCGATAGCTTTAACGTGCCATCTCCAAGCCTCCATTCGATGACATATGGTCCTTCCCATGTCGGTTTCATGGGAGAAGGGACCGGATAAACCCGCTTAAGTATGAGGTCACCAACTTCAAAGGTTCTAGGTCGGACCTTGGCATTGTATAATTGGAAGACTCGGTTTCGATGTGCGGCTACCCTCAAATCAGCCTCTTTAGGCTTCTCATCTAATAAATTCAGAGATTCTACAAGTAGGATGGCATTCATCTTTGGATCATAATAAGTCATAGAGTGAGAGGATACCTCGAGTTCAACTGGAATAACGGCTTCAGAGCCGTAAGAAAGTGCGAATGGAGTATGGCCGATCGCGGACTTGCGAGTAGTTCGATATTCCCATAAGGCCATGGGGAGCTCATCGACCCACTTACCTCTAGCCTTCTCTAGTCGTTTCTTCAAAATGGACTTGATGACTTTGTTGACAGCTTAGACTTGTCCATTCAATTGAGGGTGAGCCACTGCTGAGAACTTTTCCTCGATGCGATATCGTTGGCAGAAATTCTTAAACTCGGTACTATCAAATTGGGCCCCGTTGTCAGTTACAATTATTCATGGAAAGCCAAAACGACAGATGATCTTGCGCATAACAAAGTTGATCACTTTCTTCGTTGTGATAGTAGCAAGGGGTTCAGCTTCTGCCCACTTAGTAAAGTAGTCAACTGCAATGATGGCGTACTTTGCACCACCTTTAACTAGAGGTAAGGACACTATTATATCAATACCCCATGTGGAAAATGGCCATGGACTGACCATTTGAGTAATCTCGGTTGGTGGAGCTCTCGGAATTTTGGCATGTTTCTAGCACCTATCACATCTCTTAGCATAATCCGATGCATCTCGGTTTATGGTTGGCCAGCAATACCCATATCTGAATATCTTCTTCGCAAGGGCTTGCCCACCAGTGTGATCGCTACACTCTCCTTCATGCACTTCCTGCAACACTCGCTTGATTTCATCGTGGGTGATACACCGAAGTAAAGAAACCGAAAACCCCCTTCTGTACAAGACTCCATCTTGGATAACAAACCATGAAGCCTTTCGGAGAACCTGTCTTTTCTCACTCCTATGCTCGGGTAACGTTCCATGTTCAAGATAGTTCTGATTGGAGTCATCCACGACTCCCTCTCGGGTGTTGCCTTATGAACCCAGTCTGTCTCTACCTGATCAATACTTGGAACAGTAAGTGTCTCCACGGGGACGAGTCCCATCTGCTGTGCTTTGCCAGTGCTGGCCATTTTTGCTAAAGAATCGACCTTCTGATTTTGCTCTCGGGGTATATAGTGGATAGTATAATAGTCAAACTGGTTCAACACTTCTTGGACCTACATAAGGTAGGAGGCCAACCTTTGGTCTCTCGCTTGATACTCTCCTCGAACCTGGCACACTACCAGTTGTGAATTGTAGTAAATTTCCACAACAACGACTCTTAAATCCTTGGCAAGCTTCGGTCCAGCGAGTAAGGCTTCGTACTCAGCTTCATTATTAGTTGCACCGAAGTCGAATTTCAAAGCATAGTATACATATCGCCCCTCTGAGGTTTCGAGCACCACTCCAGCGCCTGAGCATCGGTCGTTTGATGCACCGTTGGTGTATAGCTTCCATATATAGTTGGGAGGTTCACTGGTTTGGGGCAAGTCCTCCGGCATGGTGAACTCAGCTATGAAATCCACCAGAATTTGTCCTTGAATAGCTTGCCTTAGGGTATAAGTGATATCAAATTGACTCAGCTTGATGTTCCACTTGAGGAAACTACCAAATGTCTCATATCGCGTCAGGATCTGTCGTAGCAGCTGGTCGGTGTAAACAGTGATCGGATGAGCTTGGAAGTATAGGCAGAGCTTTTTCGAGGCTACAACAAGACAATAAGCCAGCTTCTCTATCTTTGGATAGTTTCTTTCCGCCCCGGTCAATCTTTTGCTGATATAATAGACTGGTCTATGGATCCGATCCTCTTCTCGAACTAATGCAGCGTTGATTGCATTTGCTGAGACCGTCGATAGACATACAGCTTCTTGTGATCAACCATCTTTTACAAGATAGGAGGTGTTGCCAGATGCTGTACTAGTGCCCGGAATGCGCCCTCACACTCCTCTGTCCACTCGAAATTCCATTTCCCTTTTCTAATCAGATCAAAGAAGGGAATGCACTTGTCCGTGGATCTGAAAATGAATCTGCTTAAGGCTGCCACCTTCCCATTAAGACTTTGCACCTGCTTGATGGTTCTGCGAGTTTCGAAATTCCGAATCGCCCAGACTTTTTTGGGGTTAACTTCAATACCTCTGGCATTGATAAAAAACAAAAGGAACTTCCCAGATGCAACTCCAAAATGATACTTTAGTGGATTGAGCTTCATTCTGTACTATCGGAGTATGTTGAACATCGCCTCTAAATCACCGATATGGTTGCTGGATAGTCACGACTTCATGCGCATGTTATCTACGTACACCTCTATAGTCTTCCCGATCTGGTTTGCAAACATTCGGTTTACGAGCCTTTGATAAGTTGCTCCAGCGTTTTTGAGTTCAAACGGAATCACCTTGTAACAATAAAGTCCCAGATCGGTGATAAAGTGATTGTGCTCCTGGTCAGGAGGTGCATCGGGATTTGATTGTAGCCGGAGTATGTGTCCATGAAAGATAAGAACTCATGTCCGGCTGTTGAATCCACCAATTGATCAATTCTAGGAAGCGGGAAACTTCCTTTAGGGTAGGTTTTGTTCAGATCTAAATAGTCCACACATGTCCGCCATTTTCCATTCAACTTTCTGACAAGCTCTAGATTCGATACCCATTCCGGGTATAAAGCATCACGAATAAATCCATTAGCCTTGAGTTTATCTACTTCTTTCTTTAGAGCGGCAAATTTCTCTGGATCCATACCGCGCCTTTTTTGTTTCACCGGGACGTGCCGTGGGTTGATATTTAATGCATGGCTCGCGATATTCGGTGAGATCCCACACATGTCTGAATGAGTTTAGACAAACACATCGAGGTTTCCTAGAGAAAATCGACCAGTTCCTGTCCCATCTAGGGGCTGAGCTGAGATTACCACTCTGGGATCATCATCTTCGTTAACCGAGACATCAATTTTCAACTATGTTGGGGAAGCCTGGTATTCTTTGACTTCCACTTCATCATCGTTGTCTATAGGATCGAGATCTTTAGGAAACTGGTCTTGGCGCCCGAGCCACGGCCCAAGTGTTAGTTGTCAATCCTCCATAAAGCGGACGCAGAGATATTCCTCCACGCCCTTACCTTTCTCCTTTCGCTACGCATCCCGCAGTTCCGCAACATAACAGGCGCGTCCAGCTGCCTGGTCACCATATACCACCCCGACTCCATTATCAATGGGGAACTTCAAAGTTAAACACCAAGGGGCAAGCGCTGCTCTGAAGTCTGGAAAGGCTGGTCAGCCCAGAAAAACATTGTAAGGAGAATGAGTATCCAACACAACAAACTGCAACATTCGGACTCTCTGGCGATCACCAACACCCAGCTCAATAGGTAACTCCACCATTCCAGCCGGTATGGTTGCACTTCCATTGAAACCATGTATACGCAAATGGCACGGTTTCAGATCCTTCGCTTCCATCAGCATTTGATCGTAAGCATGCTTGAAAAGTATGTTCATAGAACTTCCACAATCAATTAAGATCCTCTTCATCCAAGCAGGACCTATTTGGGCAGAAATAACCAACGGATCAATAGTGGGGGCCTCGACTTTGTCGGCATCATAGTTTCTAAAAATGATGTCATCTGTCATCGTCTTCTGTTGCATTGCCAAGGCCCCTTCGTCGGTACCACCACAACATTCGAAGTCCACATGCCTAATCGAACTAGCATATGATTCCATTTCCTTCCAACTTCGATCAGCAGGATAAGTATCACCACTCACAGTATTAATCGCCAACATCCTGCCAGTACGTGCGGGTTCTTCAGGCCTAGCTTGGCCTTGATTGGGATTATATGGGATCGCTCTGCCATCCTGCAGAACCCGAACAAACTGCTCTAGCTTTCTCTTTCTAAGCAACTTTTCAATAATATCCTACAAATGACGACATTCATTAGTGTTATGGCCGTAACAATCATGGAACCTACAGAACTTCCCGGTCCGTATCTGCTTCTCCAACGACGGTTTCGAAGCTGGCTTCTTGTACTGCCCTGTATTACAGGTCTAAAGATAAACATTTTCTAGCGATGTTCAAATGAGTAATTGATCGAACATAGGGGCTCTCAGTCTCCCTCGATGAGGGCCTCTCTTCTTTCCTTGATCTTAGTTACCCTTCTGCTGGCCTTGTTTATTCTGAATATTTAACTGTACTTTACCAGAATTCTCCCCGGTCTGCTTCACTACAACATTACTCTGGATACCTTCACTACTAGGCCCTGCAACGTCCTGCTTCCTAGACAATCTAGCGTCTTCTCTCCTCAAAAACTGGCTGCCTTTTCATAGAAAAGGTCCAACGAAGTGGGGGGTTTTCCGGCCAACCAATCGCCAAATTCGGAATTAGGATCGTTCCCTTTAGTCAATGCCATCAGAATAGAGTTGTCGTCGGGATTGCTGACTTCGACACAAGCAGCATGGAACCTTTCCAGCTAGTGCCTTAGAGTATCTCCTGGAGCTTGAGTAACACTGGACAAGGTGTTTACATTCTTAGGTCTGGCAGCATGCATACGAAACTGCTCAACAAACTTAGTAGCTAACCGGTCAAAACGCAAAATAGATCTTAGCGGTAGATGGGTGAACCACATAGTCGCAATGCTTCCTAAGAAGATAGGGAAGCTTCTACACTTGACTACATCGTCAGCTCGAGTGACATTCATAAGCCATTTATATTTCAGAATATGTTGGTTGGGATTCGAATTAACTTCATACACCGGCAAGGTCGGCATCCTGAATCGAAGGGGCGGTTCCGCATGTAAGATATCATTAGTGAATGGGGTGTGACTTCTAGAAATCCCGCAGTAATCATTAGTGAGGCCTTGACTTTCTCTTATCATCCGACGTATCATAGTTGGAATATCAGGTATCTAGGGATTCGACGCCAAGGCATGGTCAGGTTCCATGTCACAAGGAAGGTCCGGACGCTGTCTACAGACCGTCCCATGCCTCCTTGGCTCCCGGGCTTCATGGAAGTGAGGATCTTGAGCATGAATGTGGTGGCGAGGGGCTGGATCTGGCTGGTTCTGGACCTCGGGATCCAGATCTATAGGAGCAGCTGCGTTGTCATGAGTTGTGTTGTGAGGTAGTGTCCCTCCTTGGGAGGAGGGTGCAGCTTGATGCCTTGTAGAAGGACCTATCTCGGTCTGTCCAGGATTCGCCGCATACAGGTTCTCAAAGGCTTCCTCATAATTCTCATCTAATCGGCGTCGCGTAGATCTGTGATAGGATTTAGATGATACCGAGCTTTTAGAAAAGGAATAAGATGCATGCTCTCTTCTAAATCGCCCTCGTCTTTCTTTATTCAACTGGTTCACAAGTTCCGTATTGGCACGGATCTATTGAGTGAGCTCTTGACGGCTTTGAGTGAGCTCATGCATGAGGGTCTAGAATTACTCTCTAGTTATTGGACCGGGTAGATCTGGAGCTGCAGTTGATGTTTGGCCCATAGTAGCCAACTGCGTGAGACTTTGCCTATCCCTTCCTTCTGGATTAGCAGGATTAGAAGCAGTTCTGGAATTGCACACCATGTTGGATGTAGTTCTTCTTAGATCTGAAACAATCTGAGGATAGAAGGAACCATTGGAAGACGGATCTGCATCTCCTCCTTATATTTTAGCAATCTAAGGACGGCAAGGTATCCATAGAATCGGAGAAAAAGCAGAGTTTTCTCAGCGAAAGCACCAAAGTGTTTGTACCAAAAACGGGCACAACACACGTCGGATGTAATTGAAGAGATTAGAATGAAAAGTAAAATGAAAAATAAGGCTAATCTAACAATCACACCAAGAAAATATGCAGTAACAAGAAGAAAACAAGAATTTTTAGTGGTTTAGCGTTATAGTCTACATCCACTTTGAAGGATTTCATGTTTATTGCTGATTATAAACTGAGTTACAACAGTACAATGACTAACACTCGAATTATAATGGAGTTTAACCCGAGCAGCATCATAAAGTCCTCTTTTAGTTGCAAGTAGGGTGCTATTTATAGGTGTGAAGCTGGAAATATCTGCCTTGAATCTTGGAATACCCTTTCTCATGCCAATGTGGGCCCACATGATCGATCTGGAGTCGTTTGGAATCGATCCCTGATCGATCCACATAGCCTTTGTATCGATAGGAAACAACTCAAATTGGGCTGAGATCGATCATGGACGCTCCTGAGATGATATGCAACTTTCTGTGAAAATCTCATTGCATTTGGATGTGTGGTTGTGGAGTTACCAATCGATCAAAGTTGCAAATATGGGCTGGCTGAGGCTTTCGTATCGATAGCTTTCGTATCGATCCCTTCGTGTCAATGACGTGGCACGCGCGCTTTGTGAAGATCCATAATTCATGCATAGGGACCGCTTCTTTTGGGTTGACCGCTTATTTCATATCCGTCCTATACCTCACTTTTCGTATCGATGCTTTGCCTCTGTCTTCGTATCGATCGTCCATCATGCCCTTCGTATCGATTAGATCAATGATCGATACGAAATGTATGACTGCTGGTCAAGTGAAGTGTGATCGATCCGGGAAGTGTTGAAGTCCATCGATATAGGTTTTAACCTTATGGATACGAATGATGGATGCCAAGTGATGGAGTTATGTTCATTTCATATCGATGCCGATGGATACGAAATGATGGATACAGATGGATGGATATGAAATGGGCATATTTCACATGGATCTTTATCGTTCCATAACTTGAGCATACGAACTCCGATTGACTTGAAATTTGGAATGTTGCCTTGCATAGCTCTACTTGTTATATCATGCTAATTTTGGCTTGATCCGGACTCGGACCAAGTTTGCCTGTATCCATCGTGAATCTGCAGATAACCGATTTTCGGAGCGGACTTCCTTCAGTCTCTGGCCAAGTTCTTGGTATCACGGCCTTGCTCAAAGGCGGGATAACAATTGTCATCTCAGAGCATGCCTGGGGACCGTTTGTAATCCCTTACATGTGTAGGTGACTTAGCCGTTTTATTATGAGGAATGAAATTGCAAAATAATTATTACAACCGAAGTCCAAGTCCTGAACTCGGGCCTTCCCATCATGATCAGTTGAGAGCCGTGACCTTGATCTAGGGTCATCTTGTTTCCATTTTATGGGGATAGTGGCTACTCTTGTTCACGTCGTTGCTGTGCCCTCAAGTACTACGACAGTTTGCCGTTCCTGACGTGCTCATCTATCACATCCTTTAAGTGCCTACAATCATTTGTATCATGCCCGTTCAACTCATGGAATACGCAATATCTTCCCAATTTCCTTTCGTTGTCTATAGGTTCTCTCCTTATTGGCCTTTGATATGGGATCTGCCCCCTAGTTGTGAGAACCTTTATTCTGTGGTTTCAATGACAACAACTATACAATCATATATATTATACATCTTATCAAGATTACAGGTATATACTACGAGAGATCAGTATGCTCTAAGATATTGGGACTCAAAGACAAACAAATACCTATGGACCATGCTATGATTAAATAAGGTTATTCTAGTATGTTAAGAGTCTTAGATAAAACATTGTATGGTCTCCTTGAGTATATATGCACATAAGATTTCATATACACTAAAATGCATTGAAAAACTTAATTTACCATCCATAGACGTTTGAGGAAAAACCACAGACGTTTGTGACAATACTCGAAAAATTATTTTCTAAAGCCACGGACGTCTGAGATTACCCCACAAACGTTTATCATTTAAACAAATGCAAAAATCTAAATAGACACTTATGTTAAATAAATAGAAATCAACATTTCATCGAAAGGTTGCAGCCATTAAAATGAATAGACCTTATCTAATAGTAACAACTCCTCATCTGCATCTCTTTAAATCTATAAATACTACAATGATTAAGACTGACAAATTAATTGAATATATTCTCTCTTGATTTCTTATTACTCTCCCTACATACATTGCTTACATACTCTCAGTCTATCATAACCGAAATATAATTTTGGTTAAACCACTTCCTACAACTCAAAGCATTAACATTCACATACTTAAAGGAGATCATAGGAATATTTATACTATGGGACAAAATCCGTGTTATTTGGAACACAAGATTGTTGGAGATATACTTTTGTATTAACCTATTCCTCCGGGCGAAGAGAAGGTTAGTTGGTTAAAGGAAATGCCGAAGGGGAGCTTTGGGACAAGACGTAGGACAGGAGGTCCGAACTAGTATAAAATATCTGGTGTGCTCGCTTTTATTATTTACCTTATTTATATTCAATTATTATTCTCTAGTTAATATAGTTAGTAATGTATACTCTCACACGTATATATATAAGGTGCATTACTTAAAAAGGTCCTATAGACTTTCACTAGTATCCAGTTATATCCGTTCAAATGTATCGGTCAATTCCATGTAAGAGGTGAATCTCGGTTCCCTCCTTGGTTGCTTTAATCCATTAGGGCTATCGTTATCCTTTCGCTTTCCTTTATTTGTCTTGGACCCTTCTCCAGATGGTCCTTCATCCCGAATAGTGTTTACTTCTTGCTTGTCGGCTTGTGCATCCTCTTATCGCAGTAACCTTCTACTTCGTGGTAAAATTCCCCAAGATCCATTGGTGGATCCCGTGCCAGTGAATCCTTGAATTCTATGTTGTCGGCAATTCCAGATACTACTGCCATCTAAACCATAGATGGAACTGGTCGATCCACTGATGCTGCCGTGACATTGAATCGTGTTAGAAAACTCCTTAGGGACTCTTTGGCCCTTTGTTTTAGTGTTGACAGAGTTATCACATTTTTGGGTCTCGAGATGTGAACCCAAAACTCTCTTATGAACGTGTCTGTTAATTCTCCCCAAGTTCTAATTAATCCATTTTCAAGCTTCCTGAACTAGAGCGCAGCCAAATCCTTCAAATATAGTGGGAAACACCTTGCCATGACTACTTCTGATGCCTCCAGCACCTCCATATGCTGGATATACCTCATCATATGCATAATTGGGTCCGACTTTCCATCGTATACTTCCAGTGTTGGTAGTTTGAATCCCTGTGAATTCCTTGCATTCCAGATATTGGAGTGAATTGACTCTGATCGATATCTTCCAAGCTCCTATTAGGCATTCTGCCTTTCATTATCCATCGTATCATCTTAGTCATCCTTTGATTTTCATTTATGGGTATTCTCTTGTTGTCATATGCAAACTGCCCCCCGAACCCACGAGTGAATTCTAGAACATACTCCTCATGATGCACATCCATAGTCCGATCAGTACCAAACTGTGCAGCACCGTTAGTCACCCCACCTGGGATCGATCCAGCATGACCCGAGGGCATGCTCCCAAATCCCGATTGATCAACGCCGATCATTCTGGAAGGATTGACATTAATCATTCTGGAATGATCAGTACCAATCATTATGCATTAGCCGAGGACTGCCCCCGACTGTACTACTCCATCCTGCTGTCTATTAGCTTCATTTCCTCAGTCCTAATTCTGGTTTTCTCAGCTCCTACTGCTCCAACTTCGTGATTCATATTTCCAGCAACTTAAGCTACTACAGTCCCTTGCATTTGCGCTCCAGCTTGTTCAATCTATCGGAGTAGATTCTGCATTATCTCCTCCTGTCTGTTTAGCATCCTTTCCTGCATTGCATCCATCATTGTTTCCATCTCGTCTCTCTATGAAGACTGAAGTTTGATTAGCTCTTGAGGAAGCCTCCTGACTTGCTTCGTGATGGCTTCTATTTTCTATCTATCCCCTTGTTGATGGTTTCACCATTGCTCTAATTTCATATTCTCTAGTGATTCCAGATCTGAACTCCAAATCCACAGGGGCTAGCTTTCTCAGTGAAAGTACCAAAATGTTTGCACCAAAAATGGATACAGACACTCAGCCGTATGTGAAAGCACCAATATCCAATAACAATATCCACCTAGAAAGATAAGCAATCACATAATAAATAGCAGAAAAATGTAAAGGAACACACAAGTTTTATAGCGGTTCAGCAAACTCCGACCTACGTCCACTCTAATAATCTTTAATTTATACTTTAAGATTACAAGCACAGTTATTTTTGCCTTAGAAATTTAATGGAGGAAGAGATAAAAAGTGATGAAGAAGAGCCAAAAGAAGATCCAATTGGAAGAAGAAGAAGATCCCTTGTAATGGGCTAAGTCCGCTATATTTATAGGTGAAGATGTGCATGGATCGGGCTGAAATTTTACCAGAAGAACCTTCAGAGCCGTAAGAGCCGATCCATCAATTTTCAGATCGATCGCACACCATCGGAAAGATTAGTGCTGATCGTTTATATGAGCTCCAATGGGGGTGCGATCATTTTTGTGGGTCCTCCATAATGTTAGCTACTTGCTCTCGTAATTTCGTGCAATTTCGACTTACCGTTTATGAGATATCGCATTTTCCGTGAAGTCGAGTTGAAAAATGGAAACATAGAAAATTGTGATCATTATAGTGGGTTCATCATGATGTTAGCTACTTGCTCTCCATATTTCATGCCATTTCGACTTATCGTTTGTGAGATATCGCGTTTTCTGTGGATTTGGGATCGTTCTGGCTGAAATGATCCAATCGTTCAATAACGATATAGGCCGATCATTCAAGTTTCTCCAAATGATGTATGATTGATATGGTAGGTTCCTTAATATAATATTTTACTATTTCCAAAGCTTCGTGTCATTCTGACTTTGCGTTTGTGAGATATTGATCAATCATCATTGATTTGAATTGTTTTATGGTTCGATCCATATGGATCATGACCCATCGATCCAACTTCATCGTGGTGCCCAACGATTGATGTTGTAGGTCCCTCATGGTGTAATATAGTTGTCCTCCAAATTACATGTCGATTGCCTTTGTAGATTTTGAGTTATAGATCGATCATCATCGAAAATCGCCAAAATGATCGTCGAAAAACCCACCACGGGGTTGAATTAAAGCGAGACCCGAAGTAATCACCTTTCTGACTCAAAGCAGGTGCTGTAAATTTGGGTCTAGGGTTAGACTCGAGTAAAACCCAAATTTTCTCCAAGCAAACGTGATTCTGACTGCAAGCACAAAAAGCAAATATGTATCTAACTCCAAGCACGAACCAGCACTTCAAATTTCTACGACTCCAAGTGAACCATGTGCCGATTTCAAGCAAATAGCAAATTTTTCCGAGTCTGACTCTAAGCAAATTACCACTGATCTATCGATACTGATCCGTCTTCTTTTGTCCATAACTCGAGCATACAAAATCCAATCGACTTAAAATTTGATATGTTGCCTTATGGGGCCTTCCTTATCACTCCATACTAATTGCCCTTTGATTGGATCAGAAATTGGGGATTCGATCCAATTCGTTGCCTAGGCGAAGTGCCAATTCCATACTTAGCCATTTTTTGAGTTCGTCCATCAGAATCCATTCGACTACTATTCATAGTTTCAAATACAACTGATCTCCAATCTTGATAACCATCCATTTAGCCGAATTCGTGATATCCCGGCCAGACCAAAAGGCGGGATAACAATATTATATATATATATATATTCATATTGTTTATAATTTAAATATTACATCATACTTTATACAAATATGATTATATAAATTATATATATAAAGTATATAGGTATACTATATTCGGCAGTAATAAAAAATATTATTTAAACCATTTAATTACATTAATTAATTATATTAATAAACATATATTATATATATTATGTTTCTTATTTTATAAAATTAGATTAACACAAAATACATGCTCGTCGAAAAAATAAAAAAGAATATTTTATTATTATTTTTATTAAAAATATTTTAAATAAAAGTAGAAAATTAATAATTAGTAAAATTATTATTAGACCATAAAATTATGTAATAAATATTCAAAGTACAAAATATCATAGATTTTTAATGGATATTTAAATTTCAAAATTAAGTTTTGAAAATATATTTTTATTAATATTTTATGATTAATCCGTACAGAAATTAATAAAATATAATTCAAAATTTTAAAAAAAATTATTTCTAAGCCATCGTAAGACCAAGTAAATACGTTTTTGTTAAAAAATAGTTTTGAATATTTTATAAGTATTAATCTATATTATAATATATTATTATACATTTATATATAAATATATAATATATATATACACATTAAAAATTATGTCTATATATATTGTTTTCGGTTTAACAAATTATTTTATTTAATATATTTTATGATTGATTCGAATATATTCACATAGTTAAACTTATATATAATGTTAATTTTCATAATTATGTTTAATAAATATAAATTTATACATATATATTTAAATTTATAAAAATTTATTTAAACAAAAAATATATATTACAATATATATATATATGTAATATTATATATATATATAAACAAAGTATAAAGATATACATTTGTATAGTATATTTGTATACTATATGAGCTAACATGTTTGTTGCGGCTTAAATCTCAGCACTTATACACGGGAATATTATACCTTGCCCGGATTGGTATGTTATACATGCACACACACATATGTGTATATTATACACGTATATATTTATTATAGCATAAATTAAAATATACACAATCATTTTGTAAATTTAAATAAAATAAAGATTTTATTTAAAAGAAATTTAAAAATGTTCTAAATAAATTAGACTTCATAGTCCTAATAAAATTCTAATATGGTCAAAAAATTGAAATTCACCCATAATTTTCACTGCGAGCAACAATTACTAACTAGAAACTCTCAGGTGAGTCATTCTATAGTTATTCAATAACTATCAGTGTGTAACCCCTTATGCCCCCAACGGTCAGGAGTAATATACTGCCCAACATTTAGAGACTGTTATGTACTTTCCTCTCAATGGATGTATCGACTTCCTTTCTTGAAACATCTTGCCAAGAAATATTTAAAATGATATGTTATTATATATTGTGATAATTTTCTCATTATTAAAGCTGCTTGTAATTATTATCACATAACATATCATTTAAGGATTTTTCCAATTAATATACTTAGATTAATAGCTTAATTAATATATCATAATATACTTATATAATAATAAAATGCCTTTTATTTCGAATGATATTTTATCACATGGTTAATAATTTACAATAAATTACAAAACCGCCACTGTGCATTCCCTTAACTCTCTCAAGTAGATTTTTGTTCGATTGCTAAGTATTGGAACTGGGCCAATATTGTGACGACCCTGAATTTTGGACATTTGAAATTAGGATATTTAATTGATTTTAAATATTTGGAAGATAGTTTAACTTTAATTTCAAATATCACTATTTATTTGGCAATTAAATTATTGAATTTAATTATTGAAAGTTAGGTAAAATATTGAATCTTTAGTTTTATGCTTGTTAAAAATATTTTAAGGGCTTAGAAAATTCATATTGATAATACTGAAGGTAATAGAACTTTTAAAATTGTATTTGAAAGTGATTTTTCCTGTTTTGAAAATATATCGTTTAAAACGATATTTAAAAATAGCCTTCCGAGTCACAGTCTCGGAATTCGACGAAACTAGTTCCATTGGATCCGTAATAGTGTATTATTATCGGATTTCAGTTTTCGTAGTGTTTGGAGTTGTCATGTGATCGTACGATAGATAAACGCGCTGAAATTAAATTGAAAATTCAATATAATAACTGGTTCAAAAAGCTCTTCTCAATATGATCGAATTTGGACTTGAAACATTTTTCATCATGTTCGGAATAGGGGTTTAACATTATAAATGCCCGGCGGCATGCCTCGATAGGAGATCGAGATTGTGAGTTGCGATAATCGAGACAATTTGAATTTGAATTTAAAATTTAAATATAAATAATATTAATATATTGTAGGATCTAGATTAACCCTAGAGGGGGGGGGTGAATAGGGTTATCGCAAATTTTCTCAAATTAAACGCGGAAGTAAACAACAGATAAATAAATATGCAGTAAAGTAAATCACACACAAAATTTACCCAGCTTCGGCAACCCCTGCCTACTGCTGCATTCCCAGATTTCTATTAGAATTAAACAGTCTCCCGCTTACAAACACTCTCACAGACTCGCAGACACTCGCTCCGCTCACAAACACTCTACTAGACTCGCAGACACTCGCTCCCGCTCACAAACACTCTAATAGACTCGCAACCCCTGCTCCCGCCTATAGAGCTTCGCTTACTCGCGAACTCTGCTCCCGCCTATAGAGCTTCGCTTACTTGCAAACTCTGCTCCCGCCTGTAGAGCTTTGCAAACTCGCAGCTCCCCCTGCTCACTGAACTAATTCTAACTAGACAATCTGACAACACCTAAACCCTAGGTGGTGATTCACTCTGACTGAACTTTGAGAAAACTGAAAATACAAATTACAGTTTGAACCCTAGGGCAAAATATAGATTGACAGTTTAAAATATTTTTGCCCTCAAAATAAATTTGGCCTAAAAAACTATTTCAATAAAACACTGGCCCAAATTTAAAATAAAACTAAATTAAAACCTTATTTTAAAAAGAAACCTAAACCCTAATTAAAAACCGACCGCCCCTTTCTATTTTATTCAACCCGTTCTATTATTGGCCGATCAAGTTGCTTCACCCCTTCATGTTATAAGCCCGATCCTCTTTTGTTCTCTCTGGAGATTAAAAATGGCGACTCTCGTCCCCTTTTTTTCTTCGATCTGGAAACTAGGGCTTTGACTCTTCGATTCTTTGTCGCTTTGAATTGGGGCTTTGCGAAGCTCCGATACTATTTCGATCGATTGTTGGTTGTGCGCGATTTATCCTGGCTCGATCGATCTCCTGTTGCTTTCTTCGGTTGCTTCGATGAGTTCGACAATTGCTTCGAGGTTAGATTTTTATCACTGTTGCTCTTCGATTTTTGTATTCGAACTCCTATGGATATGCCGATGATGATTGAGGTTATTTTGCATTCGTATGATTTGTCGTTGAAGCTCATACCTTTTTGCCGATGATGATGTTGGTTTATATAGGAGTCGAACTCCATAATTTTCGTTCGTCTGATTGTTTCAAAATATGTGCTTTGACCGTTTGATCATTGTTGGATGATTGCAATTTTCCTTGACTTGTTCATATACGTATATTTTTCGTATATATTTGCTTGATCTCCACGGTGTTGAATTTGAGTCATTCACCACGTCTCTGACCTGTTCCATATGCGTATATATTCGTATATATTTTCTGGGCTGACTTGATTTTGAGATTATTGGCTTTGACTTTTTTTCTGTAGCATACTCTTCGACATTGCTATCCTCTTCTCTGTGAATTATTTTCTCTGTGATATTCTTCTCTGATATTGTTCATTCTTGTAATATCACCTGTTGTACACTATGTACTTGCACATGGTTGCAGTGGCTTTGTTGATGTTCATCTGGTTCGGGTCTGCACCCCATTTGCATTCACTGTTGTAGTTGTTGTTGTGTCCATATTGTAGTTGTAAATGCACCATAGCTTGTTGTAGCTTTACTGAGTGGCATGTACAATCTTGTAGACTATTTTGAGCTTGTTTTCATTGGTTTTGTACATTTTTCTCTAGTCTGATTTGGTGCATTATGTATCTGCTTTGCCTTTGATTCATGCTGTGTCTCTCGAGTTCTTTGATTTGGCATTTGCGTCTGTTTCACTGTCATGGCCAGTTTACTTGTTTGAGTTGGATTTGGTCTTGAGTGATAGTGCCTTGTCTTGTTGCAGTTTGATTATGTGATGATGAACTTGAGTTGAACCTGTCGAGGTTTGACCTTGTGCACTCGAGTTGGCGAGGCGGTGCACACGTGTACAAATGTATGCGTGTGTATCGCAGCCACTCGAGACTGTCCCTGAAAAAAAAACTGATATGCACATATATTGCACAGTCAAAAATGATGACGAACAACCCAAATAACTGAGGCAAACAATATTTTCAAAATCATCGTTTCTTTCAAATTGAATTTGCAAAAATATTTCTTTTTCAATTTTACTGCGTTTGAAACTATTTTTGTAGATTGCTCAAATGCTGGAATCCGGACTGGAATATAGTTGAAGATCAAATATGAGTGTGAGCGAAATGTAGTGAGGAAATGATGTAAAATCGAGTTGTGATGTATTCAGAAAATTGTACAGTTATTGTGAGAGTGTGAGTGTGTACTATTCAAAAACTTTGTAATGACAATGATATGAATAAAATTTCTTTTTGAATTCCAAATTCCGTTGTTATTTAATTTTATTCAGTATATTGTCATTTATTCTGTGAAGTATGAAATAGTACAATATCAAATACATTTGTATGAATATATATGTTTATTATCATCAAACAAAAACTCTATAACGATCATATAATCGCATATTCCACAATCTCCCCCTTTTGATGATAACAAACATATATTTAAGATTTTGAACATGTGAAATGTATTTGATCATTCAATTTTGCTCCCCCTATTTGAATGCTTCCTATTTTCTCAAAAACTCCCCCTTTATAAACGCATAGAAGCTCCCCCTTCATCAATGCATAGTCAAATAAATAGACAAATAAAATTTGACTTCTTTGCTTGATTTTATTTGACAAAATCTTAACTTTTCTCTCCCCCTTTTGTTATCAGCAAAAGAATAACAGTGTTATAAAAATAGAGATGAAGTGACAGACATAAATCTAACATTAACATCAATTGAATATAAATATCAAATTTCAATAAAAATCAAACAAAAATCATAATTATTCTCGTTAGACGCATATTCCACTTTCAGAAATGGTGGAGATAAAATCATCAAAAATCATACAGTTTTGTCTATTTGCGGTATATTTATTTCAGGAAATTTGAATATCTACTAACCATGCATAACCGTTAGGACTTTTAAATGAGATTAGTAGTATTCACAATTTTTAAAAAAAATTCAAGTATCTTCTAATCATGCATAACCGTGAGGACTTTTAAATGGGATTAGAATCAACTTGTCAGTTTAAAAACTCAATTTTGATACGCGTTCCATACATGCATAACCGTGAGGACTTTTAAATGAGTATGGAAGCACATAATCAAAAATCCAAGTAATTCACCCATGCATGACCGTGAGGACTTTTAAATGAGAGTGAATACTTTGGATATTATTTTTATTAAAGCACAAATGATTTCTTTCACAAATCTGAAGATATTGTAAATTGAAGAACAAATGATCTCCTTTGTAAACTACCACAAATTTACATACTATATGAAGTTTTGATGAGTTATGGTCGGTAGAAAAGATGATAGAAATAGAAATGGTCATGGAATTTTTACCCAACGAAAAATTTTTATAACTCTTGTTATGAAATTCTAAAGAAATTCTTCTAAATATACTGTCTTGAGTAATGTATGAAAAATATCGACACTCATCACTTTTTCTATTCACTATTGATCTTTTCGATAACCATTAGGGAGTTTGATAAGTCAACATAGTCATTTAAAATCAAATTCAAGAATGATTATAAAATCAAAATTTCAAAATGTCTGCTCTAAAAATATGAAAAAGAGATGATTTTCTCAAAGGGGTTTTATAAGAGGAAAATCTACTAAAATAAAAATTATTTCAAGTGAAAAATATGCAGATATTTTCTATGAAAGAAATGATGCAATTAATAAGAATCACTTTCAACTCTTACTTTTTCTATCAACTAGATTACCAGTGATCCTCATCCGAGTTTTTCAATTTTATTCCAAATTATCACAAATTCACTTTGATAGATCAGACCATGAAGTGAGTACCATAAACAGAGTTAGCAACATTTTTGAATTTGAATTGAAGCAGTGTAAATAATCGAAACTCGTGAGTAAAGCCAAAATCAAAAGTATTATCATCCAAAAAATAATAATTCGGAAAGGATTTTCAAGCATAGTGTTATTGACATGATTGGCCAACAGTTTTGAATAAATCAGAGTCAAAAATTATTATCTCAATATTGACTGATTTTGATTCAATATTATGGTGCAGATAATCACCTTTGATATACCGTTCAAATATACCAATACCTGTTTTACCTTTACGATATTTCTCAAAGTTGTTCATGGTGATTCTGTCACCTTTACGTTGGGCTGAGGATCTCGCTTAGTCATCCGTTGTGTCCTTAGAACAGTCTGAGTCCGAGTAACACTATTATTGTTCCTCTGCTTGCCATCTCACCTGCACGAAAAGATTTATGTGACCTATATAGGTCCATGATTGTTAGTGGCAGAAAAATAACGAATAGTTTTGTGGAGACCCATTTTAACAAGTTTTGTACTCTTTGAATAATCAAAAATTCAGACTTTTTGGTTAAGAGATAAACCTATGTAAATCAAGAAGAATCATCAATCAACAATAACGAATTCCATTCAAGCTTGCAAATTCATTTGGTTCAAGTAAATCTATGTGAATTGACTCAAGGACCCTTGATGTGCTAGCAAAGTCTTTATCAATTATACTTGCGGTTGTCTTCCATGATCACAATTCAATTCTCTAAAATTCTCTAGGCTAAGGAGCTTCAAATTATCACCTGTTATATGTCTAGAACAGCCAAAAACTTGAAACCATTCTAGTTACTCCCTAGCCTGCCAACAAATCTATATAGAGAGAGGGAGGGAGGACCTAGAGTAACTCGTAGGTCCAATGACATTAGTAACAGAAGCATTGTGAATATACACTCCCTTTGGAATCCAAACTTGTTTTGTATTTTTATTCTTGTTCCAATAGATATTGAGTTTGTTTGTAAAATTCTTAGGAACCCAAACTTGTATAAATTTTGTGTTCTTGTTCCTATGACTACAATTTTCAATATGATGTCCAATTATTTCACATTCAGTAAAGATGCCCTTTCCTTTTGCATTATCGTCAACCTGTGATTTACCAAAACCTAGCCCTTTTCGGTTGTTAGCAAACAGTTGATTGCCTAATAACATATTGAATGATTTTTCTCCTCTAGAAAAGTTATTCAGTGATTTCTCAAGATCTAGGACTTTGGTTTTCAGTGTTGAGTTTTCAGACACAAGTGTAGTGCATCTATTTATAAAATCCTTTTTCCTAGTCTCAATAATTTCCTTTAGATTCAGATTTTCTTTTTCAAGATCCTCGAAGCTATTTTTCAGTTTAGATAATTCTGAATCTAAAGCTTTACAGTTTTTACATTCTAGGTTTTGAATTTTTTCAAGTTCAGATTCTAACCTAAAATTTTCATGGGCAAGTTCTTTCCTATCAGATTTCAGTTTTTCATTTTTAGAATCAAGAGTTTCAACAGTTTTAGTAAGATCGAGGCACAAATAAACAAGATCTTTATAAGAGTAGTTTTTTACCTCATTGGATTCCTCTGAGCTTGCTTCTGAATTTGATCTTGATTCCTTTGAGCTTGCTTCTGAATCTGATCTTACCGTAAGACATAGATTAGCCTCCTCTGAGCTATCAGTTGAAACTTCCTCTCCTTCCTCATCATCCCAAGTTGCTGCGAAGGCCTTTTTCTTCTTTTTCTTTCCTTTGTTGTTTTTGAGAAGTGGACAGTTTTGTTTGAAGTGACCAGGCTTGTTGCAGTTATAACAGATTAGTTCGTTTTCAGAGTTGTCAGAATCTTTAGATGTATTACTACTGGTCTTCTTCTTTCGTGGCTTGTATTTCGACCACCTTCTGAAATTATTGACAGCCACTGTAAGTCCTTCAATTGGATCAACTTCTTCTTCATCGCTCTCTTCTCTGCTCTTTAAGGCAATCGTCTTCTTCTTTGGTTCGGAATTGATGCGTTCCTCCTTTGCTTTCAACTCAAGCTCATACGTCATCAAATTTCCGATCAAATCCTCCAAGCGTAGTTTACTCAAATCTTTTGATTCTTGTATTGCCGTGACTTTTGCCTCAAAGTTCATTGGTAAGACTCGTAGAATCTTCCTCACCAGCTCTACTTCAGAGAATACCTTTCCAAGCGCTCTAGCATTGTACACCAAGGTTGAGAAGCGTCCAAACATATCCTTTATGCTCTCGCCTTTGTCCATCACAAAGTTCTCGTATTCATTGCTGAACAGGGCTAGACGAGACTCTTTGACTTGAGAAGTTCCTTCGTGTGTCACCTCCAAAGTATGCCAAATTTCCTGTGCTGTTTTACAATGAGAAATTCTATTAAATTCAGTTTTATCAAGAGCACAGATAAGAGCATTCATGGCCTTAGCATTAGTGGTTTTCAACTTCTTATCATTAGCATCCCACCTATCTCTCGGTTTAGGAATCTCAGTATCACCAATAGTTATAGTGGGAGGTGTATAGCCAGTTTCAATAATATCCCAAACATCATAATCAACAGAACTAAGATAAATACCCATCCTAACTTTCCAATAAGCATAATCATCCCCATTAAACATTGGTGGCCTAACAATAGATTGCCCCTCCGAAAAAGCATTATTTGATAGATTCATGACTCTAGAGTTAAAGAAAAAATACCGGGCTCTGATACCACTTGTAGGATCTAGATTAACCCTAGAGGGGGGGGGGTGAATAGGGTTATCGCAAATTTTCTCTAATTAAACGCGGAAGTAAACAACAGATAAATAAATATGCAGTAAAGTAAATCACACACAAAATTTACCCAGCTTCGGCAACCCCTGCCTACTGCTGCATTCCCAGATTTCTATTAGAATTAAACAGTCTCCCGCTTACAAACACTCTCACAGACTCGCAGACACTCGCTCCGCTCACAAACACTCTACTAGACTCGCAGACACTCGCTCCCGCTCACAAACACTCTAATAGACTCGCAACCCCTGCTCCCGCCTATAGAGCTTCGCTTACTCGCGAACTCTGCTCCCGCCTATAGAGCTTCGCTTACTTGCAAACTCTGCTCCCGCCTGTAGAGCTTTGCAAACTCGCAGCTCCCCCTGCTCACTGAACTAATTCTAACTAGACAATCTGACAACACCTAAACCCTAGGTGGTGATTCACTCTGACTGAACTTTGAGAAAACTGAAAATACAAATTACAGTTTGAACCCTAGGGCAAAATATAGATTGACAGTTTAAAATATTTTTGCCCTCAAAATAAATTTGGCCTAAAAAACTATTTCAATAAAACACTGGCCCAAATTTAAAATAAAACTAAATTAAAACCTTATTTTAAAAAGAAACCTAAACCCTAATTAAAAACCGACCGCCCCTTTCTATTTTATTCAACCCGTTCTATTATTGGCCGATCAAGTTGCTTCACCCCTTCATGTTATAAGCCCGATCCTCTTTTGTTCTCTCTGGAGATTAAAAATGGCGACTCTCGTCCCCTTTTTTTCTTCGATCTGGAAACTAGGGCTTTGACTCTTCGATTCTTTGTCGCTTTGAATTGGGGCTTTGCGAAGCTCCGATACTATTTCGATCGATTGTTGGTTGTGCGCGATTTATCCTGGCTCGATCGATCTCCTGTTGCTTTCTTCGGTTGCTTCGATGAGTTCGACAATTGCTTCGAGGTTAGATTTTTATCACTATTGCTCTTCGATTTTTGTATTCGAACTCCTATGGATATGCCGATGATGATTGAGGTTATTTTGCGTTCGTATGATTTGTCGTTGAAGCTCATACCTTTTTGCCGATGATGATGTTGGTTTATATAGGAGTCGAACTCCATAATTTTCGTTCGTCTGATTGTTTCAAAATATGTGCTTTGACCGTTTGATCATTGTTGGATGATTGCGATTTTCCTTGACTTGTTCATATACGTATATTTTTCGTATATATTTGCTTGATCTCCACGGTGTTGAATTTGAGTCATTCACCACGTCTCTGACCTGTTCCATATGCGTATATATTCGTATATATTTTCTGGGCTGACTTGATTTTGAGATTATTGGCTTTGACTTTTTTTCTGTAGCATACTCTTCGACATTGCTATCCTCTTCTCTGTGAATTATTTTCTCTGTGATATTCTTCTCTGATATTGTTCATTCTTGTAATATCACCTGTTGTACACTATGTACTTGCACATGGTTGCAGTGGCTTTGTTGATGTTCATCTGGTTCGGGTCTGCACCCCATTTGCATTCACTGTTGTAGTTGTTGTTGTGTCCATATTGTAGTTGTAAATGCACCATAGCTTGTTGTAGCTTTACTGAGTGGCATGTACAATCTTGTAGACTGTTTTGAGCTTGTTTTCATTGGTTTTGTACATTTTTCTCTAGTCTGATTTGGTGCATTATGTATCTGCTTTGCCTTTGATTCATGCTGTGTCTCTCGAGTTCTTTGATTTGGCATTTGCGTCTGTTTCACTGTCATGGCCAGTTTACTTGTTTGAGTTGGATTTGGTCTTGAGTGATAGTGCCTTGTCTTGTTGCAGTTTGATTATGTGATGATGAACTTGAGTTGAACCTGTCGAGGTTTGACCTTGTGCACTCGAGTTGGCGAGGCGGTGCACACGTGTACAAATGTATGCGTGTGTATCGCAGCCACTCGAGACTGTCCCTAAAAAAAAAACTGATATGCACATATATTGCACAGTCAAAAATGATGACGAACAACCCAAATAACTGAGGCAAACAATATTTTCAAAATCATCGTTTCTTTCAAATTGAATTTGCAAAAATATTTCTTTTTCAATTTTACTGCGTTTGAAACTATTTTTGTAGATTGCTCAAATGCTGGAATCCGGACTGGAATATAGTTGAAGATCAAATATGAGTGTGAGCGAAATGTAGTGAGGAAATGATGTAAAATCGAGTTGTGATGTATTCAGAAAATTGTACAGTTATTGTGAGAGTGTGAGTGTGTACTATTCAAAAACTTTGTAATGACAATGATATGAATAAAATTTCTTTTTGAATTCCAAATTCCGTTGTTATTTAATTTTATTCAGTATATTGTCATTTATTCTGTGAAGTATGAAATAGTACAATATCAAATACATTTGTATGAATATATATGTTTATTATCATCAAACAAAAACTATATAACGATCATATAATCGCATATTCCACATATATTACAGCATTGTTGCAAGCAAAGACATGTAGTAAAACTTCAAACATGTGTTCACCTGTCTAACACGCGTCCCCTCTCTTTCTTTCAATTGAATTCATTCGTATAAGATAAAATAAATAAAAAAAGAAAGTGCCGAGCATTTAAATTGAAAAACCAAAATAGAAATCGAATTCCTCTTTCAAAAAAAAATGGTCGAGCCTCAATTCACGAAATCAAAATCGATGGCCATGTGTTCGAATTCATTCGAACAAGAAGGAAGGGTGCGCGACGCTTTGCGTGAAGGCATGGTGGTTCGGCGTGAGAAAGCAAACTCGACTATATGGTCAGCCGATTCACGTGGAACTGGAGGAATCGACGTGGGTGCTGGGCTCCCGCACGTCCACGCGACAGTGATGGTCGTGATGGGTGATAGCGATTTCCTACCTTGGGCGATGCAAATGGGCAGCAATCTCGTACTGGGATTGGGAGCCGAAGCTCGTTGGGGTTGATTTTCAGAACGAATTAAGGTAACTGAGATTTTTAATTTAATGTCATTCAAATTTTAATTTAATGATCTGATTCATTCATATTTACAAAAAAATGTATAAAAAAATAAATGTATCCATATAAAAGTTTTTTAAAATGAAAATTAATTGGTTTAAAATTTAAAGTATTAGTTTAAAATAAAATCATGGGTTAATTTAAATTATCAAATAGAAATTTAATTATTCGATTGGTTCGAATATTAATAAATCATATAATTGTTGTACAAGGTCTAAAACTGTGAAGAAACAAGTCGTGAAGGAATCGGATTGCAAATAAAAAGGGCAAAAGTGAGAACTTCTCGCTCAATCGGATTATCGATTTAATTTTAAATAGTTAAATTTAAAATTATTGATTATTTGCTTGGATTGATAATTATTATCAGTTGGATTGGTATGTTATATATAATAGTGTATATATATATATTGGAGTGATTTATTTCCCGCATTTTATAGCGGATGAGACCCTATGCGCCACATAATAGCGGACGATATGATATGAAACCATAAACCGCGATATTCCACCTCGAAGTTGAATTGGTATTTTATATTGTGCTAATATCTGTGGATGCAGGGAAACAGGTTGGAGGAATCCAACTGGATTCCTCAAATGTTTGAATTTATTTCATATGCTGTGATATGATTTATTGATAATCTATGATTGATTATATTGGTAATTGAAATTAGTGGAGGCTATGGTTTAGCCGAATATATTCTGGTATTTTAAAATACCAAAAATATAAGAATTGGATTGTTGGAAGTAAAATAATTTTTAGAAAATTGTATAAATTAAAAGAAGGAATTTGGAAAAGGGTAAAAGTTGATTTTTGAAATCCTATAGAATAAATTTCAAGTATGGGAAAAAGATCTTTAATAAATGAAAATAAATGGATTTTGAGAACTTAAGTAGTATTGTTTAAAAGTTGAAGGATTTATTTAAAATTCGGATTTTAAATGGTTTGGGAGAAATAAAGGAATTTATTTTAAAAATGGAGTTAGTTTTGGGAAATCGATATGAAAACTAATTAAATGTTTGAAACTATGTTTTAAAAGGAAGATAAGACTATGGAATTTATAAACTGGGTTTATAAAGAGAAATAATATATATCAGTAGATATTTGGAAAATATAAATTCATGGTGGGAATTTATAATGGAATGGGTAATTTGTTTTAAAAATAAATAGTGGTTTATTTTTAAAGGTGTGAGAGAAAAGCGTATTTCCTTGAAAAGCCAAGTACGTTTTCAAAGCAGACTTGCAAGTATAAGTTTGAAATTTCAAAGTTGTTTTAAAAGAATGTTTTTTAAAAATTATTATTAAATTTCATAACTGGTATTTTAAATTAAGTGTTTTAAATAGATTTTATGTTAAGTATTTTAAAGTATATATATATATATATCTTTAGGTAAAGTGATTTAAATTACTTTAAAAATCTAAAGCATTTAGTCTTGATAATTTTCAGTGGAAATAAACAATATTTGGAATTTATTCTGCGAGAGGAAAGTGATTGAAAACTGTTTTCAAAAGGGTTGAAGTGTAGAAAAATTTATATCTTGCGAAGATATTTTGAAAGAAATAATTTGGGAAATTATTTAAATCTGATGGTTGTTTGTGGATGTTGTATGATAGTTAAATAACCAACTATCAATATTGGCCTTTAAAACTGCATTTAAATTTCGATGCGACCGGGGGTCGAATTTCAAATGGTTATCCGAAAACCACATCGAATCTTAAAAGGTGGATCTTTTGTTTAAAAGATCAAAAGTGGAAATTTGTTGTGACTTAATTTAGAATTGAATGTATCTACTTGTTTTTAAATAAGCACTCATTATTCGGTTAAGCCGGGAGAGGACATTAAGTCATAAAACCCATTCCGAATAATGATACGACGAAATGGGATTGCATTTTAAGACGGTGGTTGAAGACCGGGTATTTTCGAAAATGAAAGGATTACCTGTTGATTGTCTCTGCACTGAGTTGCTCCGGTATAGAGATTTCCCTATGTGATGGGGAGTCCGGTCGGGATTGTGGATATCCGGATTTGTAAGAGCTTCTTTCCTTAATTGGAGGAAGTGCCTTCGATTCCATTCAGACTTAGGATGGACTTTTATGGATGTATGTCTGACGTTACACTTTGAGATATAAAGCTGGTTTCTATCAAATACATTTCTGTTTGGTGGTGGAGAATTTATTCTCTTAGCTTAACACCCTTCTCTAAGACGTATGAGATCAGAGGTTATGTAGTTGATGGTTACTAGTGATATATTCCCAATTTGGTAATGTGGCATGCTAAGTGCTGATCATTGGTTGATCGAAGCATGGCGTTTGTTAAAAGCGTAGCTTTGTAGGACGAGACTTCATCGAACCTCACAGCTCGAAAATGGTCGAAACAGGAAGGATGCAGCAAGGTTATGGGGGTCGCGCCCCTCAGGGTATGTACATTTCCTTCTGGATAAAAAGTGCTATTCTGGTATGGAGCCCAGATATTTTTCTTATGTGGTTGTTGGTGACAGAGGTACCTCGATAAAGGTCGGTTACGACCGGGGGATGGCATACTCGTGACAGTTAGTTACCTAGTTACAGAGGTAACTCGACCTTGTGTTGGCAGAGATTCGGTTAGGTTCTCGGGGCATCCCTCCAGAGGCGTACCCTTTCGGATAAAGGAAGTTCCTTAGCCTTGACCATTTATTGGAAATCCAAACAAACAATACGAACCCTTTACAATTGCAGTTGTAGAACCTGCCACCTCAGGTGGTAGCTATAGCAGGCGTAATATAATGGTACCTATGATGGCTAAGATTAATATTATACTTTCAAAATGTTTTCCACACTATGCACTAACAATAATATCAAAAGGATTTTCGCGTATCAAGCATGTTTGACTGCTATAAGGAGTAATTTCCCCCAAGTGTGCGATTGCATTGTGTGTGTGCCAGGAGGGCTTATGGTAGTTTCCATTTCCAAAAGCATAAACGGATTTCTTTTTGTACAAATAACTATTTTTAGTTCTCACACCAGTACCATGACTGACTCGGAGTTTATTGTTCTCTTTTCTAAACTCTTGGTGCCCATAATTTTCCACACGGGCAGCCTAGAGTCAGGTTATCAGTAGATTTTGGATGGATTGCTGTGGAGCTCAGGAGACGAGCTGGATGGCGAGACGTATTTCCGTATTTGATTATTATTCCACTGTGTATTCAATTATGAGGACAAGTTTATATAACTGTCCTGTTGTGTGCTATGAAACTATTGTACTCTGATGATGTAATGTATAAACATATATAGTTCTTTTGTTTTAAAGATTGGTCGTTTATCTATTATATATTGTTCCGCTGCGATTGTGAGATTCTGATTTTGTTTCTATTTCTTCTTCTACCTCTTTCTTCTTTAACTCTAACGGTTCGGTTTTCCGGCATTCGATTGTTCGGCATTTAATACAGTGGACGTATTGATGTCGATTTTCGTGCGTCGAAAAATTGGGTCGTTACAAGTATGCAGGGGAGTAAATATGTGAATTTCAAAAATATTATTCCATTTGGATTATTATCGGGTTAATGAAGTTTAAATTTATTTAGATCTTATCTAAATTTTGTTTTAAACAAAATCACTTTATTTATTTTACAAATAAGGTTTTATTAATTATATAATGAGTAATATATAATATATATGTGGGTATCATACACACATATGTGTGTATATGCATGTGCAATATAAAAAGGTGTACATGATTTAACATGTCCATGTGTATATATATATATCTCTGTGTGTGTGTGTGTGTATTTGTTGGGATTTATATCGCAATAAACATGCTAGCCCCTCCGTAGACATGAGTGTTGCCAACTTATATAAGTATATGTAAAGTGTGTGTGTAATTTTATATGTTATAAATATTAATTGTAAAATATAAATTATTATTAAATTATATATATATGTATACATTAATTAACACTATTTAATATATAATAAAATCAATTTTAAATATTTATATGTATTTTGAAATAATTCTAAGTTTATTGCAATAAAATAATTTTGAAATATACATATATATTATAAATTTTGAAATTATAAAATAATATGCATATATACATATATATTATTGTTTTTTATATACTAAAAAAAGTTTAAATGATTTATATATATAACACAAATAAATACATGTAATTATTTTTATTAAGAATTTCTTTTAAACTGCTCTCACTAACTAGCTAATCAGACGCAAGCCCTCGGCTATACTAGGTTATATATGTATAAGTTTAAAGTTTTTTTAATTAAATTCCATGCTGAATTATATAAATAAAAAAGGAATTAATTTTAAATTCTGAAAATTGGTTTAACTAATTACACTTTATATTATAGTACTTACAAATATATAATCTACTTTCAAATGTATTTATTTCATACATACATACATACGTTTATATTAACATATAAATTTATTTAAACAAAGTAATGAATTTATCGCTTTTAAACAATCTGATTTAAATATAATATATTAATATAAAAAACATTTTTTAAATTTGAATACTATACATATTTTATATGAATATATATTAAATGAAAATTTACATTGTGTATATATTTATATTGTATTAATTTATCCATTCTTTAAAGATAATATAATAAAGAAATAATTTTTTTTAATAATCTGGCTGTGATCTTTATGATACATGCATGCATGCAGACACACACACACACATATATATTTATATATATATATATATACTTACATTTTTTTCATGAAAATATACATACATATACTAACCATCTTACGGTGATAGTACTAATATACGCAGACTCATGATATTTAATTTCTAACTGAAACATATATGGGATAATGATTAATATATATATATACCAATATATAATTATAAATGAGAACATACCTATGCCTATTGCCTAGATAGCATACCTTGCCAACATTGAAACTAAACTCCTTGAATTGAATTTTATATCCAGAAGATGCTACCTTCCCGAATGCAGCTACCCCAATAATAGAATTGTGTCTAGTTTGATGTTTTAAAGGTTTATAATTTAACATATGGGGAATGAGGAGTGGAGACCAGATCAGATCAAGAGGAGAGGCCAAAAGTCTTTAAAAAAGAGAGTGTTAGAGCGTCTTAAATAGGGGAGATATCAAAGAGAGAAATGTGTATTTAGATCTTTATTGTTCTCTTACCTTTTCTCCACTTTTTAATTCAAAGCCTAACCCCATCCTAACCATCACATGGTCAACCTCATGCGCTCTCCTACAGTCGGCTATAGCATGATAGAGTTAGGAGTATGCTCTAGGGCCATTACGTAATATATATATATATATATATATATATATATATATCTAACTTGATGACCAATCTTGTACAAACTAAAAGGTGTTTTCTTTCTATTATATACTTGATATAATGTGTTATTTTAATTAACTAATTTAATTAAAAGTATATTTAATAGAAAATCCATAAATGGTATGTTTTGTGATAGTAGTTACAAAGTGTTGTTACCGTGAGTAATTTATCACTATGAAAATAAATATTCCACTTTAAATATTCCTAGTCAAGATGTATCGAGATTGCATATCAATACATCTATTGAGACTAGAGTGTGTAACGCTTTCCAAATGTTGGGCAGTGTATTACTTATGACTGCTGGGGGCACCAAGCGGTTACGTACTGATAGTTATTGGATAACTATGGAATGACTCACTCGATAGTTTTCTGTTGGTTAATATAATTAGGGTCAAGCAGAGAATGTAGATGTGACTAATTTACACAGTTCTCTCGACTTGAGAATACTATTGATCTGTAATGTGGAAGCTCCGCTTTGATTATTGTTAAATCGTGGCATGACGACCATCGAACGACTATAGTTAGATCGAGTGAAAGCATTGGAAGTGAAACACTATTCAAAAGAGGATTTGTCTCCTCAGTTATATGAGGTTAGTCTCATGGTCAACTGATTTCAACAAAAAGTCAATGTCTCTGGCCAGCGTAGTTCGGTTAATAATAATTGTTGTTATTAAACCAAAGACTTTGTGTTTGGATTATAAAGTTGAATGTGGACGATATTGGAGTTTTGACCATTACCAAATTTCATAAGTCCTAATGTGATATAGTTGTGATGAAGAGAACTGGTGTAAATAATTGCCACTATCAGGTACCGCTTATAAAAATTGGATTTTACCAAAAGATGTGTAAGCAACAAATTCAGTCAAAATATCACACTACCTACTAAGTGACGTGTGAACATTAGTATTTGAATAGTTCAATATTAATCACTGATTGAATTTACACCTTTGCGTTGCACAACCATTATGATGGTACACTGAATGAACCATAAGATTTAATTAATTTATAAATTGTTGCAAATTAA
Source organism: Allium fistulosum (assembly GCA_030737815.1). Classification (NCBI taxonomy): domain Eukaryota; kingdom Viridiplantae; phylum Streptophyta; class Magnoliopsida; order Asparagales; family Amaryllidaceae; genus Allium; species Allium fistulosum. The sequence goes on from CM060905.1 coordinate 853,233,201, forward strand.
TTAAATCAATTAATATTTATGAAATATTAATTATTAAACTTCATATGATTTGTTTGAATTAGTACTTAATAAAGTTTGCCTATAAAAGTTACAAACGCGTGTATTGATATTCGATATCAATGAAATATTTAAATTGGATTTAAATAGATTAATTGCTAAGTGTTTTTTGGAATTTTTCATTGAGGCCCACATACATGTGAAAAAAGGGATATGTTTCAAATGTGATTTGAAAATCTAAAGGAGGAATTAAAAAAAGAAAATAAATCTACTTTTTATGAATCACTTAAATATCATTTATGAAATGAAATTTGTCATTTTCCTTTTTTTTATGCTGCCAGATATATAAAGAGGATGAAAGAGAGTTTGGTGATTTAATTTTGGAATTAAATAAGGAAGGTTTTAAAGGATAAAATTGAATAGGTTTCATGTTTTCTTTTAAAACACATTCTCTCTTTCATCCTCATTTACGTCTTGTTTTAGATAGACAATTTTTCCTTCTTTGTTTCTTAAGGTTCCTCCTTTCCCTTAATGGCCTCCATGAAAATAAAATTTTCACAAAACAAATTCAATCAAAACAAATAGGTGGTTCTTGTCTTTTGATCCTTGCAACATCCGGAGGCTTATTTCTGAATCAAGGAGATTTGATTCATCGTTCAAGGCACGATTCATTGGCTACATCTAAAGAAGATATTCAATGTTTCAAGGTGTACTTCAAGGCTTTGGAATTAAGGTATGATCTTTTTATTTTAATAATTTTAATATAATTTTTAATGAATAAAATTGAATATCATAATTTATATGTGTATAATATTGTCTCATTTGATTTGAAAATGGTTTATGTAGCGAATAGTTTATTATATGAATTGATTGGTTTTTTTATTTAGATAAATCAAAACTAAAACTTGTATATGATTAGATAATATTTTAATTTTAGATCTATGTTTAAACATTCAAATCAAAGTGTAATTTTTTCGATTTGAATGTTTATATGTTCTTATTGTTTGCATTTGTATTGTAGTAGAAACTTACATATGATTAAATGATGTTTTGATGATAAATTGATTGCAATAAATTTCTAAATTTGTTACCCTATTTGACATTACAGTTATCCTTCTTTAACTATTTAAAGGATTTTAACATATTGCTTAGTTCAGTATGTATCAGCTTTTGTTTTATATTAATAATGAAAAAGAAAATATTTATTCATGTACATTAAATCTTCTTATATTTGAAAATTTATTTGTTCTTATTATCTGCATCTTATAGTATGAAACCAACACATGATTGAACGATGTTTTGATAATGAATTGATTAAAATAAATATATAAATTTGTTATCCTATTTGTCATGACTAATATCTTTCTTTAAGTATTCAAATGATTGTCAATACATTGTTCAGTTTAGTGTGTTTCACTTTTGTTTTAAAAAACATTTTTCATATAGAATCTCTTGATTTAATTATATACATATATATTTTGAAAGTCTATAGGATCTTTAAAAATAATGCAATTTATATGTATACGTGTGAGGATGTATATTACTAAATATATTAAGCAGAGGACAATAATTAAATATAAATAAGATAAATAATAAGAACGATCACGCCATATATTTAAACTGGTTCGGACCTCCCGTCCTTCATCCAGTCCCAAAGCCCCCCTTCGGTATTTTCTTTAACCAAATAACCCTCACTTCGCCAGGAGGAACAGGCTAATACAAAAGTATATCTGAGAAAATCTTGTGTTCCAAATAACATGGATTTTGACCGATAGTACAAATCTTTCTATGATCTCTTTTGAGTATGTGAATATGAATGCTTTGAGTTGTAGGAAGTGGTTTAACCAAAATTATATTTTGGTTATGATAGATTGAGAGCATGTAAGCAATTGTATGCATAAGAGAGTAATAAAAATCAAGAGAGAATAGTTTTAATTAATTTAATTCAGATAATCTCCAAATTTCAATCATGGTAGTATCTATAGATTTAAAAAGATGCAGATGAAGAGTTATTACTATTAAATAAGGTCTATTCATTTTAATGGCTACAACCTTTCAATGAAGAGTTAATTTCTATTCGTTCAACAGAAGGGTCTATTTAGAGTTTTACAGTTTTTCAAATGACATGCGTGTGTGGAAAAACCTCAGACGTCTGTGGCTTTAGAAAATAATTTTCCAAGGATTGTCACAGACGTTTGTGAATGTAAAATGTAGTTTTTCAATTTATGTTTAGTATATATGAAATCATGTGTGACTGTGTGTGTATATATACTCAAGAAGACCTTACAACGTTTTATCTAAGACTCTTTACACTAGAATAACCTTATTAATTGTAGTATGGTCGATAGATCTTTGTTTGTCTTCGAGTCCCAATACCGTCGAGTATGATGTCTTCTTGTAGTATATACCTGTTATCTTGATAAGATGTATATAATATACGTGATTTTATAGTTGTTATTATTGAAACATTGAATGGAGATTCTAACATTCTCCCCCTTTTTGATAATGAAAACTATACAATCAAATTAGAAGAAATATTAATCAAAATAGAGAATGTTCGTATAAAGTAAATTTTGTCTCCTCCTATGTATATGCATAAATTTCTCCCCCTTTGTCATTGTCAAAATAAAAGAAAGGATGTAGAATATTTAGATTATAGCATGTTATAGATTAGATCATGAACAATTAAAAGTAAATAAGTAAGTCCAAGCAGAAACATAGACTAATGTAGCAGGAGTTAAAATTTAAATTGACAAGCATAAACATAAATGCTAAATAAAATAGTCAAAAATAACTAAAAGAGATCGTAGTTGTACTGGTTAGAAGAATAAGAAAGGCCTCCATAATTTTCATAGTATTCCCAATAAGGCGAAGGATCTTGGTCATATGTTCCTGGCCAGTTGGTTTGATCGTTATACTTCTCATCTACTTAAACAAAGAGCCCTTGGAACGCCATGTATGATTGATGTTGAAATTACTGAGTATCGGATATGTACATATCATCACTATCTTCTTCCTCCCCAGGTTGCTCTTGCATAGAAGTCTTTCCTCTGTCGTGAGAAGTTCCTTCGGGAGAAGCATGAGGTTGATAAAGTGGTGTTTATGCTCAAGGAGGTGGTGTCGGTGATGGTGAAGATGATGAGCGAGAGGACGATCTGGCACGGACTTTTCTCATAACTTTTCCTTAAGTGGAAACAACCTTTTCTAAAGTCTTTTCCATTTTAGTCATCCTCGTTGAAAATGAATGTTCCAAACCAATCATATTTTTGTTTAAAGCCAGTTGTTGACCGTGATTAGTTTTTTTATTTTTAAGCGCTAAATCACAAAGTGATTTGTTTTGCATCAGTCAATGAGAGCTTCTTGAATTTCCGAATCCGAATAATATTCGGTAGCATTATTGGAGGAGGCAAGTTGTTGAAAAGAACAAGGTGAATAAGTAAGTTGAGGAGTAGAAGTGGGCTGTGGATCATGGTGTACTTGTTGTTGTTGTTGAATAGTCCACTGGTTGTAGGGGATGATAGGAGGCGGGTTTTTGGAAAGTTGCATCAACGATAAATATCTTGGACCGCTATCTTTCATTGGAATTTCCTCGTATTGTGATAAGTACGAAGGAACACCAAGATCTTGCAAGATACACATAATGTATGGAGCATATACAATTGTTTGACGATGCTGAGTCCAAAAACCTTTAATTTGGTCATGAACAAATTTTTCCCAATTTACTAGGAGATGACCAAATATTGCATATAGAGCTCGATGGTCATTTGGATAAACTTGTTCATGGCTACCCAGACATGGAATGTTGTGTTGATTATCATCCTATTAAGTAGTCTAGCACGTGGTCGTAGGTAAATCGATTTCCATTGGGGCATCCTAACTTCCCAAATTTGATTGGTAACTTCATCTCGGGGTAAAAGACTATGGTCCGATATTTCTATTAAACTGATTCCTTTATGATAACATCCTAGTACACATCCTACTATATATACATCGATTTTTATTTCTTTACCATAAACACTTGACCACAACCATCCTTCTTCATTTTCTGAATTCCATAATTCCACACTACATAAATTGGAATAGAAAAGATAGATAGTGAGAGGTTCGATAATTACCTTGTTTTCATCATAGCTAATGAGGTTGCGGCTACCAGGATCCATTGTTAATCCTTGAATATCATATTCTATTACATTTCCAAGGCGGTAGAAGGGATCAGCATGGAATTTCTTCTTAGAAAGCACCGATTGATGGCAGTGGGATTGCTTCGGCGCCATTGATTTATGTGAGTTTGGGTAACGGGGGATTGGAAAGAGGAGGAAGATTGTCCTTGTTTTTAATTTTTAGAAACGGTTTGATTTTTTGGAGCCATTGATTTCTAAATTTGAAGTTGATGGAGGCTAGGGTGTGACGACCCATAATTTTTGTATATTTGGAATTGGAATATTTAATTAATTTTAAATACTCAGAGATTAATTTTAACTTGAATTTCAAATATCACTATTTATTGGGTAATTTAATTATTGAATTAAACGATTAAAAATTGGGTAAAATGCTAAATTGGGAATTTCAAACCAGTTAAAAATAGTTTGAAGGCTAATAAAATTCATATTAATAATACTGAAGATGATAGAACTTTTAAATTTGAATTTAAAGGTGTTTTGTTCGGTTTTAAAAATATATCGTTTAAATCGATATTTAAAAATAGCCTTTCCGGGGCACAGTCTCGGAATTCGACAAAACCAGTTCCATTGGATCCGTAATATTGTATTATTATCAGATTTCAATTTTCATAGCGTTTGGAGTTGTTTTGTGAGCATACGATATATAAACACGCTGAAATTTATATCGAAAACAGTATTTATACTTTGACTGGTCAAATAAACTTAACATCAAAACTTTTTCCCTTTTCAGAATTACTGTAACCCATCTGGTACACGTTACCCTCATTTCAAATGTCACCTTTCCCCTTTATTTCATTTCAGCCGAAAGATATTTGTGCTAGAAGCTTCAAATGAAAGAGAAAAATATCTATCGTTCGAAATAATGGCCGAACGACTTTCTCCTCCTCAAAATCGACTCCACCCTCCAGTTCAATTCAAATACCCAAATCGAAAGCAAAGTCAGAAGAAAAAAAACAAAACAATAGTCGTGATTGAGAGTCGCGTTCCCTTTTCTTCTATTCTCGTATTCATTTTCTACTGCCAAGAATTCACGAAACAAATATCATCAGAGAATTCGCGCGCTCGAGCTCGCATGCCCAAATATCTGGAACCCAATCTTTACTGGACCTATTGCGTGCTTTAACTCGCGATCGAAGTTCGCAAGGGTAGGGTGGCGCGCTCAGATGGAGATGGGTATCGCGATTTCTCGAGTTCGACGATTTGATTGCTGAAGTCGATTTATGGTTCAAAGATGTATGTGCTGGTGGTCGCGTGTTCAATGTTCGATGGGAGGGAGACGGTGATGTCAAGCAGCACGCAAAAGCTAGGGTTTTCGCAATTTCGAAGGCAAGGCCGCCGCCGTGGGTTCGTCAAGCACAACTGAGACAGTGAGGTACCATTCGATTTATTTTCGTTTAATTTATATACACACATATACAGAAGCAGAAAGAAGAAAATTGTACAGGAAGAAATAAAAGTAATATTTTTACAGTAAGTTATTTGAAACAATTATGTTTAAAATTTATATGTACCTTCATTTGGGAAAGAGGGATTTTATTTATTTGAATTTAATGTGTAAGTTAAAAGCTAGGAAATTTATTTTTATTTACAAGAAAATATATAAGGTTGAAACAGGAATTTTAAAACATTTTGATTTGAACAGTTATATTAAAATTGGACTTTCGGTTTATATAGATTATCTTATAAAAAAAATGTATTTGGGTGATTAACCTGATTAATTAGTTACTAAATTTATTTTAGTTAAATTAAATTGTTAATTAACTGAGTGGTAATTAATTATTTGATCCATTCAAATATTAATAAACTGTATAAAAATATTATACAAGGTCAAAATTTAAAAGAAGCAAGACGGATTAGAAGTGGGTTGTGCAACAAAACCAAAGGTGAGTTAATCTCACTCATCTGGGTTTATTTAAATTTAATGGTTAAATTTAAATAATTGATTGAATGATTGAATTGGTTGGATGTGCTATATTATATATAGTGGTATATATAGTATGTATTGGAGTTGTTGATATTCCCGCATTATATAGCGGATGAGACCCTATGCGCCGCATAATAACGGATGATATTATATAAAACCCATATACCGCGATATTCCACCTCGAAGTGGAATTGGTATTGTGCTAACGTCTGTGGATGTAGGGAAACAGGTTGGAGGGATCCAACTGGATTCCTCAAAATTATTTAGATTATTTGATATTCTGTGCTATTAATATTGATATCCTGTGATGATTTTATTGATGATTGAAATACTGGAAGATATAGTTGGATTGAATATCTAAGTATAATGAGTTATTAAATTCTATAGAATTGGATTTTTGAAAAGAAATAAAAGAGTAAATTTTAAGTAAAATAATTCAAGTGGATTGGAATAAATTTAATAACGAATTGAAAAGAAAATAAAAATAAAAGCGATTCAAAATTTTAACAAATATGGAATAGGGGAATTTTGAATTAACAAGGGAAATATAAACTTTAAAACTAAAGTGATATTAAATTTAAAGAATAAAGAATTTACTTTTGAATCTAAGGATTAAATTTAATTAAAGGATAAATAAGGAGTTTTGGAAATTTGAAATTGGTATTTTCAGTTAAAAAGGGGTTTTAACTCATAATAAAGAAATAAATCTAAAAGTTAATATATTTTGAAATTAATGAAGTAAATAAAGAAAATTATTTCAAGAAAAGTGAGTTGGAAATCAATTGTAGATTGATTTAAGTATTTGGAATTGAAATTTTAAAGAGAAGTGAGATTTTGGAATTTATAAACTGGGTTTATAAAGTAAAATAAAATATCAGTGGATATTTGAAAATATGAATTCAAGGCGGAAATTTATAAAGGGATATGAATTGGTTTAAAAATAAATGTTGATTTATTTTTAAAAAGATGTGAAGGGAAGTGTATTTCCTTGGATAGCCAAGTACGTTTCAAAGCAATTTTAAATATAAGTTAAAAGTTCTAATTGTGTTTTAAAAAGCATGTTTTAGAAAATTGATTATTCCCAAAGTAAGATTTTAAAAACCTATTATTGTAGTAAATGTATAAAAGTGATTTAGAATTATGTTTAAAAAGAGAAATTTAGTTATATTTATAAAGTGGTTTTATTTTAAATATTCTTAAAGTATATATTTTAATAAAGAATTAAAGTAGTTTTAATTTAAATGTTTTAAAGTATATTTATAATAAAGTGTTTTAAATTTATTTTAAAATCTAAAAGTATTTTGTACTTGGTGTTCCGGTGGAAATAAATATTTGGGAAATGCATTCCGTGAAAGGAAACTGTTTTGAAATTTGTTTCAAAAGGGGTTTGAAAATGGAAATATATCTTGCGAAGATATTTTGAGGTTAATAAATAATTTGGAAAATTATTTATTGTTTGATGGATGATTGTGAATGTTAATTGATAGTTAAATCACCGACTATCAATATTGGCCAATGCGCTGATCGTTTCGAAGAGACCGGGATCGAGATTTATTTCTCGAAAACCACTTCGATCCGGTTTGTACGTTTTCGTGGGAAAACGAGTTTGAAAACGAAGATGGAGTAGTGCCTTCGGTTCCGTTCGGACCCGGGATAGACTTGTATGGACGAATGCTTTTGGAACTCGTCAGCGGACGATGGGAATTCTAAGGGATATGTTCTGAAAGGTAACGCTTAGCCTCAAGCCTCATCAACCGGGAATGACTGAAAATCAGGGGTTATGCAGCAAGGCTTCGTGGGTAGCCCCCACTTGAGAGTAAGGTCATCCCTGTCTAGATGTCCCTTTTTATTTCAGCTTAGTGGTGCGGTTGCTGATCACAACCGTGGGGTGATTTTATTCGGAATTATCCAGTAAGGGATGGTTCCGGTCTTGTGTTGCAGGAGATTGGGAGTAATCCTCGGTACGCTAATCTAGACTAGGTACTGTGACAGGTGGTACCCCAGTGCCTAGTCATTAGTTGGAAATCCATTCTCCCTACGTGCCTTGTACGGTATTTGTTTGTATACCTATTAGCTGGAATTTAATCATGTAACAATTTCAGCTATTTGAATAAGTATTTGTATATAGACACTATTATAATATCAGAGGATTTTGATAAAAAGTGTTTTGGCTATCGTAAGGTAAAAACCCGACATGTTTATTTGTGGCCTGGTCTTACGAGATGCTTTTGATTTCAAAGGGTTTGGAAAACTTTAATAATCCAATTGAGTGTGGTTTCTCACGCTGGTTTTCCAGACTGACTCGGGTGTTATTTTATTATAATGCTCGGGTCAGACCGAGTATTATAGATTTCAAGATATGATGCTGTGGAGCTCATGAGACGAGCTGGGTGGCGAGACGTATCACTCGTACTTGGTATTTATATTCCGTTGTGTTGTGTATTCTGTATGTTGAGACTAGTTATTTAAATCTGTCCTGAGTGGTGATGTTGATTGTATTATACTCTGATGTATACTCTGAAGATGTATTGTATAAACAGATATAGTTTTGATTTGTGTAAAGATCTGATATTGTCTATTATATTTTATCCCGCTGCGATGTGAGATTCTGATGTTGTTGTTTTCTATTTTCTTCTTCTACCTCTTTCTTCTTCAACCCAAATGGTTCGGATTTCCGTTCTTCTTGAGTTCATTAATGGAGATTAATGTAAATTCAAGGAGTACGGATCTACGGGTCGTTTCATTTGGCATCAGAGCCAGGTTGGTGATAACCTCGGCTCTGATGGGGATTTCTCATTGAAATAGAGTCCATAGTCCTCTAAAATGAGTTTGAGTGTATTAATAGATATGAGTGCGTATTTGTTAGTGAATATAAAATGGTTTTATAATGTGTTGGTTGATTTATTAAGTGGCATATGAACCTTCGTCGGCACAGTCTGGACAACTGTATTGAAGGGGTTTCTAAACACTTGAGTAGGACAATTCGACACAATATTGTTTTCGGAAGTGAGTAAATGATATAATTTTACCCAAAATGTATTTTGATATAAAAGAAATATATTCTTGAATTGTTATATAGTTTGGATGTTTGGATGATAATATTCTAACAAATAAAATTATATAAAAAATAAAATATAATAAGATTATAAAATTGGAATGATTTGTATAACCAATGGAAATTAGTATAAGCATAAATCTTACAAAAGAATTATAGTTAAAATTTGATTTAATCAAATTGGTAAATTTAAATCCTGGAGATTTTGGAAGTGTTTTGAAGACAAATAATAGTATTATTATTTTGGGAAGTATTTCTGAAAGGAAATTGTTTCAAATAAATTTTAGAAGGGATATAGCAATGAATTCACTTCAGTCGCTGGAAATAATTCTAAGGATGACGGCCGCATCTTTAGAATTTATTTTCGAACTTCTGAGTGACGGATTGCTGCCAAATTGGTTTATTCAGGAAAATTAGTTTTGTTTTAGAAATTTCAAAGGAAATTTGTTGGGAATAAGCCAGGATTGGTTTAAAAATCTGAGAAGTGTGATTTTGAGGTATTGATGATTTCTAAATGATTTGAAACAAAAGGCCGGGTGTTTAAAAATCTTGCAAATCCTTATTTAAATAATTTAAAGACCATCAGGAGATAAGTTATGACCCTATAAATGGTGAATGTGTTTGGATTTGGAAATAAAATCTAATTGAATAAAATTGGAATAGAAGTAAATTGAATGGAGTTCAACTGAGTTGTTGATGATATGAAATGAAGTAATTTTTGAAATAAAATTGAACTCAGGAAAATTTAATGAAGTTTAGAAATAAACTCGAATTATAAATAGAATTCGATTTGGTTAGATAATGAATTAAAATAAGTGGAGATGTTGTTAAAATAAAATTGAATCGGATTAAAATTCAGTAAGTATAGAGATTATTAAATATAATTGGATTCTTATTCACATGAAATTAAAAGAATGATAAGAAGTTAAATTTAACTGGGAATAAGTTAAATAAAATTTTTAAACTGGAATAAATAAATTTCGATGGCTTATAGAAGTTTGAGTTTCTGAAAAAATATAAGTGTATGACTAATAACCGAGAAATAAAGGCCTAAATAAAATTTCTTGACATTTTGGGTGAATAGAATAAAAATCCAATCTTGAATTATAAAATGGAATTGTAAGTGAAGTAAATATAAATTGAAGTTGTATGGAATTGGATTAAAATAAAAATGATTTGAGATGAAAATAAATCCAATTGGAGTATGGATAAATTAAATTTGGCTTGGATATTATTTTAATAAATGTGAAATAAAGTTTAAAATAGATTGGATGAATATACTAATTGAATTTAATAGAAGAGAATTTAATCGGAAATGGAGATGAACTTAAGTTGTTAACTTAAGTAAATTGTTAAATGGTTGTAGTCGAGTTTAATAAAATGGTTTGGAATAAAACTTTTTGGATATGAAATGAAATTGTAAGTATATAGTTGTAAATGAATTAGAATGGAGTGAAAATTAATATAACTTGAGTTGGAATCGATTTAAATGATATAAAACAGAGTGGTTGTTTAAATGCATGGATATCGACAAATTTGCATAGGATAGATCGTCGCTTGTCGAGAACGGAAGTGATTAAATTTCTATGGCTTGTTAGAAGTTTAATAAATTGATTTTGAAATCAATTGAAATAAATATGTGTTCATTTCGTTTAAAAATGAATTGAATGTAAAGAATTAAGTTGGAAACTGTTCGAATTAAATGGAATGGTATGTGAATTGATTGCAAACAATTTAAAACTAGTGTTGAAACCTTGCATATGTATTTAAGAATATACATTGCAGACATTACTTAAGAAATGCATGTGTTAGCTATTTGAATATAAGTGAAATGTTAACAAATTGCATATATTTGTCACTTACATATTTAAATTATGTAAGTACAGGTTTCAGGGAAGCTGTTTGGCTGGATTTGATCGCGCAAATTGCTAAAATAATAAGCCGCTTGCTTTAAAATACTAAATAGAGGTACGCCTACGCAATAAAAAAATTTGAAAATATGCACTGTTTTATTTTTCCGACCGTGTGGGTCGATGTATATATATTTATCTCTTTTGTCAAATTGCAAAAGCTCCTCCATACAAAGGAGACTCTGCCAAAATTTTCTGAAGATTTTGGGAGTTAGAAATTTTTTGAAATTTTTGAAATTTTTGGTTAACAACAAATGATTTAAAATTTATAAGCAAATAGAATTGAAAACTGAAGTATTTGAAATTCATTTTGAATTGGGTCAAGTAAAGTTGAGGAATTGATTCAAAATGGACTAGAATATCAAAAGTTTGGAAATTAAAATGAATAAGGTAATGTGAATGGAATTCAATATTTAAATGAAAAGGATATTTGATTCAAATGAATTTGGAAATGAAAATTCGAATGAAGTATGGGAAACCAAAGTGTTGAAGTGAAAATAGTTATAAGGAGTAAAGAAAAAGTTTCTATATTGAACTTAAGAAATAAACGGTGAAGTTCTTAAGTAAATTTGGTATTGGAAGTATACTAAGTTAATAATTGGATGAAAACCAAACTGGAATGCTGTGATTGGACATTATTGCAGAGTTGTATACAGGTAATTGAAAAGCAATAGAAATTGGGATTTTGATTTCAGAAGATAAATAAAATTTCTCAACAAAAGGTATGTGTTTAAGTTTCTGTATGAAATTTGATTGGGTTTTGATTTTGCCACTCGGCATTTTGTTTTCTTTTGGAATCTGCGGCCTGTAGACGCATTTTTGTAGTAGTACCGAGCTAGCCGTGCAAAGGAGACGTTGGAAATTTTTTTTGGAAATTTAGAGAGTTAGAAAAATTTTGAGAAAATTTGATAATTCAAAATTTGATTTCAAATTTAAATTTGAATTGATAAGTAAGTTATGTTGTTGGGAACTTATGGATAAGTTGAAAAGTTAGAAAATGGTTAGCGTGTCTGTGATAAAGAGATTTGTTTGGCAAGTTGTTAAAAGCTATTTGGATTGAAGAAATAGTTAATGGGTTATGGATCATTCTTCCTAACTAGTAATTTCGGGGACGAAATTCTTTTAAGGGGGGAGGAATGTGAAGACCTGGAATTTTTGTATATTTGGAATTGGAATATTTAATTAATTTTAAATATTTAGATATTAATTTTAACTTGAATTTCAAATATCACCATTTATTGGGTAATTTAATTATTGAATTAAACGATTAAAAATTGGGTAAAATGCTAAATCGGGAATTTCAACCCAGTTAAAAATAGTTTGAAGGCTTATAAAATTCATATTAATAATACTAAAGATGATAGAACTTTTAAATTTGAATTTAAAGGTGTTTTGTTCAGTTTTAAAAATATATCGTTTAAATCGATATTTAAAAATAACCTTTCCGGGGCACAGTCTCGGAATTTGACGAAACCAGTTCCATTGGATCCGTAATATTGTATTATTATCGGATTTCAATTTTCATAGCGTTTGGAGTTGTTGTGTGAGCGTATGATATATAAACACGCTGAAATTTATATCGAAAACAATATTTATACTTTGACTGGTCAAATAAACTTAACATCAAAACTTTTTCCCTTTTCAGAATCACTGTAACCCATCTGGTACACGTTACCCTCATTTCAAATGTCACCTTTCCCCTTTATTTCATTTCAGCCGAAAGAAATTTGTGCTGGAAGCTTCAAATGAAAGAGAAAAATATCTATCGTTCGAAATAATGGCCGAACGACTTTCTCCTCCTCAAAATCGACTCCACCCTCCAGTTCAATTCAAATACCCAAATCGAAAGCAAAGTCAAAAGAAAAAAAAAGAAAAAAATGGCCGTGATTGAGAGTCGCGTTCCCTTTTCTTCTATTCTCATATTCATTTTCTACTGCCAGGAATTCACGAAACAAATATCATCAGAGAATTCGTGCGCTCGAGCTCGCATGCCCAAATATCTGGAACCCAATCTTCACTGGACCTATTGCATGCTTTAACTCGCGATCAAAGTTTACAAGGGTAGGGCGGCGCACTCAGATGGAGATGGAGATGGGTATCGCGATTTCTCGAGTTCGACGATTTGATTGCTGAAGTCGATTTATGGTTCAGAGATGTATGTGCTGGTGGTCGCGTGTTCAATGTTCGATGGGAGAGAGACGGTGACGTCAAGCAGCACGCAAAAGCTAGGGTTTTCGCAATTTCGAAGGCAAGGCCGCCGCCGTGGGTTCGTCAAGCACAACTGAGACTGTAAGGTACCATTCGATTTACTTTCGTTTAATTTATATACACACATATACAGAAGCAGAAAGAAGAAAATTGTACAGGAAGAAATAAAAGTAATATTTTAACAGTAAGTTATTCAAAACAATTCTGTTTAAAATTTATATGTACCTTCATTTGGGAAAGAGGGATTTTATTTATTTGAATTTAATGTGTAAGTTAAAAGCTAGGAAATTTATTTTTATTTACAAGAAAATATATAAGGTTGAAACAGGAATTTTAAAACATTTTGATTTGAACAGTTATATTAAAATTGGACTTTCGGTTTATATAGATTATCTTATAAAAAAAATGTATTTGGGTGATTAACCTGATTAATTAGTTACTAAATTTATTTTAGTTAAATTAAATTGTTAATTAACTGAGTGGTAATTAATTATTTGATCCATTCAAATATTAATAAACTGTATAAAAATATTATACAAGGTCAAAATTTAAAAGAAGCAAGACGGATTAGAAGTGGGTTGTGCAACAAAACCAAAGGTGAGTTAATCTCACTCATCTGGGTTTATTTAAATTTAATGGTTAAATTTAAATAATTGATTGAATGATTGAATTGGTTGGATGTGTTATATTATATATAGTGGTATATATAGTATGTATTGGAGTTGTTGATATTCCCGCATTATATAGCGGATGAGACCCTATGCGCCGCATAATAACGGATGATATTATATAAAACCCATATACCGTGATATTCCACCTCGAAGTGGAATTGGTATTGTGCTAACATCTATGGATGCAGGGAAATAGGTTGGAGGGATCCAACTGGATTCCTCAAAATTATTTAGATTATTTGATATTCTATGCTATGAATATTGATATCCTGTGATGATTTTATTGATGATTGAAATACTGGAAGATATAGTTGGATTGAATATCTAAGTATAATGAGTTATTAAATTCTATAGAATTGGATTTTTGAAAAGATATAAAATAGTAAATTTTAAGTAAAATAATTCAAGTGGATTGGAATAAATTTAATAATGAATTGAAAATAAAATAAAAATAAAAGCGATTCAAAATTTTAACAAATATGGAATAAGGGAATTTTGAATTAACAAGGGAAATATAAACTTTAAAACTAAAGTGATATTAAATTTAAAGAATAAAGAATTTACTTTTGAATCTAAGGATTAATTTTAATTAAAGGATAAATATGGAGTTTTGGAAATTTGAAATTAGTATTTTCAGTTAAAAAGGGGTTTTAACTCATAATAAAGAAATAAATCTAAAAGTTAATATATTTTGAAATTAATGAAGTAAATAAAGAAAATTATTTCAAGAAAAGTGAGTTGGAAATCAATTGTAGATTGATTTAAGTATTTGGAATTAAAATTTTAAAGAGAAGTGAGATTTTGGAATTTATAAACTGGGTTTATAAAGTAAAATAAAATATCAGTGGATATTTGAAAATATAAATTCAAGGTGGAAATTTATAAAGGGATATGAATTGGTTTAAAAATAAATGTTGATTTATTTTTAAAAAGATGTGAAGGGAAGTGTATTTCCTTGGATAGCCAAGTACGTTTCAAAGAAATTTTAAATATAAGTTAAAAGTTCTAATTGTGTTTTAAAAAGCATGTTTTAGAAAATTGATTATTCCCAAAGTAAGATTTTAAAAACCTATTATTGTAGTAAATGTATAAAAGTGATTTAGAATTATGTTTAAAAAGAGAAATTTAGTTATATTTATAAAGTGGTTTTATTTTAAATATTCTTAAAGTATATATTTTAATAAAGAATTAAAGTAGTTTTAATTTAAATGTTTTAAAGTATACACTACACCAGAAACAGCTTTTGACAGCGTTTCAAAAACGCTGTTATATGATACGACAACGTTATTATAAACGCTGTATAACGACATGCTGTCGTAGATGCAAAAGTTTTAACAGCAAAATAGAAAACGCTGTAAAAAATTTGATACCACAGCGTTTATTAAACGCTGTTATATGACGCAACAGCGTTAGAACAAACGCTGTATAATGACAAGCTATCGTATAAAGAGAACTTACAACAGCTTAATTTTAAACGCTGTGGAAATTATTCTTTTGAAAGGGTTTTATTTAGGCTGTTAATATTTTTATTACAGCGTTTAATGCGTGCTGTGTTTTGTTTTTATAGTTGGGATGATGTTTTATAAAGTTTACAACAGCGTTTAATAAACGTTGTTACTCACTATTTAATGATAATTACAACACGAATTAAACGCTGTTGTTTCTTCATTGACAGCATTAAAATAGATGCTGTCTTCTATTTATATGATTTTTACAACATTAACATTCCACTATTTTGCATATTCCAGAACTACATTTTGAGTATAATCAAGCAACCAGTATATATAACATGTTCTAATGAGTAATAATCTGTTAAATAAACTAGCTAAAACAATATTAATATACGAAAAACATCTATAAATCAAGTTTCAATAATATCCATAAACAAAAATAACACAGTAGACCAAGTTATCATAATATTGTTAAACAAAGATAAGGTATATGTTAAACAAAAATATAATATCAATAAAGTAAGTCCGCACCAAATGCCAACAACAAAACGTGCATCTAAAAAGTTTCATATGCTTGCTACTTGCTACGGAAGAAGAATGTGTCATCGCCATCTTTAATTACCTGCGATGAAAAAAAGGAGCTCAAGTGGCATCTTATACTCTGTATTGTCAGTATTAGTCGCTTTATGCAACTGACACTATAAATTTTAACTATAGGAAATCTGTTTTTCTTCTTCGTATTTCGTACCCCACCGCCAATTTGTTTGAATCTACCATAAGATATTTGTTGTACAAATAGAATTCATTTTGAAAAACTATCCAGCAGAGACATTGGTTAATTTTATTCTGGATGAAGCCAATCCTGGGAGCCTTCCACTATTTAAACTAACAAATGAAAATAGTTTGCACCTAACTGCACTAGCTCCACTAAAAGAATTAGCTTAAAAAATATCAAAAGAAACCAGTGGCAGTCAGCGAATTTGCTTTTAAAGATGCTAAATGATTTGCAAAGAAAAAGATGAATATCAGCAACTGATTCAGATCTTTCTTTGATCTAAAACATGGAAATCCGTGTTGCATTTTTGTATGCTGGAAGGAGAGGTAAGTCAAATGTATTTGAACTCATGTCGGGAATCTTTTATCTCCAAATATTGTACCTTATATTATTGGATCATAATGTAAATACATGAACATTCCAGTTTCACTGTATTCTTTAGTTATAGTTGATGGTATGGTTACTACTCTGTAGTAAAGTATAGCTGGAGCATTGGATTGCTAAATGAGTATTGTTTTGTCTCTACATCTGCTGACTTAGCATATTTTTCTACTGTTTTCTATATTTGGAACAAAATTGTATATAATTTGGATGATATGGACCATATGTTAATGCTAGTATAGTGATGGATTCACTGAACCTGAAATACTGAAGAGATTACCTGGAAATAATGAATGATGCTTCACCAGTAAGTGGGATTCTAAGTTTGATGGGATTATCTGCAAGAACAGATCCGATAATTGCTTATGGAAGCTTCAAATTAGTACATGATGTTATACAGTAAAGCTGTTTTATTGTACAGTCATTGCTTGATGTATGTTTATGGGTGAGTAGCAAAATAAATATAGTAGTAAATGTTAAGGACCATTGTGGACAAAATAAACACAGCTTCAGCAATGAATGTATATATAGTGACTCCTTTACATAAGGACTCACAAGTCCATCCCCAAGTATATACCACGTGTTTGTACTTTGTGTGGTATGCAATTTCAGCTATTAAGCATGACGATGCAGTTAAGAAGGTAAGCCATTGAGAAATAAAATAAAGGATGGGCCATGCTTTATTTTCTCCAGGATTTAGCGGCAGTCCGAAGTACATGCACTTAGTTATAGCTGTCAGTAAAGATTGATCGACTGATAGAAATAGGATCAGTAAGGCACGGAGGTGGATCAGGAGGAGGGGAGGTCTGGAGATTGTCAAGGGCAGAAGAGAGCATGGCGCGAATGAGAAAAACTGACAGCGTGAGCAGAAAAGGAGAACGATAGAGGGAGAGAGACTGAGGTCATATCGGCTGGAGACGAAAGCGGCAAATAGGGGAAGGCTGGTGGTGGCTAACCCTAATCAACCATTAGCAAATAGAGGTTGTAAGTTAGGAATTCACTATCTCGCCATAAGGATGTACACAAGATTGTTTGTTATGATGGTTTTTAACAGAGCTGAATATTGTGTTAGGAATATGCAATCAAGCCAGGGTCCCAAAAAATAGTAAAAAGAAGGATGCACTAATTATTGAACCTTCTGGAATATAGGTATATGTATGGCATACTTCAAAATGATATCAGTGAAATACCTAAAACTTGTAGTGAATAATATTTGAAATAATAGTTGCCAAAGCAGGGATAGTTGTGGAAGACCTAAGTGTTCTGTTGGTATATGGATTAGTGAGTAGTTGTTGATGGAGCAATTTGATGTAGATGATGTAGATACTACTTGATTGTGCTTGTACATGAAATTACTTGTTCACGAAAACTAACAATGCATGTGCTATTCTGAATTAACTAAATAGTGTGTCAGACATAATAGTGTTTACTGAAAATAACTAAATAATATTATTAGTTACCTTTGCGTGATGAGAATTTAGGTTACCTTTGCGCCATCACAGCATGAGCCGGAGTCCCACACATAGGGTGAAGCAACACATCCAGCCCAGTAAAGGCGCTTAACCAAAGTCCACAATCTTCATATTACCTATGATATTGATAAGGCAAGAGTTAAATAGCATAAAATTTAGGAATCTTCCCAATTTTTATGCTATTTAACTATGCCTCATCAATATCATTTAGACCTTAAGGCAAGAGTTAAATAGCATCCATCCAATGCCTTGCATGTTTCTCAATTGACTGAACTCGAACAATCCTATCAGCTATCATGTGGTGTATTGGATGATCTGAGTTTGATTCCACAAGCAGCGGAGACCAATAAAATTCTATTGATGCATTATATTGCTGTACACAATATTCACATTCAGTTGCTACGATGTTAGAATGTTATATATAGATAAAATTATAATACCTTGGATTTAAATGATGTCAGTGATCCAATTGATTCCGAAGACTTATATGGAGCTGGTATCACTGAATCTAGAAGACAAACCATTGAGATCCATTGGTTTCTATTCAGAGAATCACCAACAAATGTAAGTCTTTTGTTCCTCGGTTTCTCTAACAGTCTTGTCGCATTAAATCTGTTCAATTTGAGTTTCATATTACCTCAATTAGCATTAAGCTTATATGCCCATTGGCCTTAGTTCACATTCTTACACGATACGCATGATTAGTTTATTATATGTTTCTAAGCAGCAAATGTTTTCATACCTTGGTATATCACAGTCATGGGGCTGCCATCTCCAATTTTGAAAACTCAAATCCTTCCTTCCAAATTTTTCACATGCAGATTGATCAGACATAAATGTACACTTCTTCTAGAATATATGAGATAATGAAAAAATATGGTTTATTTGTGGAGTCAATTTGTATATGAGTATCTTCTCACTTTTTCACCTTTAAAGATCCAACCATAGACCCAAGTATGCTGGCTAACGTAAAGCATTGCCAAGGACTTAAAGATTGCTTAAAGAAGTTTAATACAGAAGTCAATAAATATGAAAAGTGAATAATTAAGGGAAGCTTATAGCTATCAAGTCAGGACTAATTGGGAATACTCCATTCTAGAAGGAGTTATATGTACACGGCTGAAGGGATGTGCAAGACTTTCATTTTCAAGCTAATAAATTTGTTCGTCTTAAAGAAATCTTCCTTGAAATGAAAAGGCTGTGACAAAGGGGGAGAGAAGATTATATGATGACTTTTTAGAAGGTAAATAAAAATGGATGAAGCTAGAAGACCAATTTTATGTCTTTGAACCAACCAAATTTGTACATCCATGCAGTTAACTAAGGACGACTTGGAATATCCTATTCCTATAAAGGCCCTTTTCCACCTTGAACTGAATAAGGGAGGGGACTATTGTACATATCATAAGTATAATTGAAAGTAATAACAGTGTGTAAGCTGAATAATAATATTTGAAGAAGAAAAACACTTACCTCAAGAAATTACCTCACCCATTGTTCGTACCAAATGTTATATGCTAGCATGAAAGAATGAGATCAGCAAGAAGACGAGATAAATAATAGATTTAATGGCCTGAAAACTGAAGTAAGTAAACTATTGGTTTTGTTAGTTTAATTAAATAAACGTACGCATCTTTCCACAGTAGCTCTTGGTTTGAACTTTGACAGGCTGGAGCAAGAAACATGCATTGTATATATTGTAATGTTTGATTGATCGTAGCTTTTTATTAATTGGCTTGGCCTTTGGGTACATAACAATGAATTCAAACCCAACATTAGTCTTTTCATGCTTGTTCGTAAAATTTTCATTTTCCTGTTAACAATTTTTGAATAGTTTTCATTATTGTTACTTTGTCGAAAGAGACCCACAACGCAAAACCCATGAATAATATAAACTTGGGCCTAAGTTTAATATGAACTTTAAAAGTTCGGCTTTACAGAGTGAGAAATTTGAAGAAACCATTACTTATCATTCAGTCCAAGGAGTGACGAAGACAGTGATTCCTCAGTTTGTGACAAAAAAGAAAATTAGCATAGATCATTTTTTCTTCTTATACTATGCAACCTTTTGTTTAAAAAATAGTATAAAATCAGGAGGGAGTGTTTGTACCAGACCACTTCCACATAAGCACTTACACATATAATCATAATTTAAACATAGAAGATTTTGCAGTACCTACCCAAATGAAACAAGCCCATAGCAGTAAATAATCATTACCGGTTGGAATAAAGGGTGACAATAGAAGCATTTGGAAGCTGCAACATGAATTAACAAATATAATTAGAATTATAATGGAATCTATTTTTCTAGTAAAAGTATATGTGGTCTAGGACATGTGTCAAAAGATCAAGAATTCAGTTATTTGCTTTTTTCTGCCTATAAGCTCGTGTATTACCTATAAAATGACCACTACTATGTATATTGGGTTATTATGTATGAAAATGAAATCTTTCTTATTTATTTTATTTACCTTTTCCATTTATCCTTTTGTTTTGTATTTGCTTCTTCTTCATTTTATCACTTCTTTGTTAGTAGTTGTTAGTTCACCTTACTCCCTTCTCTCTTCACCTCATTGCTTAGATCATAGCCATGCTCCCAAACATCAACAAGAACCAAGTTAGTACCTTACAGAAAGTGACGTTTTTTACAAAAATAGAAAAGAATAATCAAAGGAGAGGGCCCATGATAGGGGTACCTCATTTCTTATGAAGACATTTAAGAGGGAAATAACATCATTCTGCTTATTGCTATGGTTTTTATACTAGTTTTACCGCCACAACCCACGTGGCCTTCGTGTGTAGAAAAATTTGGAAATTGGAACTAATTGAACTCATCCTACTGAAATGCTGACTATTGATATGTATATGTATGTTTATGTTGTTATATAGTTTTACCTGCTCTAATTTTTTGAATATGTTTTATATGTTCATGTCTTTCTGCACTCTACTATAACCAATGAACAAGTTAAGAAACCACCCACTAAAAAGTGGAAAATAGGATTGGCCTCAAAGAAAGAGACACTAATGTACTTAGTTCATCAAAAATAGGTAATATATACATCAGATACTTCTTACTATAAATCAACATTTAATATTCTGAAGGCTGATATCTTCTATTTGTGGACATTTTTTTATATAAAAATATCCAGGTTTCAAAAATATTTATTTATATCAAATTAACTGATTTTAAGTTGAAATTGAAAATTACACAACAGAACTAACTTTCATATGTTCCAACGAAAATCTGTCATTTGCTATATTTAAATAAACGCATTCCAAATATCAAATTTTCAGTGCTAAATTTAATTGTTTATTTTCAAACAAAAAATTTAGTTAATTAAGTTATTTAAAATCGTTAAAATTTACAGGTCGTTACAGCTTATCAGGTTAAAGAAACATTCAACAAGTAAAAATGGTAAACACGCTAAAAATTGATCAAAAAACAAACCTTTTGCTCTGAACATACACAACCTAAGAATACAATAAGAAGTTGTGAAATATGGAAACATAGTAGAATGTCACTTGAAGTCATAATACAAGACTTTATAGCAGCAGCAAACCACGAAGGTTGAACAGCTTTGAACAATGCGACAAGTCCAGTCATATGAGGACAAGACATGGAAGTTCCCGATTGAACATATATTTCATGCCTTTCGAAGCAGAAGACCATGCTGCTAATATATTCAGACCAGGTGCCATAATATTGGGCTATAGCAAAAATATAAGCATATGAGTAAGTTTACAAATTTATTTAATCCTCTAGGCTAAATGATATAAATCTCTGACCTTTAATATCCTAGGCATCGACGAGTTTGGACCTCTGGATGAGAATGCAGCCACACGTGGAGCTGCTCGTTTCCCTATTACCGTCTTTGCAGGTAAAATAAGCAATCTAGTTGTCCTTAAAAATATATTTGCAAGGTAAAATATAAAAAATGATGCTACTGCAATAAACTGAACAATTGAAATGTGACTAGTAATTGAGAAAATGAAGATTTGTTATAAATTATAACACAGTGAATTCACTGTGTTATAATACATATTTTAACCATTATACCCTTATGCCCTTTGAATTCAATATTTCAGAAATGGTACAGACGGGTATAATTGTAAAATAACACATTTGTATATCCCTCTTAGTAGTTTAGTACCTTGTGTGATTAACATAAGATAAAATTTTGTCTCCAATGTGTTTATCCACAACTACTGCCGGTATACTAAATACTGCGGCCAGTCCTGCTTCCATTTCATCAATTAAAATCATTCCTACCACTCTTGCTTGTTTGGCTACGTTATTTTTTTTTCTGCTTTTGATTTAGATGTACTGCTAGGGTAACAAATGATAACTTATCCTCTCACTTTTTTTGCATTTAAAGAGCTATCCAAACAATAACTACAAAAACACATGGAATTGGATATTTTCAACTTTTATTTTGTATTGAACTGCTTCTATAATAATCTGATAAATACTTTCTTAATACCTGGATTGATTGGGTGTGAAATATCCTGCATTTGCTTCTGCTGCAGATATTGTTGGTGCAGGTTCTTTCATTCTAATGGTGTTCAAGCTTGTTCCCTGCATATCCAGATATTGCTTATAATTGGAATTTTTATGCTATGACACTTATAATTTAGGGTCTCTTTTTTCAATAATCTTTGAAGGTTATTACAAGTTTAATTATTACTGTAAGACATCTTACAAATATAGTACACTTAGGTAGAAAGTGATTATTTGTACTATGGCTATTTCAACTAGTATAAATACAAATTTCTTCATTTGAAACAACTTCAACACACCTTTTTCTCCACACAAAAATGAGCTATAGCTATTAGAAAAGCGTCGATATGGGAAGTCATTGTGCCTAGTTATAAGATAGAGAAGTATAACAGCATATGGGAAGTAACGTTTATCTATAAGCTTGTCACACATTACATAAGCGCACCCAACAACTACTTACTATATATTATAGCTTCATACATACTAACTGGCATTAAAACCAATAATTGACAGCACATTTTCACGTTATCTCCATTGTTACACACAAATTATTCGATAATACATGTTCATATTTGATCACCAAACAATGATGCAAATAATTCAAAACATGGTGCTTCTACTAATCATTGAAATACAAAACTAAATTTTTTGCTACTATTCAGAACTTATAACAAGCATTTTATAGGCAATACTTATGTAGCTCCAACTACCCATGCATAATTTGACTAAAAACTTTCCTAAACATAAATCATACTTTGAACGAATCATTTAACTAAATTCAATCCCAAAATAACCCCAATAAGCTTAGACTTTCTACTATATGAAAAGAAAAAGCATTAGGGTGGAAAAGGATCACCTCATTTCTAATAGTTAATAAAAACTGAAAGAGTCCTAAATTATCTCAATAGCCTAGACAAATCATAGAACCAAGTAGCTTATGTAAACCAATAAAGCTAATTCTACGAAAACTCAATTTTCATTAAAAAGGAAATCACAAAAGAAAATATGAAAATTGTTTAGTTAAGTCGACTCTAAACCAGTATACAAAAATATGAATTAAGTCGACCTCTTCAACCAAGCCATTTAAGGAACTTGAGAATCCTTATAGGAAAACGTGAAGCCGAGCGAGAGAGGTTTCTTATTGTCTATGTTTCAGATTTTAGAGTGGAGGAAAGAAAGAGGAAAATAGACATGAGCGATTAGAGATGTTAGGTTTCTTATTGTAGGGTAAGGGGAAAATAAGCTTTAAATGGGGAATAAAAATAACATAGGGAAATTTTGGCGGGCTATCAAAGTGTACTGGATAGTAACCTTAACACAGCGTTCTGCTGTGTTGTGCTCCATTTCTCAAAATAGGATGAGACCTATACAACAGAAAGTAGCGTAAAAACGCTGAGTTTAGATGCTGTCTAACGTGATATTTCTTGTAGTGATATTTATAATAACGTGTTTTAAATTTATTTTAAAATCTAAAAGTATTTTGTACTTGGTGTTCCGGTGGAAATAAATATTTGGGAAATGCATTCCGTGAAAGGAAACTGTTTTGAAATTTGTTTCAAAAGGGGTTTGAAAATGGAAATATATCTTGCGAAGATATTTTTAGGTTAATAAATAATTTGGAAAATTATTTATTGTTTGATGGATGATTGTGAATGTTAATTGATAGTTAAATCACCGACTATCAATATTGGCCAATGCGCTGATCGTTTCGAAGAGACCGGGATCGAGATTTATTTCTCGAAAACCACTTCGATCCGGTTTGTACGTTTTCGTGGGAAAACGAGTTTGAAAACGAAGATGGAGTAGTGCCTTCGGTTCCGTTCGGACCCGGGACAGACTTGTATGGACGAATGCTTTCGGAACATCGTCAACGGACGATGGGCATTCTAAGGGATATGTTTTGAAAGGTAACACTTAGCCTCAAGCCTCATCAACCGGGAATGACTGAAAATTAGGGTTATGTAGCAAGGCTTCGTGGGTAGCCCCCACTTGAGAGTAAGGTCATCCCTGTCTAGATGTCCCATTTTATTTCAGCTTAGTGGTGCGGTTGCTGATCACAACCATGGGGTGATTTTATTCGGAATTATCCGGTAAGGGATGGTTCCGGTCTTGTGTTGCAGGGGATTGGGAGTAATCCTCGGTACGCTGATCTAGACTAGGTACTGTGACAGGTGGTACCCCAGTGCCTAGTCATTAGTTGGAAATCCATTCTCCCTACGTGCCTTGTACGGTATTTGTTTGTATACCTATTAGCTGGAATTTAATCATGTAACAATTTTAGCAATTTGAATAAGTATTTGTATATAGACACTATTATAATATCAGTGGATTTTGATAAAAAGTGTTTTGGCTATCATAAGGTAAAAACCCGACATGTTTATTTGTGGCCTGGTCTTACGAGATGATTTTGATTTTAAAGGGTTTGGAAAACTTTAATAATCCAATTGAGTGTGGTTTCTCACGCTGGTTTTCCAGACTGACTCGGGTGTTATTTTATTATAATGCTCGGGTCAGACCGAGTATTATAGATTTCAAGATATGATGCTGTGGAGCTCATGAGACGAGCTGGGTGGCGAGACGTATCACTCGTACTTGGTATTTATATTCCGTTGTGTTGTGTATTCTATATGTTGAGACTAGTTATTTAAATCTGTCCTGAGTGGTGATGTTGATTGTATTATACTCTGATGTATACTCTGAAGATGTATTGTATAAACAGATATAGTTTTGATTTGTGTAAAGATCTGATATTGTCTATTATATTTTATCCCGCTGCGATGTGAGATTCTGATGCTGTTGTTTTCTATTTTCTTCTTCTACCTCTTTCTTCTTCAACCCAAATGGTTCGGATTTCCGTTCTTCTTGAGTTCATTAATGGAGATTAATGTAAATTCAAGGAGTACGGATCTGCCGTCGTTTCATTTGGTATCAGAGCCAGGTTGGTGATAACCTTGGCTCTGATGGGGATTTCTCATTAAAATAGAGTCCATAGTACTCTAAAATGAGTTTGAGTGTATTAATAGATATGGGTGCGTATTTGTTAGTGAATATAAAATGGTTTTATATTGTGTTGGTTGATTTATTAAGTGGCATATGAACCTTCGTCGGCACAGTCTGGACAACTGTATTGAAGGGGTTTCTAAAGACTTGAGTAGGACAATTTGACACAATATTGTTTTCGGAAGTGAGTAAATGATATAATTTTACCCAAAATGTTTTTGATATAAAAGAAATATTTTCTTGAATTGTTATATAGTTTGGATGTTTGGATGATAATATTCTAACAAATAAAATTATATAAAAAATAAAATATAATAAGATTATAAAATTGGAATGATTTGTATAACCAATGGAAATTAGTATAAGCATAAATCTTACAAATGAATTATAGTTAAAATTTGATTTAATCAAATTGGGAAATTTAAATCTTGGAGATTTTGGAAGTGTTTTCGAAGTGTTTTGAAGACAAATAATAGTATTATTATTTTGGGAAGTATTTCTGAAAGGAAATTGTTTCAAATAAATTTTAGAAGGGATATAACAATGAATTCACTTCAGTCGCTGGAAATAATTCTGAGGATGACGGCCGCATCTTTAGAATTTATTTTCGAACTTCTGAGTGACGGATTGCTGCCAAATTGATTTATTCAGGAAAATTAGTTTTGTTTTAGAAATTTCAAAGGAAATTTGTTGGGAATAAGCCAGGATTGGTTTAAAAATCTGAGAAGTGTGATTTTGAGGTATTGATGATTTCTAAATGATTTGAAACAAAAGGCCGGGTGTTTAAAAATCTTGCAAATCCTTATTTAAATAATTTAAAGACCATCAGGAGATAAGTTATGACCCTATAAATGGTGAATGTGTTTGGATTGGGAGATAAAATCTAATTGAATAAAATTGGAATAGAACTAAATTGAATGGAGTTCAAATGAGTTGTTGATGATATGAAATGAAGTAATTTTTGAAATAAAATTGAACTCGGGAAAATTTAATGAAGTTTAGAAATAAACTCGAATTATAAATAGAATTCGACTTGGTTAGATAATGAATTAAAATAAGTGGAGATGTTGTTAAAATAAAATTGAATCGGATTAAAATTCAGTAAGTATAGAGATTATTAAATATAATTGGATTCTTATTCACATGAAATTAAAAGAATGATAAGAAGTTAAATTTAACTGGGAATAAGTTAAATAAAATTTTTAAACTGGAATAAATAAATTTCGATGGCTTATAGAAGTTAGAGTTTCTAAAAAAATATAAGTGTATGACTAATAACCGAGAAATAAAGGCCTAAATAAAATTTCTTGACATTTTGGGTGAATAGAATAAAAATCCAATCTTGAATTATAAAATGGAATTGTAAGTGAAGTAAATATAAATTGAAGTTGTATGGAATTGGATTAAAATAAAAATGATTTGAGATGAAAATAAATCCAATTGGAGTATGGATAAATTAAATTTGGCTTGGATATTATTTTAATAAATGTGAAATAAAGTTTAAAATAGATTGGATGAATATACTAATTGAATTTAATAGAAGAGAATTTAATCGGAAATGGAGATGAACTTAAGTTGTTAACTTAAGAAAATTGTTAAATGGTTGTAGTCGAGTTTAATAAAATGGTTTGGAATAAAACTTTTTGGATATGAAATGAAATTGTAAGTATATAGTTGTAAATGAATTAGAATGAAGTGAAAATTAATATAACTTGAGTTGGAATTGATTTAAATGATATAAAACAGAGTGGTTGTTTAAATGCATGGATATCGACAAATTTGCATAGGATAGATCGTCGCTTGTCGAGAACGGAAGTGATTAAAATTCAATGGCTTGTTAGAAGTTTAATAAATTGATTTTGAAATCAATTGAAATAAATATGTGTTCATTTCGTTTAAAAATGAATTGAATGTAAAGAATTAAGTTGGAAACTGTTCGAATTAAATGGAATGGTATGTGAATTGATTGCAAACAATTTAAAACTAGTGTTGAAACCTTGCATATGTATTTAAGAATATACATTGTAGACATTACTTAAGAAATGCATGTGTTAGATATTTGAATATAAGTGAAATGTTAACAAATTGCATATATTTGTCACTTACATATTTAAATTGAGTAAGTACAGGTTTCAGGGAAGCTGTTTGGCTGGATTTGATCGCGCAAATTGCTAAAATAATAAGCCGCTTGCTTTAAAATGCTAAATAGAGGTACGCCTACGCAATAAAAATTTTTGGAAATATGCACTGTTTTATTTTTCCGACCGTGTGGGTCGATGTATATATATTTATCTCTTTTGTCAAATTGCAAAAGCTCCTCCATACAAAGGAGACTCTGCCAAAATTTCTGAAGATTTTGGGAGTTAAGAAATTTTT
Source organism: Allium fistulosum (assembly GCA_030737815.1). Classification (NCBI taxonomy): domain Eukaryota; kingdom Viridiplantae; phylum Streptophyta; class Magnoliopsida; order Asparagales; family Amaryllidaceae; genus Allium; species Allium fistulosum. The sequence continues at coordinate 853,261,100 of CM060905.1, forward strand.
TGAAATTTTTGAAAATTTTCGTTAACGACAAATGATTTAAAATTTATAAGCAAATAGAATTGAAAACTGAAGTATTTGAAATTCATTTTGAATTGGGTCAAGTAAAGTTGAGGAATTGATTCAAAGTGGACTAGAATATCAAAAGTTTGGAAATTAAAATGAATAAGGTAATGTGAATGGAATTCAATATTTAAATGAAAAGGATATTGGATTCAAATGAATTTGGAAATGAAAATTCGAATGAAGTATGGGAAACCAAAGTGTTGAAGTGAAAATAGTTATAAGGAGTAAAGAAAAAGTTTCTATATTGAACTTAAGAAATAAACGGTGAAGTTCTTAAGTAAATTTGGTATTGGAAGTATACTAAGTTAATAATTGGATGAAAATCAAACAGGAATGCTGTGATTGGACATTAATGCAGAGTTGTATATAGGTAATTGAAAAGCAAGATAAATTGGGATTTTGATTTCAGAAGATAAATAAAATTTCTCAACAAAAGGTATGTGTTTAAATTTCTGTATGAAATATGATTGGGTTTTGATTTTGCAACTCGGCATTTTGTTTTCTTTTGGAATCTGCGGCATGTAGACGCATTTTTGTAGTAGTACCGAGCTAGCCGTGCAAAGGAGACGCTGGAATTTTTTTTCGGAAATTTAGAGAGTTAGAAAAATTTTGAGAAAATTTGATAATTCAAAATTTGATTTCAAATTTAAATTTGAATTGATAAGTAAGTTATGTTGTTGGGAACTTATGGATAAGTTGAAAAGTTAGAAAATGGTTAGCGTGTCTGTGATAAAGAGATTTGTTTGGCAAGTTGTTAAAAGCTATTTGGATTGAAGAAATAGTTAATGGGTTATGGATCATTCTTCCTAACTAGTAATTTCGGGGACGAAATTCTTTTAAGGGGGGAGGAATGTGACGACCCGGAATTTTTGTATATTTGGAATTGGAATATTTAATTAATTTTAAATATTCAAAGATTAATTTTAACTTGAATTTCAAATATCACTATTTATTGGGTAATTTAATTATTGAATTAAACGATTAAAAATTGGGTAAAATGCTAAATCGGGAATTTCAAACCAGTTAAAAATAGTTTGAAGGCTTATAAAATTCATGTTAATAATACTGAAGATGATTGAACTTTTAAATTTGAATTTAAAGGTGTTTTGTTCAGTTTTAAAAATATATCGTTTAAATCGATATTTAAAAATAGCCTTTCCGGGGCACAGTCTCGGAATTCGACGAAACCAGTTCCATTGGATCCGTAATATTGTATTATTATCGGATTTCAATTTTAATAGCGTTTGGAGTTGTTGTGTGAGCGTACGATATATAAACACGTTGAAATTTATATCGAAAACAATATTTATACTTTGACTGGTCAAATAAACTTAACATCAAAACTTTTTCCCTTTTCAGAATCATTGTAACCCATCTGGTACACGTTACCCTCATTTCAAATGTCACCTTTCCCCTTTATTTCATTTCAGCCGAAAGTAATTTGTGTTGGAAGCTTCAAATGAAAGAGAAAAATATCTATCGTTCGAAATAATGGCCGAACGACTTTCTCCTCCTCAAAATCGACTCCACCCTCCAGTTCAATTCAAATACCCAAATCGAAAGCAAAGTCAGAAAAAAAAAACAAAACAATGGCCGTGATTGAGAGTCGCATTCCCTTTTCTTCTATTCTCGTATTCATTTTCTACTGCCAGGAATTCACGAAACAAATATCATCAGAGAATTCGCGCGCTCGAGCTCGCATGCCCAAATATCTGGAACCCAATCTTCACTGGACCTATTGCGTACTTTAACTCGTGATCGAAGTTCGCAAGGGTAGGGTGGAGCGCTCAGATGGAGATGGGTATCGCGATTTCTCGAGTTCGACGATTTGATTGTTGAAGTCGATTTATGGTTCAGAGATGTATGTGCTGGTGGTCGCGTGTTCAATGTTCGATGGGAGAGAGACGGTGATGTAAAGCAGCACGCAAAAGCTAGGGTTTTCGCAATTTCGAAGGCAAGGCCGCCGCCGTGGGTTCGTCAAGCACAACTAAGACAGTGAGGTACCATTCGATTTACTTTCATTTAATTTATATACACACATATACAGAAGCAGAAAGAAGAAAATTGTACAGGAAGAAATAAAAGTAATATTTTAACAGTAAGTTATTCGAAACAATTCTGTTTAAAATTTATATGTACCTTCATTTGGGAAAGAGGGATTTTATTTATTTGAATTTAATCTGTAAGTTAAAAGCTAGGTAATTGTAATGACCCAAGATTTTAGGAATCTATTCTGAAAAATATAAATGAATTCAAAATAATTTTTGAATAAATTTTGAAAGGGGAGTGATATAGCTTGATAGTGTATCAGTATGTGTGTACATGTGTGCACAGGAGATGCACATGAACTAAAGCTAAAATCCCTGAACTCTAAGAATAAATACATATTGATATGTATGGGAATATATATATATATACATATATATATAGATTAAATCCTTAAAAGCTGAATGCATAAGTAAATATACATATATGGATGCTACTGAATATTTTTGAGTATACATGTGCATGTGTGTGTCAATACAGTATGATGTATAAATATATATATATATATATATATATGTGTACTAATTATTTCAGTAAGACTTATATAAAAATATATATGTGTTAATAAAATACTAGAGTTCAAATTAGTAAGATAAAATATACAGACATATTTTAGTATATAGGAAGAAAGAAAGAAAAACTGAAGATATAAAAAGGAGTAGTCCTCTTGTAAATAAATAAAGAAGGTACATACCATTTACATGAAAGCTAAAAATAGGAAAAATAAGACAAAACAGGGAAATGTTTGCTATAGGCAAAATTAGGAAGAGTATTTGATAAATAATAAAATCAAGTCACATTTTTGGCATGATTGTAGACAAAGGAAAAAGTATTTTCTGAAAAGCAAAATTCTGAAAAGAATGTAACCACTTTTCTCTTCACCTAAATTAAGCCGGGAAGGGTAGAACTTTGGGTTTAAATAAAATGCAGATAACATGATTTTTCTGGTGGGCAAAAATGGCTTTAGCCAATACCCAAAACCCTAAGGAAGACCCTGTATATATACATGTATATGCAGCAGCCTCCTCTCCTTCTCAGAAAAGAACTTTGAAAAAAAAAACAACACCATAGAAATCATAAGGCAAGGGAAGGAAAAGAGCTTGAGGCTAAAGGCAGAAGTTCATCAATTAATTAAGGAAGCAAAGAAGAGAGCTAGGTGAGAAAACTCACTCAAAAATCTAAGGCAATAAGTCCTAATGTAGGCAGCCAGTTATAAGTAATTTTCTTAAAAATATACTTTCATATGAGAATGCTTATCTGTGATTTTAAAACTGAAAATGTTTTGATTCTCTTTGGTTGATCACTTGTTTTATTATAAGAAAGCTTTATGTGTTGTTAGTATACATATATGTTTTATAAATCCAGATCTATGATATGTTAATGTTTAGGAACATAAACAAATACCCAGAAAATAAAATGTTGAAAATAGGCAAGTAGTATTGGTTTTGGCTCAACCCAGAAAGATGAAAATAATGTTGAGCTGCAATATACTCATGTATAAGTGCTGAGGCTTGAGACAAAAAGGAATTAGGGGTGCAATAGGGTTGCCTATGTGCTGATGCTCCTGATTCAATGAAAATATATATATGTTCATATGCATAGCAAACAAAATTTTGTGATTCAGTGAAACCAGGTCATTCTGAGTTTAACTCAAGCACAAATGTTTGCAAAAAAAAAAGGAAAAAATCTCTCAAAAGCCATAAGCCAATGTTAGTTGCCTATACCCTTTTTAAAATACCAGAATGTATATATATATACAGAACCTTATTTTGTAGTCACCAATGGTTGTTTGCTTGCCTGTCTCTGTATGGTTTTGAATAATATGAGATGCCATGATATGGATGTTTTAGTTAGTGAAATGGATCACTGAATGGTTTAGTCATGAAAAATCAAAAGAGTTATTATTAACTTAAACCTGATTAGGAAATTGGGGTCAAGAACACTGCAGGAATGACTTGTGTTCTTGAGTAGCACAAGTTGACACATGGCTTGTTTAAGTCCTGAGATCTTTGTGTAATGGAGTGAATTAGTTCATTACAGTGTGTCCATTGATTCATAAATATTGCAGGTGAGACCAGGATAGATAAATATACCAAGGGAATAATATTTGAGATGATGAGAAAACTAGAGTTTTTCCCAGAATTGAAATATGAGGATTGAATAAATGATTTAACTCATATTGGTTATTTTCCTGTTTGGTATGAATGATTGTTTGATTATGACTGAATTGTATGCTTGAATGTATGTGCCATATTGATATATGTAGTCTCTGGAAAGGAAAATTAAAGTGTGCACATGCACAATGACACAGAGCATGCACACAAGTATGATCTGATTCCAAAGGGCAGAACTTTATGTATATGTATTTAATTTTGATTTTAACCTAATTAACTAATTGCTTTTGTGAATTTTCTCATACCAGACATGTGTCTGACCCTAGTGTGCTAATGGCATCTGGGGTGTCTCATTTAAAAATGAGGCAGTTTCAAATGCTTTTTCAGGGATTGCAGCAACTAAGTAGGAGTAGGAGCAAGGCTTTGAGAAGAAGATTATAGCATGCTAAACTTAGTTAGATAAGAGCCTAAATGATAAAATCCGCATGTATTAATGATTTAAATTGTTGCTTGTATTAAGTGTTGAATATGGGATGGATATTTTGTTAAGTATTTTATTAAGAGATTGACTTGTATCTGGAATTTATGAATCTAGATAATATCTGATATTAAAGAAGTTAATCAAAATATTGTAAGTGGATTTAGTAAGAACACCATGTTGAAGACTGAATGATTACGTTTTGTAAATGTATTAGTCAATTTTGAGTCTTTATAAAGGATTTAAGTTTTAGGAAATCTGGATAGTTGATTCTCGGAAAAATTAAAGGGTTTTGTCTTTCAAACATGGTAAGTGTATACAAAAGATAATAGGCATAGATTGAATGTTTTTATATGACTGCAAGGTTCCCATAATCTAACTTGTTTCATACAAATGTTTCATGTCTTATTTTTAAATAAAGGAAGGATCTGTAATAAGGGAATTGAAAGCCAGATCCAAATAGTTGCAGTTATATATGCACATAAACATGTTTTGTGCAAATATTAACACACCTTTTCCTTTGTATCTGTAATAGGAATCTGAATTTTCATTCAGATTTTAACCAAATGCATTTTAAATTCCAGACAGATTTTATAAGAAGAAAATCAAACATGAATGGAAATTTTATTGCATATAACACTGTACTATGTGTGGATTGATTAAATCCAATCAATCCAATCTCCTCTTGTTTTCCAGAACTCTAATTTAAACAAGAGAGGCATATACATCCTCACATGTATGTGCTTATCTTTGTGAAAGTACTGATATATTTATATTGGTTAATTGTTTTGATCCTGGATATATTTTGGTTTATTGGAAAAAGAAAATGACCCTGGAAAATATAATTGTAATAAATGATCAATCCATATATCATCTCTGATAGTTCTAAGGAAGTTTAAATCGAACTTAAAAGTGTAAATGAATGTAGGTGGACATCCAGACACATATAAATTGAATGTGCATATGCATGTACATAGAAATCGAATTTAGACGTCTGAGATTAAACTTAGACGACAGTCTAAATAATTTAGACGTCTAAGGTTAAATGTAGACGTCTGTCACAAAATAATTAGATGTCTGAATTCAGTTCAAAATGTCTTTTTCTCTCTGTTTCAATTTTTGATCTCTGAGCCGTCTGTCATAGTTAGATAGACGTCTGTAATTAAGTTTAGATGCCTGTCATAAGAATTTAGACGTCTGAACTGCTGATTTTGCCTAATTTGCCTATTTAGAAAAGAAATAAGTGGCTATGTCAATAGCTTGTATGGCATTTTGACTTCTACGTGATTTAAATTCCCTTTGATGAAGAAAAAAAATCCTTATGAAATTAGGGTAGAAATAGGAGGGTCATTTCAGTTGGTATCAGAGCTATGTTATTCAACATAGTAGAAGTAATGATCAAGTTCTTAGATAGAAATAAAATTTAAAGGAACTAAATATATATATATATCAATGTTTTCAGTGTGAAAAAAAAACCACTGAAATAATAAAATTACCAATCAAACTAACCAGCTATGTAAATTATTATTAGCAAACTATGGTAGGGAGACCACCAAATCAGGGAGCAGGATCTTCCCATGCACCACCAATGGTCAATCTGCAAGACTTGGTGAGAGCATTTAGGGATGGGGCAGGACAAAGGCAAGAAAATCCCTATGAAGAACTCTCAAAATTACTTAAGACATATACTCATTTAGGAGGCAAAAGCTTTGAAGGGACAGAGAGTATCATGGAAATTCAAACATGGTTGAGAACATTGGAAAGAATTTTCAATGACATGCAACTTGATGATCAAAGAAAGAGGCAAGTGGCTTCAAGACAGCTAAAAGGAGTAGCTTTAGGCTGGTGGGAAGTTATCATTGCAGGAAGAAATGAGAATGAAATCACTTGGAATCAATTCAAAGAGATGTTGGAAGCAAGGTTTGTACCAGCATCAGCAAAGACTACCTTGCTAGAAGAATTTATTAGACTTAGACAAGGAACCATGACTGTCACAGAATACACTCAAAAGTTTGAGGGGCTTTCCACATATGGAGCAATGCTTGTGGCAGATGAGGCATCCAAAAATGATAGGTACATAAAAGGGTTGAACCCAGGACTTAGCAGAGCCATGTTACCCTATGCAGACAGGACTTTTGACCATGTGATAGACTTAGCTTTGAGGTTGGAACAGCATGACAAGGAAAGGGAGAAGTTCAGAAATTTTAAGAACAATAATACCAAGAAGAGTAAGGGGAGGTATCACCCTTATGATAAGAAGAAGGAAGAGGCCAGTAACAAAGGCACTGGAGATGTCAAAGCTAAGGAAACCAAGAAGAAAATTGTGTGCCATCAGTGTGGAAAAGAAGGACATATCAAACCAAGATGTCCAGAATTGAAAGGAGGAGCTTTCAAGTGCTATCTATGTGGGAAAGAGGGGCATATGAAGAGGAATTGTCCTAAGTACAAACAGCAAGGAAAATTGGCAAATTTGGAAGGAAAAGGCAAAGCCACAGTGGAGAGTAACACTGAAAACCATAGCCAAGTGGAAGGTACATTACTTATTTGTACCATACCCATAGCAGTAGTATATGATACTGGGGCAACTCACTCTTTAATTTCTTATGAACTAGTTAAAATGCTAAAAATGAATTGCATATTGGTTGAAACCCCATTGCATATACAAAGTCCACTGGGGAGTTCTAGTGTTTTAAATATGATTTGTGTGGATGTGGAATTAAACATAGGAGGAAATGTTTTTATTTCCAATTTATATGTTTTGAATTACCCTAATATAGGTGTTATATTGGGGGTAGACTGGTTAAGGCAATTTAAAGCCATAATTAATTTAGACTCATCCACCATATCATTGCAAAATTCTAGAGGTCAGAGAATCACAGTTTTATGTGAAGTAGCTAAGGAAGGAAAACTATATCATTTAGTTGACTCAGAAAAAGATTCTAGTGAACTAACCATTGAAGAAATTCCCATAGTCAATGAATATTTGGATGTGTTTGGTGAGGTCAAGGGTGTTCCACACCATAGACCAGTAGAGTTCCAGATCAATCTAGTTCCAGGAGCAAGCCCAGTGATTAAAAAGCCAACTAGAATGGGGCCAAATGAACTAAAGGAATTAAAGAAACAGTTAGAAGAACTGGAAGAAAAGGGTTTTATAAGACCAAGTAATTCTTGCTGGGGAGCACCAGTGGTATTTGTTAAGAAACAAGATGGCTCCTTAAGACTCTGTATAGATTATAGAGAATTAAACAAGGTGACTATTAAAAATAAATACCCATTGCCAAGAATAGATGATCTTTTTGATCAATTAGCAGGGGCAAAAGTGTTTTCTAGACTAGACTTAGCATCTGGTTTTCATCAAATGAAGGTGGAAGAATCAAGCATCAAGTACACTGCCTTTAACACTAGGTATGGGTTGTATGAATTTTTGGTTATGCCATTTGGTTTGACCAATGCACCATCATACTTTGTAGATTTAATGAACAGAACCTTTAGAGATTATTTAGACAAGTTTGTGCTTATTTTTATTGATGACATTTTGATTTATTCCAAAACAGTGGAAGAACATAAGCATCATTTGCACCTGGTTTTGTCTAGGTTAAGGGAAAAAGATTTAAAGGCAAAATTTTCAAAATGTATATTTTGGAAAGAGGAAGTACATTTCCTTGGCCATGTTATATCTGCTCAAGGAATTTCTGTGAACCCCGATAAAGTAGTGGCTATTCAAGCATGGAAGAGGCCAAGCACTGTGAGTGAGGTGAGGTCATTTATGGGGATGGCAGGGTATTATAGGAGGTTTATAAAAGATTTTTCAAAAATCTCTACACCACTCACTAACCTAACCAGGAAGAACCAAGCTTTTGTTTGGTCAGAAAAATGTGAGAAGTCTTTTGAACAGTTGAAGGAGGCATTGGTGAATGCTCCAATTTTAAAGGTACCATATGGAAATGAAGAACTAGTGGTATACACTGATGCTAGTGGATTTGGCTTGGGTGCAGTGTTGATGCAATAAGGCCAAGTCATTGCATATGCATCCAGACAACTTAAACCCCATGAAGTAAGGTATGCCACACATGATCTCGAATTAGCAGCTGTGATCTATGCTTTAAAACTTTGGAGACATTATTTGTTAGGCACAAAGTTTGAACTGTACACTGACCACAAGTCTCTGAAATATTTATTTTCACAAAAAGATTTGAACATGAGGCAACATAGATGGGTGGAGTTCTTAGCTGCCTATGACTTTGACATACTCTATACACCAGGCAAAGCAAACAAAGTTGCAGATGCTCTAAGTAGACAGCATGCTAAATTGGCTATGATGATGATAGAAGAATTTAAAGACTTGTCTTTGCTAACTGAGTTAGAAATTGGGGAGAATGGTTGTGTGCACATGGATGAGCAGATGCATGGTGCACAAGAAGATAAAGGGAAGTTAAGCTTAATGACACTCCAACCAGATTTAATTCTGAAGGTAGGAAAAATGCAAGAACAAGATGCCAACTTGTTAGAGAAGAAAGTGCTCCTCTCAAGAGGGGAGGAAGTGATGAATCACCATATTGATAAAAATGGTTATATGAGATACCAAAATAGGATGTGTGTACCAGAGGACACAGAATTGAAGAAAGAGATATTGAATGAATATCACAGAAGTAAATATTCCATACACCCAGGCAACACAAAAATGTACCAAAATTTGAAAAGAGACTTCTGGTGGAAGGGGATGAAATCTGATGTAGCTAAATACATTGCCAAATGTATGACTTGCCAACAAGTCAAGGCTGAAACCCAAAGGCCATCAGGGTTGATGCAGTCTCTTAGTGTACCACAGTGGAAGTGGGAAGACATATCTATGGACTTCATAGATGGACTGCCTAGATCTAAGAGAGGTAATACAAGTATATGGGTGATAGTTGATAGGCTAACCAAGGTAGCACACTTCATCCCAGTCAAGTCAGAAAGAACAGCACCAAAATTAGCTCAAATTTTTATAAAGGAAGTGGTAAAGTTACATGGCATTCCCAAAACCATTGTGAGTGATAGGGATACCATCTTCACTTCAAAATTCTGGAGAAGCTTTCAAGAAGCAATGGGAAGTGAACTATGTTTAAGTACTGCCTACCATCCTCAATCAGATGGGCAGACTGAGGTAGTAAACAAAGTTTTGGAGGACATGTTGAGGGCATGTATACTGGATTTTGGGGGCAACTGGGAAGATTATCTTCATCTAGTTGAATTTACATACAACAACAGCTACCAAAGCACCATAGGAATGGCTCCATTTGAAGCCTTATATGGTAAACCCTGTTGTCACCTGTTTGTTGGGTAGAAGCAGGAGAAAGGTCTATTTTAGGACCTAAGTACATACAAGAAACTAAGGAGAAAATTGAGTTGATAAGAAGAAGAATGGCAGCAGCTCAAGATAGGCAAAAGAAATTTGCAGACATGAGAAGAAGGCAGGTAGAATATGAAGTGGGAAATTTTGTTTTCATCAAAATCTCACCTATGAAAAATGTGCTGAGGTTTGGAAAACAAGGCAAATTAACCCCAAGATATATTGGACCATACAAAATTCTGGAGAGAATTGGTCCCTTGGCATATAAGTTGGAATTACCAGAAAACATGCAAGGCATGCATGATGTTTTTCATGTATCACAATTGAGAAGGTGGGTCCATGACAAGGCAGAAATTCTTGAGACCCCAACCCAAGTGCAGATAAATCCTAATTTGATTTATGAAAAGGATCCAGTGGGAATTTTGGCAAAAGATGTGAAGAAGTTGAGAAATAAATCTCTGAAACTTGTGAAGGTACAGTGGAGTCTTCATCCTAGTGATTGCACATGGGAATTAGAGGACAAAGTTAGGATGAATTATCCTAAGCTATTTTCAGATTAAAGGTAATTCTGATTTTTGATTGTTTTCTTTTGTTAGATGCATGTGTGTTTAGTTATAATAAAACTAAAAAAAAATTATTTGGTTGAGAATGTACTTGTTCTCTGAATTAAGTTTAAAATTTATTTTAAGCTTAGGAAAATTGTGGGACACAATTTCTAAAAGGAGGGGTGTATGTAATGACCCAAGATTTTAGGAATCTATTCTGAAAAATATAAATGAATTCAAAATTTTTTTTGAATAAATTTTGAAAGGGGAGTGATATAGCTTGATAGTGTATCAGTATGTGTGTACATGTGTGCACAGGAGATGCACATGAACTAAAGCTAAAATCCCTGAACTCTAAGAATAAATACATATTGATATGTATGGGAATATATATATATATACATATATATATATATATACAGATTAAATCCTTAAAAGCTGAATGCATAAGTAAATATACATATATGGATGCTACTGAATATTTTTGAGTATACATGTGCATGTGTGTGTCAATACAGTATGATGTATAAATATATATATATATATATATATATATATATGTGTGTGTGTGTGTACTAATTATTTCAGTAAGACTTATATAAAAATATATATGTGTTAATAAAATACTAGAGTTCAAATTAGTAAGATAAAATATACAGACATATTTTAGTATATAGGAAGAAAGAAAGAAATACTGAAGATATAAAAAGGAGTAGTCCTCTTGTAAATAAATAAAGAAGGTACATACCATTTACATGAAAGCTAAAAATAGGAAAAATAAGACAAAACAGGGAAATGTTTGCTATAGGCAAAATTAGGAAGAGTATTTGATAAATAATAAAATCAAGTCACATTTTTGGCATGATTGTAGACAAAGGAAAAAGTATTTTCTGAAAAGCAAAATTCTGAAAAGAATGTAACCACTTTTCTCTTCACCTAAATTAAGCCGGGAAGGGTAGAACTTTGGGTTTAAATAAAATGCAGATAACATGATTTTTCTGGTGGGCAAAAATGGCTTTAGCCAATACCCAAAACCCTAAGGAAGACCCTGTATATATACATGTATATGCAGCAGCCTCCTCTCCTTCTCAGAAAAGAACTTTGAAAAAAAAAAGAAACAACACCATAGAAATCATAAGGCAAGGGAAGGAAAAGAGCTTGAGGCTAAAGGCAGAAGTTCATCAATTAATTAAGGAAGCAAAGAAGAGAGCTAGGTGAGAAAACTCACTCAAAAATCTAAGGCAATAAGTCCTAATGTAGGCAGCCAGTTATAAGTAATTTTCTTAAAAATATACTTTCATATGAGAATGCTTATCTGTGATTTTAAAACTGAAAATGTTTTGATTCTCTTTGGTTGATCACTTGTTTTATTATAAGAAAGCTTTATGTGTTGTTAGTATACATATATGTTTTATAAATCCAGATCTATGATATGTTAATGTTTAGGAACATAAACAAATACCCAGAAAATAAAATGTTGAAAATAGGCAAGTAGTATTGGTTTTGGCTCAACCCAGAAAGATGAAAATAATGTTGAGCTGCAATATACTCATGTATAAGTGCTGAGGCTTGAGACAAAAAGGAATTAGGGGTGCAATAGGGTTGCCTATGTGCTGATGCTCCTGATTCAATGAAAATATATATATGTTCATATGCATAGCAAACAAAATTTTGTGATTCAGTGAAACCAGGTCATTCTGAGTTTAACTCAAGCACAAATGTTTGCAAAAAAAAAGGAAAAACTCTCTCAAAAGCCATAAGCCAATGTTAGTTGCCTATACCCTTTTTAAAATACCAGAATGTATATATATATACAGAACCTTATTTTGTAGTCACCAATGGTTGTTTGCTTGCTTGTCTCTGTATGGTTTTGAATAATATGAGATGCCATGATACGGATGTTTTAGTTAGTGAAATGGATCACTGAATGGTTTAGTCATGAAAAATCAAAAGAGTTATTATTAACTTAAACCTGATTAGGAAATTGGGGTCAAGAACACTGCAGGAATGACTTGTGTTCTTGAGTAGCACAAGTTGACACATGGCTTGTTTAAGTCCTGAGATCTTTGTGTAATGGAGTGAATTAGTTCATTACAGTGTGTCCATTGATTCATAAATATTGCAGGTGAGACCAGGATAGATAAATATACCAAGGGAATAATATTTGAGATGATGAGAAAACTAGAGTTTTTCCCAGAATTGAAATATGAGGATTGAATAAATGATTTAACTCATATTGGTTATTTTCCTGTTTGGTATGAATGATTGTTTGATTATGACTGAATTGTATGCTTGAATGTATGTGCCATATTGATATATGTAGTCTCTGGAAAGGAAAATTAAAGTGTGCACATGCACAATGACACAGAGCATGCACACAGGTATGATCTGATTCCAAAGGGCAGAACTTTATGTATATGTATTTAATTTTGATTTTAACCTAATTAACTAATTGCTTTTGTGAATTTTCTCATACCAGACATGTGTCTGACCCTAGTGTGCTAATGGCATCTGGGGTGTCTCATTTAAAAATGAGGCAGTTTCAAATGCTTTTTCAGGGATTGCAGCAACTAAGTAGGAGTAGGAGCAAGGCTTTGAGAAGAAGATTATAGCATGCTAAACTTAGTTAGATAAGAGCCTAAATGATAAAATCCGCATGTATTAATGATTTAAATTGTTGCTTGTATTAAGTGTTGAATATGGGATGGATATTTTGTTAAGTATTTTATTAAGAGATTGACTTGTATCTGGAATTTATGAATCTAGATAATATCTGATATTAAAGAAGTTAATTAAAATATTGTAAGTGGATTTAGTAAGAACACCATGTTGAAGACTGAATGATTACGTTTTGTAAATGTATTAGTCAATTTTGAGTCTTTATAAAGGATTTAAGTTTTGGGAAATCTGGATAGTTGATTCTCGGAAAAATTAAAGGGTTTTGTCTTTCAAACATGGTAAGTGTATACAAAAGATAATAGGCATAGATTGAATGTTTTTATATGACTGCAAGGTTCCCATAATCTAACTTGTTTCATACAAATGTTTCATGTCTTATTTTTAAATAAAGGAAGGATCTGTAATAAGGGAATTGAAAGCCAGATCCAAATAGTTGCAGTTATATATGCACATAAACATGTTTTGTGCAAATATTAACACACCTTTTCCTTTGTATCTGTAATAGGAATCTGAATTTTCATTCAGATTTTAACCAAATGCATTTTAAATTCCAGACAGATTTTATAAGAAGAAAATCAAACATGAATGGAAATTTTATTGCATATAACACTGTACTATGTGTGGATTGATTAAATCCAATCAATCCAATCTCCTCTTGTTTTCCAGAACTCTGATTTAAACAAGAGAGGCATATACATCCTCACATGTATGTGCTTATCTTTGTGAAAGTACTGATATATTTATATTGGTTAATTGTTTTGATCCTGGATATATTTTGGTTTATTGGAAAAAGAAAATGACCCTGGAAAATATAATTGTAATAAATGATCAATCCATATATCATCTCTGATAGTTCTAAGGAAGTTTAAATCGAACTTAAAAGTGTAAATGAATGTAGGTGGACATCCAGACACATATTGTGACGCCCCACCTCTATGCTCATAATAACAAAGAGTATTAAAGGAAATACTGTCTATTATTACGAAGAATAAGGCTGGATGGGAGCGACCATCCGTAATTGGCCTTACACTAACATTGGTTATCTCGATAGGAGTGGTACATTCTTTTTATTTTTCTTCTATTATTTATTTACTCCCATCGACACACCCAATACTAGTATAAAACGAACTACGACGGTTCATAATAGTTTAGGACATTAGATATAACAATAACACAGATAATATAAATGCGGAACACAGATAAAAACAAAAGTCTCAGATATATATAACTGATGTCAGTTAATACATAGTTGACACTATACATATGATACAACTACTACAAAATGACTCTGACAACTTCAGAAGATGTGAAAAGTCTTCAATCCCGAACAGCAACTCAAAGAAAGAAATCTACAACCTGAAATACCCGGGTCTGACCCGAGTATTACATTCAAAAGAAAATAATACCCAGGTCAGTCTAATTCAAACCAGTTTATTAGTGCATATAGGCAGTAATAATTTAAATAGACGACAGTCACAATAATTCCCGTCTATCCGATTCTTTAAACAAAGAAACCGGATAACGGTCAATATAACACTTAACAGTGTTTAACAAAATCAGTAGATTTAAATTATGAACAGAGATAAATAAACAATTTATCAAATCGACTAAATCAATTTAAAACTGTCAAATCTGATAGGGCTGCAGTACACGCACGCGTGTACTGCCTCGCCACTATCGTAGGAGATACACAAAAGCTCAGTGAAAATCACAACGATCGCAAGGTCAAACCCCGAAATCGGGTTCAACTCAAGTGAATATGAAAACCAATCTAAGTGCACCAATGCCATGTCAACAAAACGAATAAATACAACTAATTCAAGTGCATGGCAACAAATGAAATCAACATATATGATTTAAAGCATTGCAACATAAAGAAGAATAAGCGCACTGTACAGCGATAGCAACTACACATATAGTTCCAAGGGGCAGACAGTAAGGTAATATGAAGACAATGCATCATGAGGCCATATGAATACTGACTCGAAGCATGCCTATGGTCAGGCAACGTGAAAGACAAAGCAATGCATAGGCATACAACTAACAACCAAGGCCAGAGCAGAGTACATGTGCAAAAGTGATGACTACATTAACTCAACTCGGTACGACATCAAGAATCACAATTCAAGTGAACAGTAGGTGGTACAAGACTGAACCAAATGAATTGCAACCAGTGATCAAAGCATGAAACAGACAAGTACTCAAGGGATGCATCTCACAAGCAACTGTCAAGAGAGAGAGTGCAGACATGAATGTCAAAACCTTGTAAATGCAACAGGTAAGGGATGAATACCCAAATCAGGTTCAAAGTGCATCAGTACATCACTTACGGAACAAGTTCATGAGGATAGTGAATGTGCAGATGCAACACTGAACAAAAGGTCAGAGGAAGCAGTAATGCTCGGTGAAGTACACAGATGAACCAGAAACAACAACAAGCAAATGCAAATAGAAGAATACATGTATGCACATATATATCTATATCAACGAAATATCACCAGTAATATTACACAATTAAGGTCAGGTCGAAGACCTGAAATTTCATAAAAAGATCAAGTGACCGAAGTCAAGTGGACAATGTGTGCGCGACCAGACAGTGTCAAGACCAAGGTCACAGAAAGCATGCAATACCAGATCAGTGACATGATGAAGCAGTGCAGAGTTCGAACAAAAATCACGTAGAAGTTTGAACTGATAGAGAATGAAGTCATCATTTATCTCAAAGTCAAGTATGATACAAAAGTTACAGTGCAGACATCAATCTACTTGGCAACAATGATGAATCAATTTCAAATGCAACACGTTGGTACATATTCACAGTTACAGTTCAACATCAAAGTGCAACCAGCAATATGAACATGTAACCGTGAAACCCAAGTCTGATGGTCGGAAAGTAAACAGACTCAAAAGATATCTCTGTAAAGTCAATGGAAACAGGGATCGAAATCAACATCAAAACATAATCAGGAGTAATTGGCACCAACTCGAGATCAAGTTCGAGTTATACAACTCAAACTTGACTGGTCAGTACCCTCTAACCAAATTCAAGGATGCAAGCAGGTACATGTGGGATCAGTGATACCCAACAACAAGGACTAATGCACAACACTCAACTGTGGTGATACCAGCACACTGACCACATGAAGGAACCCGAACACTAAGTCAGACAAGGCTCGAACCCAAGTCAGTGCAAAACAAATCAGAGGGTAAGGTACACATGAATGCGACGGTGAGATGAAGGGGACAGTACAACCCTGCCTCACGCGACAACAGTTATAAAAGTACATGAAGGCAACTGACGCAACTGGAATGCAACTATCTCAACAAGGTATAGTGATGATACACAAAGAAAATGCAAAGCCAAAGTCATCAGAATTTCACAAAACTAGTTCAATATCAAAAAGACAGAGCCGATAAAATCAAGGAATCAACTAAGTTAAAAATCAAAGCCGTGGTCATCACGAAAACAAGTCGTGAGTCGAACAAATCAAAACGAGAAATTCACGGAGCAATAAATTCAAGCAACATCGATTACCAATACCAAATGAAAACAAATGGCCGAGATAAAACAAGGTCGAATCCAACTCGAATTACAGAAGCATCATAAGACAAATGAACTAGATGTGAGTAAAGTTACTCACCTATTTTCGACGAACCACTCAGATTTGCTGTCGAGCGACCTCAAAGGGACAATGATCACTCAGAGCAAGAATCAAACTCGAACGACACGAATTTGAGGATTGAACACCTCCGAGTTGAAGCTGTGGCACCTCTCAGTCGATCGAAGCCAAGCTCGAATTCCCCTTCGACGGATTGGAGCAGCCGAACGCGCTCACGTGGATGTATGATTGACGAGGCTCCACGCGAATACTCACTGATTCGATTAAGCTAAGCCAGCACTTCGAGATATCAGGAAGCCCTAATTTTTGGGGACGAACGAGGTAAACGAGGCCGCCACCATTTATAATTCTTTCGTTTGTTTTGTGGTTGCTCAAAGAATGAATCAGAGGGAACAATTATGCCCTAGGTAATAACCACGGTCAGGGCAAACAAACAAAATGGACCCGTTTACATCTAAAGGCCCAAAACAATTCTTTTAACAAATTTTCGAATGAATTTAAACTTGAATCAAATCTGCATTAGCAGTTAAAAATGATTTAATCGTCATTTAAAAACTGACGCGAAAAAACCGGGTTGTTACACATATAAATTGAATGTGCATATGCATGTACATAGAAATCGAATTTAGACGTCAGTCTTAATAATTTAGATGTCTGAGATTAAACTTAGACGACAGTCTAAATAATTTAGACGTCTAAGGTTAAATGTAGACGTCTGTCACAAAATAATTAGATGTCTGAATTCAGTTCAAAATGCCTTTTTCTCTCTGTTTCAATTTTTGATCTCTGAGCCGTCTGTCATAATTAGATAGACGTCTGTAATTAAGTTTAGACGCCTGTCATAAGAATTTAGACGTCTGAACTGCTGATTTTGCCTAATTTGCCTATTTAGAAAAGAAATAAGTGGCTATGTCAATAGCTTGTATGGCATTTTGACTTCTACGTGATTTAAATTCCCTTTGATGAAGAAAAAAAAAATCCTTATGAAATTAGGGTAGAAATAGGAGGGTCATTTCAGTAATTTATTTTTATTTACTAGAAAATATATAAGGTTGAAACAGGAATGTTAAAACATTTTGATTTGAACAGTTATATTAAAATTGGACTTTCGGTTTATATAGATTATCCTATAAAAAAATGTATTTGGGTGATTAACCTGATTAATTAGTTACTAAATTTATTTTAGTTAAATTAAATTGTTAATTAACTGAGTGGTAATTAATTATTTGATCCATTCCAATATTAATAAACTGTATAAAAATGTTATACAAGGTCAAAATTTAAAAGAAGCAAGACGGATTGGAAGTGGGTTGTGCAACAAAACCAAAGGTGAGTTAATCTCACTCATCTGGGTTTATTTAAATTTAATGGTTAAATTTAAATAATTGATTGAATGATTGAATTGATTGGTTGTGCTATATTATATATAGTGGTATATATAGTATGTATTGGAGTTGTAGATATTCCACCATTATATAGCGGATGAGACCCTATGCACCGCATAATAGCGGATGATATTATATAAAACCCATATACCGCAATATTCCACCTCGAAGTGGAATTGGTATTGTGCTAACATCTGTGGATGCAGGGAAATAGGTTGGAGGGATCCAACTGGATTCCTCAAAATTATTTAGATTATTTGATATTCTATGCTATGAATATTGATATCCTATGATGATTTTATTGATGATTGAAATACTGGAAGATATAGTTGGATTGAATATCTAAGTATAATGAGTTATTAAATTCTATAGAATTGGATTTTTGAAAAGAAATAAAATAGTAAATTTTAAGTAAAATAATTCAAGTGGATTGGAATAAATTTAATAATGAATTGAAAAGAAAAGAAAAATAAAAGCGATTCAAAATTTTAACAAATATGGAATAAGGGAATTTTGAATTAACAAGGGAAATATAAACTTTAAAACTAAAGTGATATTAAATTTAAAGAATAAAGAATTTACTTTTAAATCTAAGGATTAATTTTAATTAAAGGATAAATATGGAGTTTTGGAAATTTGAAATTAGTATTTTCAGTTAAAAAGGGGTTTTAACTCATAATAAAGAAATAAATCTAAAAGTTAATATATTTTGAAATTAATGAAGTAAATAAAGAAAATTATTTCAAGAAAAGTGAGTTGGAAATCAATTGTAGATTGATTTAAGTATTTGGAATTGAAATTTTAAAGAGAAGTGAGATTTTGGAATTTATAAACTGGGTTTATAAAGTAAAATAAAATATCAGTGGATATTTGAAAATATAAATTCAAGGTGGAAATTTATAATGGGATATGAATTGGTTTAAAAATAAATGTTGATTTATTTTTAAAAAGATGTGAAGGGAAGTGTATTTTCTTGGATAGCCAAGTACGTTTCAAAGCAATTTTAAATATAAGTTAAAAGTTCTAATTGTGTTTTAAAAAGCATGTTTTAGAAAATTGATTATTCCCAAAGTAAGATTTTCAAAACCTATTGTTGTAGTAAATGTATAAAAGTGATTTAGAATTTTGTTTAAAAAGAGAAATTTAGTTATATTTATAAAGTGGTTTTATTTTAAATATTCTTAAAGTATATATTTTAATAAAGAATTAAAGTAGTTTTAATTTAAATGTTTTAAAGTATATTTATAATAAAGTGTTTTAAATTTATTTTAAAATCTAAAAGTATTTTGTACTTGGTGTTCCGGTGGAAATAAATATTTGGGAAATGCATTCCGTGAAAGGAAACTGTTTTGAAATTTGTTTCAAAGGGGTTTGAAAATGGAAATATATCTTGCGAAGATATTTTGAGGTTAATAAATAATTTGGAAAATTATTTATTATTTGATGGATGATTGTGAATATTAATTGATAGTTAAATCACCGACTATCAATATTGGCCAATGCGCTGATCGTTTCGAAGAGACCGGGATCGAGATTTATTTCTCGAAAACCACTTCGATCCAGTTTGTACGTTTTCGTGGGAAAACGAGTTTGAAAACGAAGATGGAGTAGTGCCTTCGGTTCCATTCGGACCCGGGATGGACTTGTATGGACGAATGCTTTCGGAACATCGTCAGCGGACGATGGGCATTCTAAGGGATATGTTCCGAAAGGTAACGCTTAGCCTCAAGCCTCATCAACTGGGAATGACTGAAAATCAGGGGTTATGCAGCAAGGCTTCGTGGGTAGCCCCCACTTGAGAGTAAGGTCATCCCTGTCTAGATGTCCCTTTTTATTTCGGCTTAGTGGTGCGGTTGCTGATCACAACCGTGTGGTGATTTTATTCGGAATTATCCAGTAAGGGATGGTTCCGGTCTTGTGTTGCAGGGGATTGGGAGTAATCCTCGGTACGCTGATATAGACCAGGTACTGTGACAGGTGGTACCCTAGTGCCTAGTCATTAGTTGGAAATCCATTCTCCCTACATGCCTTGTACGGTATTTGTTTGTATACCTATTAGCTGGAATTTAATCATGTAACAATTTCAGCTATTTGAATAAGTATTTGTATATAGACACTATTATAATATCAGAGGATTTTGATAAAAAGTGTTTTGGCTATCGTAAGGTAAAAACTTGACATGTTTATTTGTGGCGTGGTCTTACGAGATGATTTTGATTTCAAAGGGTTTGGAAAACTTTAATAATCCAATTGAGTGTGGTTTCTCACGCTGGTTTTCCAGACTGACTCGGGTGTTATTTTATTATAATGCTCAGGTCAGACCGAGTATTATAGATTTCAAGATATGATGATGTGGAGCTCATGAGACGAGCTGGGTGAAGAGACGTATCACTCGTACTTGGTATTTATATTCCGCTGTGTTGTCTATTTTGTATGTTGAGAGTAGCTATTTAAATCTGTCCTGAGTGGTGATGTTGATTGTATTATACTCTGATGTATACTCTGAAGATGTATTGTATAAACAGATATAGTTTTGATTTGTGTAAAGATCTGATGTTGTCTATTATATTTTATCCCGCTGCGATGTGAGATTCCGATGCTGTTGTTTTCTATTTTCTTCTTCTACCTCTTTCTTCTTCAACCCAAATGGTTCGGATTTCCGTTCTTCTTGAGTTCATTAATGGAGATTAATGTAAATTCAAGGAGTACGGATCTGCAGGTCGTTTCATTGGGTTTCAAAATTTAGGAGGT
Organism: Allium fistulosum; assembly: GCA_030737815.1. NCBI lineage: Eukaryota > Viridiplantae > Streptophyta > Magnoliopsida > Asparagales > Amaryllidaceae > Allium > Allium fistulosum. The sequence continues at coordinate 853,282,113 of CM060905.1, forward strand.
AGAATGGAGGTAAAAGTTAAAATTGGGGTAAAGTCATATATATATATGGCTATTGAGAAAGTAAGGTCGGAGCAGATACAGATGTCTGTGGTGGAGTCACAGACATCTGTGGTTTCAGTAAAAAATAAACAGAAACATATGGCAGACGTCTGTGAGTTTTCCACAGATGTCTGTGGTTTCAGTAAAAAATTTCTCAAACCCTTTAACAGACGTCTGTGGTATAGTCACAAACGTTTGTGGTCTGTTTTCTTCTGAAATTTTGCCTTAAATTTAAGTATCAATCTTTATTTGTTGAAATATCAAGAGAATAAAACAATATATAGATTAAAATTAACAAAGAAACTTATATTGACAAATGCTTAGCATAAATTTAGTTTTTGTCAGAGAGGTTAGAAATTTTAATTTATTGCATATCCCATGTGTTAGGTTCATCCTTTGTGTCGTCAATCAACGGCTTTAGTGGAGATGAACTCGGACGAACCAGTGTGTTAATCCATTCTTCATTTGATTGTGCTGGCTTGCATAGATTTCTTGGAGTAATGTTATGCGTTTTTATTAGATTTTTTTATAATTAAGGAGATTTTTTATGTATGCAATTTTTTGTTGGTGAATGATCACAAATGGGTGAAGTACATCATATTGAGAAAATTTAGATGAGATCCTTGACATCGTTGCTCATAATACATTTGACGTTGAACACCCATCATTTCTTGTTGAGTATATATTTCATCAACTTTGTCGGTGAGGGATGTTGGTTGTAGATCACTTGACCGTTTGGCTTTCTTTTCTTTAGGAGAAAATCCACTGTGATAGATAGGTGATGCAATAATGTTCAAAGAGGCTGAGTGATTTGATGGAGATGAGGATTTAGTTGGTGAAACATAGGTGACGTTTGATGAGGGTGATTTATAGTCGATAGTTGAATAAGCAGAGTCATGATCGGAAGACATTTTTTTGGAGTAATAATGGTTGTAATAAACTATTTGTATTTGGTTAGGAGAAAAATAAACTGATTTATTTATAAGTGAGAGTTTTTACTATATTTAGAAGTTTGTTTTAAGTTTAACCATATAACTTTTAATAGAAGGTAGCTAAGTTTCATGCGATTAGTATTAGTTTAAGTGTACAAATTTTATTCTGTGTAGTTTTTTAACTTTTTTTTTTAATTTTAAGTATACAAATCTAATCCTACATATTTAGTTAAATAATTCACTATAAGTACATATCCTTAGATCTCGTCTTAATTTAATAAAAGTTAGTTGCTTAATGGTTTAGTAAAAATATCAGCTATTTGATTTCAGTATTTACAAATTCAAGTGACCTGATTCAATTTTCCACATTATCTCTTAGAAAATAGTGACGAATATCAACATGTTTCGTTTGAGAATGTTTAATAGGATTTTTTTGATAAATTTATGGCACTAATATTATCATAATATATTGGAGATTTTGTTATGATTTTACCGAAATATGAAAGAGTTTGTGTCATATAGATTACTTGTGTACATGCTAAAGCCGTTATGGTGTATTCGGCTTCACATGTCGAAAGCGAAACACGGTTTTGCTTTTTACTAAACCAGGAAATTAAAGATTGACCAATAAACTGACATGTGCCACATGTGCTTTTCCTATCCATTTTACAGCCGCCGAAATCAGCATCACTATATGACACGAGTTTGAATGAGCTTTCTTTTGGGTAGAAAAGCCAGTAATCTTTAGTGTTTATTAAATAGCTTAAGATTCATTTTACCGCTCGATGATATGATTCTTTTGGCTGCTTGAAACCGAGCACATAAGCATACACTCATCATAATATCTGGTCTACTAGCTGTTAAGTATAACAGAGATCATATCATACTTCGATATAATTTTTTGTCAAAATCTTTTCAATTTTTATCTTTATCCAATTGTAGATTAGTACTCATTGGAGTTAGTTTATTCAAAATATTATCCATTCCAAAATGTTTTAATAAATCTTGACAGTATTTTTCTTGATTTATAAAAATTCCATTTTCTAATTGTCATATTTGCAAACCTAAGAAATAGACTAATAGTTTAATTCTGCCATATGTGACATTTCAAATTTATCTTTCATTATGTTAGAAAATTCAGTACACAATTTTTTGTCAGTGGATCTAAATATAATGTCGTCAACATATATTTGTATGGATAAAATATTATTATTTTCTTGTTTTATGAATAAAGTGGAATCAATTTTACCAATTTGAAAACTGGAATTTTGTAAATGAGTTTTTAATCTTTCATACCAAGCACGAGGTGCTTGTTTTAATCTATATAAGGCCTTTTTAAGTTTAAATACATGATCGGGATATTTCTTGTGAAAAAATAAAGGAGGTTGTTCAACATATACATTTTCTTTTATAAATCTGTTTAAAAATGCACTTTTTTATGTCCATTTGAAAAGGTTTGAAATTATGATGACATGCAAAAGCCAGTAATGTTCATATTGCTTCGAGACTTGCTACAGGAGCAAATGTTTCGTCATAATCAATTCCTTTTTCTTTATTATATCCTTGAGCTATTAACCTTGCTTTATTTCGTACAATATTTCCATTTTCATTCGCCTTATTTTTAAAAACCCATTTCGTTCCAATTATAGATTGATCATTTGGTCTTGGTACAAGTTCCCAAACATCATTTCTTTCAAATTGATTAAGTTCTTCTTAGATTGCAATAATCCAAAATCATCTTTTAATGCTTCTTTATAATTTTTCGGTTCAAAAATTGATGTAAATGCAACATGACTCATTTCATTTAACTGTTTTCTGGTTGATATCTTGTATTTAAATTCCCAATAATATTATTAATAGAATGGTCTCCAACATTCTAGGTGATGATGTTATCATATTATCATTATTGTTATTGACATTGTTATTATTATTTTTATGTATTGGTATATTAATTTTATTTATAATTTCTTCATCATTGTCATTTTTATTATTTTTAAAGTTTTCATCAAATGAGACATGAAGACTTTCTTCTATAATATTTGTTTGTTTATTAAAGATTCTATATGCTTTGCTTCGGTCCGAATAACCAACAAAAATTCCTTCATCGGCTTTAGAATCAAATTTTCCTAGATAATCTTTAGTGTTTAATATGACGCATTTTGACCCAAATATGCGAAAATATGATTCTTTCGATTTCTTGGTAATAAATATTTCGTAGCATGTGTTTTTAGTCATGGATCTAAGTGTTACACGATTTAATACATAACAAGCAGTAGCAACGGCTTCGGCCCAAAAATTCTTTGGTAGGTTATTAATATTTAGTAGAGTTTGAGCACACTCTTGTAAAGTTCAATTTTTCCTTTCTGCAACACCGTTTTATTGTGGTGTTCAAGAAGAAAAAAAATTATGACTAATTCCCTTTTGGTTACAAAAATTTGTAAATAGTTCATTTTCAAATTCACCTCCGTGATCACTTTGTATACTTTTAATTTTTAAGTTCATTAAATTTTTATTCGTTTAGCAAAAATTTTGAACATTTCAAAAGTGTCACTTTTATGTTTTAAAAATAATGTCTAAGTATATCTTGAAAAATCATCAATAATTACAAAAACGTATTTATTATGATTTATTGAACGTACTTGAGCTGGTCCGAATAAATCTAGATGAAGTAATTCGAGAGGTTGCTTTGTGGAAATTTTCTTTTAGATTTAAAGGAACTTTTCTTTAATTTTCTAAGTTGACACTGTTAGCCATAAAACACACATGTGCTTGTTCCGAGTTGCTTTCACTATCACTATCTGAAGAAGAAGATGAATCCGAATCATCCCATGTTACCTGAAAAGCTCTTTCTATTTTCTTAAATTTCTGGAATTTGTTTTACTTTTTATCATTATTGAGATGTGGACAATCCTTCTTCATGTGGCCAAAATATTCACACTCATAGCATTTAATCGATGTTTGATTTGGTTTTCCACCATTTTGAAATTTGGTCATCTTCTTGGACTTCTTGAATTTGTTGTAGTTCTTGGTAATAAAGACAATCTCCTCTTCGTCTAAGTCTGAATCTTCGTTATTTGTTGGAATGCTATGTTTTTCTTTTCATGATTTTGATCATTTCTAGCCTGCAAGTTAGCTTCATAGGACATCGGATTTCCTATTAGCTCTTTGACTTTAAGTTGAGAAGGATCATTAGCTTCTTCGATGGCTAAAACATTTCTTTCCCATTCATTTGTCAAAGAGTTTAAAATTCATGTGACCAAATCAACATCTGTGAATTTGACTCTAAATGTCATTAAATCGTGTTGAATGGTCTGAAATCTTGCGTACATATCAATAATTGATTCACTTGTTTTCATTTTGAAAGATGAGAATTGGTTCTATAAAATCAAAATTTTAGTTTGCTTGACTTTATTCGTACCTTCTAGTGTGACTTGTAAAGTGCGCCATATATCATATGCAGTCTTGCAGAGCGTGACATGAGAAAACTCATTTTTGTTAAGTGAGCAAAACAATACATTCATAGCTTTGGCATTGTTAGATGCCTCTGCTTTTTGTGCATCAGTCCATGTGCTAATATCAGTGTCAGGTGCTTCATAAGGTGCTTTATATTTTATTTGAGTTGTTGGCCAAATTACTAAGCCATTTGCTTCCACAATAATTCACATACGTGTTTACCAATAAGCATAATTAGAACTAGTAAGTAGTGGAGGACGAGCAGTTGAATTACCTTCTTGGAATGTGCTTGCCATTTTAATGATTTTTCAATTACGTGCTATTGTAGATTCAGGTGACCTTGCTCTGATACCAAATGAAAGTCTATAGTATCTTTACAAATAATGAAATTTATATGTATACGTGTGAGGATGTATATTACAACTATATTAACCAGAGAACAATAATTAGATTTAAATAAGACAAATAGTAAAAACGATCACACCAGATATTTTATATTGGTTCGGACCTCCTGTCTTACGTCCAATCCTGAAGTTCCCTTCGGTATTTCCTTTAATCAACTAACCCTCGCTTCGCGTAGAGTAATAGGATAATACAAAAGTATATCTCTGACAATCTTGTGTTCCAAATAACATAGATTTTGAATGATAGTACAAATATTCCTATGATCTCCTTTGAGTATGTGAATGTGAATGCTTTGAGTTGTAGGAAGTGGTTTAACCTAAATTTTATTTTGGTCATGATAGATTGAGAGTATGTAAGCAATTGTATGCATAAGAGAGAAATAAGAAATCAAGAGAGAATATTTCTAATAATTCAATTCAGCTAATCTCCAAATTTCAATCATGGTAGTATCTATAGATTTAAAGAGATGCAGATGAAGAGTTGTTACTATTAGATAAGGTCTATTCATTTTAGTGGCTACAACCTTTCGATGAAGAGTTAATTTCTATTCGTTCAACAGAAGGGTCTATTCGGAGTTTTATAGTTTTTCAAATGACATACGTCTGTAGGAAAACCTCAGACGTCTATGACTTCAGGAAATAATTTTCCAAGGATTGTCACAGACGTCTGTGATATTTTCCTAAACGTCTGTGAATGTAAAATGTATTTTTTCACTTTATGTTTAGTGTATATGAAATCATGTGTGACCGTGTGTGCATATATACTCAAGGAGACCCTACAACGTTTTATCTAAGACTCTTTGCACTAGAATAACCTTACTAATTATAGTATGGTCGATATATCTTTGTTTGTCTTTGAATCCTAATATCTTCCAGTATGATGTCTTCTTATAGTATATACTTGTTATCTTGATAAGATGTATATAATATATATATGATTGTATAGTTGTTGTCATTGAAACATTGAATGGAGATTCCAACATTCTCCCCCTTTTTGATAATGACAAATGTACAATCAAATTTGAAGAAATATTAACCAAAATAGAGAATGTTTGCATAAAGTAAATCTTTTCTTCTCCTATGTATATGCATAAATTTCTCCCCCTTTTCATTGTCAAAATAGAAGAAAGGATATAGAATATTTAGATAATAACATGTTATAGATAAGATCATGAACAATTAAAAGTAAATAAGTAAGTCCAAGTAGAAACAAAGACTAATGTAGCAGGAGTTAAAAGTTAAATAGACAAGCATAAACATACATGCTAAATAAAATAGTCAAAAATAACTAAAAGAGATGGTAGTTGTACTGATTGGAAGAGTAAGAAAGGCCTTCATAATTTTCATATTATTCCCAGTAAGGCGAAGGACCTTGGTCATATGTTCCTGGTCAATTGGTTTGATTGTTATACTCATCATCTTCTTGAATGGAGAGCCCTTGGAACGCCATGTATGATTGATGTTGAAATTGCTAAGTATCAGACACGTACATATCATCATTATCTTCTTCCTCCCCAGTTTTCTGTTGCATAGAAGTCTTTCCTCTGTCATGAGAAGTTCCTTCAAGAGAAGTATGAGGTCGATAAACTGGTGTTTGTACTCGAGGAGGTGGGAAAACCTCAGAGTTAATTTCTATTTGTTCAACAGAAGTGTCTATTCAGAGTTTTGCAGTTTTTCAAATGATAGACGTTTGTGGGAAAACCTTAGAAATCTGTGGCTTCAGAAAATAATTTCCCAAGGATTGTCATAGATGACTTTGATTTTTCCTCAAACGTCTGTGAATGTTAAATGCAGTTTTTCACTTTATGTTTAGTGTATATGAAATCATGTGTGATCTGTGTGCATATATACTCAAGGAGACCTTACAACATTTTATCTAAGACTCTTTACACTAGAAGAACCTTACTAATTATAGTATGGTCGATAGATCTTTGTTTGTTTTCAAGTCCCAATATCTTCGAGCGTGATGTCTTCTTGTAGTATATACCTATTATCTTGATAAGATGTATATAATATGCATGATTGTATAGTTGTTGTCATTGAAACACTGAATGGAGGTTCTAACATATTTTGTTAACAAATTTAGGTTCACATAAGTTCATAAATACATCAGAAAATTTAAATGTAATATGGTTTATTTTGAATTAATTAAGAAGTTTTGGGTTAATATTTATATATAAATAATTACATCTATATGTATATTACTATAAAACTTAATGTTTATATTTCAAGTTGTATAATTTAATTGCTTTATAAATATCAAACAATTTTGAATGAGACAGTATTATATGCATATGAATTATTGTTGGCTATTCCTATTCTTATTTCATAATGATTCATTGATTTCTAATTGAATACTGCATAAATCAAGTTTGTCAAAAAGGGGAAGACGAATCAATCATCTTTGTCATCTTTTATTTCTTTCCCTTTTGTCCCTTGTGTGATTGCCTTTAAACTTATTATTTATTCATATACTTCATGTTATCAATTGATCATACTTGCCTTATGTTTAACTATTCTATCACACAATTGAGGATGAATATATTGATATATTCAAACCTAATTTTTATATCCCATTCTTGATTGTTTTAGAATTAAATTAATAAAACAAAATATGGTATTAAATAAAATACTAGTTTTATTTAAAAAAAATTAGATAAGATCTAAATACATTTAGACTTCATAGGCCCATCGATGATCCAATAGTGATAATTTTTTTGAAATTTACCTATTTCTTCCGCTTTAGGTTGGCCCAGTTCCAACAATAGTATCGGATCCCAATAGCCAATGCAATCTAAATTAGTCATGTCATGGCTAACTAATTAAGCTTGCGCACGTAGTACGGTGTCTAGAAAGGTGATGTTTGGGATTGGAATTGGGTGATCAAGTACCTTGTCCTACCTGGTTACCTGTCTGGCCAGAAAGATGAAGTGAGCCCAAAGGTTGCCCTTGATAGAAAAGGCCTAATTTGAATTGGGCTTTGGGATAATTTTCAAAATAGTTTTGAAAATTAAGACTAGATTTTAAATTTAAAATAAAAACATGTTTATTACAAAAGGTTATAATATAACATGAAGTTTCAAAATGTTTGAAACTATTTGAATATTAATTTTGAAATTCAATGTTTATTAATATGATTAATAAAATTTATTAATTAAGTTGAGTTAATTAATTAATACTTATATGCATGTACTATATATGTTGATATATGTTATGTGTAGTATTATTAATATATTGAATAGATGAGGTAAGATAGCTATATGTATTTGTTGAGCAAACTCAAGGTACATATACTATACTTAGGCCATCATGATATGGTAGGTATGAGTGAATAATTTCTTTTAATTTGTTGAGCAAACTCAAGGTTGAAATTAGATTAGGACAAGGAAACATAGGTTAGAAGTTGTATGATACAACCGATAAGGAGTAATCAATCGTTTATGGGGCTATGATTTGTTGAGCAAACTCAAGGTCAGAATACCAAGATAGACGAGTCCTAACACCCACTAGTGAAGTCTAAAGACTTCTATGTTTCATCATAGGTTTTGGAGAAACATAAAAGAATAGTGGGAGCCTTATTAGACAAATGAAATGATAACATTTAACCTTTCTAATATTGTAAGAACATATGCTAAATAATGTTCTAATTATCTACAACGATAAATTTGTGCATTTAATATGATTGATAAAACGTTTATCAATTAATTTATATAAATGAATTGAATTAAAAATTGACAAATGGAAATATAATACACACCATTAAATGCCTATTGCATGTTAATGTTTTTTATACCCATGCAAGTGCCTGATTTTTTACAACTACTTAATACGTTCTTAATATGGTCACTTACGTGTTTATTTGCTTGAAATCGTGTACTACATTCTATGAGTTTCGAACTATAAAAGAAATAAAAAGACTATGGATATTTGATCCATATACTATTACATATAAATGTTATATGGTGAACGGTCAGAGTTCGTAATGTACGATACTTCAATGAATATAGTTCATTCGAATAAGCCAATAAACAGTAATATGAGATTAAGTATTTAATTTTATTGACTACCTAAAAGATCATATTGTGTTAATTGTAACATAAGGCCAAAACTATAGTATAAATCTAAGAACTTGATCGTTGAAATGTCGGTTTAATCGATCTACGTAAAATGCAATACATTTGATGTCCTTAAATGTTAAGGATAATCGAATGCGCTTTGTAAAAGGTTCGTTATAATATTGTAGTAAGAGTTTTCTTTTGAATGGTTTGACCATTTAGAAAGGAAAATTAATGTATATGTGTTAGCACCAAAATTGGTCACTAACACCCTTGAGAAAGATTGTGTAGAGAGAGTAATGAAGAAAGTAAATTAAAACAAAGAACTGTAAGCTAAATTAAGTGCAAAAACAAGAACACCGGATTTATAGTGGTTCAGCGTAATTGCCTACGTCCACTTTAAGTTTTGATCTTTATTGCTTTCACAAGTAGTTGAATACAGATACAATACGTGCACTAATGACTTGAATACAAGTTTGAACTGAAATAGAATAAGTCTGGAATGCAGCAGAGTCTCCCTAGTGTTTTCGAAAAAAGGTCCCTTTCACTGTGCCCCTGCCCCTCTATTTATAGGCGAAGATGGATTGGACTTCTCTCATGGGCCTAGGAGTAAGATGCCTTGGCCCGTAGTAAGTGACTTCTGTACACCGAGACTAAATTACCGAACGGCAATTGCCGAACCACATATCCGGGCCGAACGACATTCGTATGCCGATCGAGGAAGATATGTCGAACGGTATCTGCATGCCGATCGAGGCAGTGTGCTAAGTGAAGAGTACAGGCCGAATGAGACCTGTGCCGACCGAGACTTGATGTCGGTCGAGGGGAGATGCCGAACGAGGCTCATGCCGAACGACCTTGCTACGCCGAGCGAGGTGAAATGTCGAGCGAGGCTTGGATGCCGAGCGGGGCTTAGATGTCGAACGAGGCCATATGCCGAACGAGGCTTGGATGCCGAACGAGGCTTGGACGTCGAACAATGCTTGGATGCCGAACGAGGTTTGGATGCCGAACGAGTTCATATGCCGAGCGAGGCTAGATGCCAAACGAGGCTTGGATGCCGAATGAGGCTTGGATGCCGAACGGTGCTTGGATGCCGAACGAGGCTTGGATGCCAAGCGAGGCTTGGATGCCGAACGAGATCATATGCCGAGTGAGGCTAGATGCCGAACGAGGCTTTGATGCCAAACGAGGCTTGGATGCCGAGCGGCCTTTTAATGCCGAACGGTGCTCTATGCCGAGCGACCTTTTTACGCCGAGCCTCTTGTTACATGGTCAAACAACCGGGTAACACTTGCCCCCCAAAGTTTATCATGTGGACGAACATGATGCACTTTGACCCATGAGTACTCCGTGTTCTCCTTTAAGCCTTCGTTCTGTCCTCTCGAAAGTGTTCTCCTGAATGCCGAACGACACACTAAATGCCGAACGACATTGGTGCCGAACGTCATATCGAATGCCGAACGACATAATGAATGCCGAATGACCTTGATGCCGAATGACCTTGATGCCGAGTGAGGGAGGTGCCTTGACCGATTCTACCAGTCGCTGACTATTCGCCTTCCTCCTTTCTACCTATATAAGTTGATACTTCACCCCTTCTTCCTTTTTACTTTTTACCTCCACTCTAAATACCCTCACGAACTCGACTTTTCTTAAACCCTTGCTAACACCACAACTGCTCCTTTAATCCCTGAGTCCTATTGCTTACTTCTCAACTGCCTTTAATAGCAAGCCTGAATTGACATCCACTTCCAATTCGAGCCTCTCACTAGATTCCTACTCCTTCTTTTAGGTACGCAACTCTCATTTGCTTGACATTCTCCAATTTAGGGCTTCATACAATATTTGAATCCGTGACTTTCATCTAACTCAAAGATGATGGAAGCCGCATAGATCAGGAAGATGGATCCTAGCGGTTTAAACGAGCCTTAGGATTAGATGGAGAGGAAGAAGAAGAGGGTGTCGGTCCAGTAGGAACTGGTGAGGTTAATCAATGTTGTTCGAGGGTGGCGTGCGAGTTGAAGTAGTGGTCGACTGGCCATTTAGGAAAATGTTTAATTTGTCTGAAGAAAGGAGTTGGAAGAAGACGTATGGGTATGGCCCGGCATGTCTTCCTCATGCCGAACGATGTGAAGGTGTGTAGGAGTAAAATTGAGGTTGGGTTTAGCGTGCCGAGCGATGTGATTTGATATAGCTACGGCTCGGCATGCCCCCCTATGCCGAACGGTGTTAGAGGGAGCGCAGGAGAAAAGTGGGAGATGGGTAGAGTGCCGAACGAGGCGGCTCGGCATGACTTGCTGGATGACTCGTCTGTGCTGAGCGGTAGAGAGGATGTGTAGGAAGGAAGTTGGCGTTGTGGGCAAAGTGCCGAGCGATGCGGCTCGGCATGATTGTGGTTCGGCATGTCTTGCCGCATGCCGAATGGTAGTGATGGATGGTAGGAGAGTGGTGTACAACAGCAACACTAGTTGAACATAATGCACAGTTGACTCAACCTATTTTCTATGCCCGATCATATGACAGTGAACAAGTACGAGGACTTAAACAATTAAGCATATCGGACAATCCAGACTGATAATCCCCTTATTTTAACAACTTTAAATCTGAACTTAACTTGTTTAAAATAGATAATAACCTTTCACATATAGTGTCGAAGCCGAGTTCAAAATAGAAACCATCATATGACAAGTTCTCGTAGACGGTCAGCGATGACGGTCTTCGAAGATGATAGTCTAAAACCCAACTTTGTTTCATCAACTCTGTGACTTTTAATTCCTTGGCGCTTATACTTGAATGATTGCACTAGTTCACACACCACACGGGGGGAGTATTTTTGTTGTTAAGTCTAATGTCGATCGTTTTTCAAGTATAGTTTAAACAGGTGCTTCATCAGATTCTACACACATTAGAGATATCTAGGAAATCTAGTTCTGCCAAAATCTTGGACAGACCCGGGCCATCTTCTCAACAAGAAGAAGTTAGAACTTCAAATCCGTCGTCTACTCCTGTACAAGACATGTCGAGCCCCGCGATCACGTCTGTCGACTTGGCTCCCGATGCCGTGGATGTAGCGATCTTTTTAGATGATTCGATCAATTCTCAAGCGTCGAAGATTAATGAAAGCATGCTTCGCCATATATGCTCAGTACACGGGATTCCTTTCGACGATGTTTGGTTCCATCGGGACAGGATCGTCCTCACTTGCCCCCAATCAGATATATGGCCTGCAATAAATTTATGTGCTGGGTTGGTAGCGTGCTACCATTCAATTCCTTCCTCCGTGACCTGTTACAGTATATTGAGATAGCTCCATCACAATTACATCCTAACAGTCACACGTTCATATATGGCACGTGCATTCTCTTCATGAGTGTCCTTTTCAGGCTCCCGACTCCTAGCAATATCCGTTATATCTATTTCTTCAAGAGACGGTCAGATAATCCATCTTTTGTATTCCTTGAGCCGCAGAGCAAGTGCCAAATCCTGACAGGGGCATGGAGCAAGTTTGCCTAGTATTAACAGGAGTGGTTATACGTGCGCTGTCCTCCCGCCTTCGCAAGGAGATGGGTGGAAGGGAGTAAGTCTTTTTTCTGGATCAATACTCGTGTTTGGTGGAAATTGCACCTTTTCTAACTCTTTCTATACTTTTACAGGAATCAACCCACGTCCCGAAGGCTCCGGGTATTCTGAAGCTGTCGAAGCTATCCGATCTATTCCCGCAGAAGACCGAGACATCAGATCTCTCATTTTAAATGAATCGCTCACGAAGTTTGGGTTGCTGGCGGAAGGTCGCCGAATAAGCCTCCCTCAAGGTATCAATATACCTAGGCCCGCTTCGGGCAAAGGAAAAAAGCAGGCTGGGTCTTCAGCACGTAACGCCCCTGACACACCAGATGTGGGGGAGATTAGAGAAGCCAAAACGCTCGAAGTACAGGGCGAAAATGTTAGCCCTGCTCGGGACCCGATAGTCGAGGTCCATGATATCAAGAAGACGCCTTCCCCTTCGAAGGGAAAGAAGAAATTGACCTACAAATTGAGGAAGAAGATGGTGGGTGGAACCTCTAAGGTCACCCTTACTCCAGTGGAGAGAGAGCCTTCCCCCAACACTTAGAGAGTTCATTGAGAGGCTTGTCGGACCTCACTATTCCCGACGATTTGCTTAATTATGGCTTCGATGATCCGGAAGCCCTGAAGCTTTGCTCGCCCACGAAAGGCGATGAAGGCGCTCAAGCACAAAACCAGGAAGAAAAAACTCCTATTAGTAGAGATAAAAAAACTAGTCTGTCGGGGGGAAACACTAGGACACACACAGACACATGCACTTCACCTTCCACTTAAATTTCCGCCATCGCTCTACCCTTCTCTAACTTGTCGTTATTTAAATTCTGTGCAGGTGACATGGGACGCACTCACGGACTCGATCGTCTTCGCGGGTCATCTATTTTTCATCATTCTGGCCGGGATTTGGGCCCCGGCAAGCGTCGAGACAGAGACGACTCTGGAGACCGGGATTATCGCCCACGAGAATCAACTTATCGAAGGAAAACATACAGCAAGTCCTCATATTCTCTCGATCATCCTTCTTAATCAGAGCAAGGCAGGGAGAAGTCTGCACAGAAGGGATCCCAATCCGATGTCCCCCGTGATCAACACTCTGGTTCATCTAGCAAACGACAGTCTCAGGAACATCACAAGAAGACTGAACTTTCGAAGCCATCTCCCCCTATTCCCGCAGCAGATCCGACAATATCGGATAGGCTAGTTGAGCTTAAGGTTAAGTTCCCCAAAATCGGCTTCGATTGTCTAAAGTTCCTCCCGGCAATCCATCACATTCCGGGACATGTCAAACAGAGCACCATTGCTTGCAATAACGACGTTTATGTTCAACATGATGCATTTGTCCATCTAGTTGAAAAAGTATCGGAAGTCTCTGTTGAGCGTCAACACAAAATCGACCGCTTGAAGCTTGAAGCCATTCACGATAAAGACATTATCAAAGCTTAGGATGAAGAGCTCCCTTCATACAAGTCCCAACTCGAAGCTGCCCATCAAAGTGCTAAAGATACTGCGGAGGCCATCAATCATCTGGAGACAACTCATAAGAAAGAAATTGACGAAGCGGTCCAACGCTGCGGGGCCTTGGCTTTAGAAAAGGACTCCGTTCAAAAAGAAAGGGATGCATTCACCATGCGAGTCAAAGAGTTAGAAGATCTACTCTGCAAAGAGAGAGAAGAAAAATCTGCTGCCCAGGAAGAGTCGCAAAGATATTGCGATGAGATTGTTGCTACACGACTCCCGAAGGCAAAGCTCGACGACGATCTCTTTAAGGTCGAGATGCTGAAGGATGAGGCCCGTGAAGAGGGCAAGAGAATAACATCTGCGGAGATTGACTCTCGCCTTGAGGCGGCTACAAAGGCTAGCAGGGAGGAGGTCAAGTGCTTGTTCGACCCACTTATAGCAAAATATAATGCCCGTGTCCTCATGCATCGGGATTTGACTTTTCTTGGCGAGGGCTACCTCGAATCTCTAGCCGAGGCATGGGAAACTGTGATAAAGATCAGAAAGGTCAAGTCAGGCACTGAGGAGGTTGACGTGGAGGCTTTAATAAAAGAATTTCTTAGGGGGAACGAGCCTTCAGACTTGTCTGCAGCGAAGGCTTTTTTTGGCGAAGACTCTTCTCCATCAAAGGAAAAAAGTGACATTGTCGGACCGTCTGGAACCGAATCTCCAGCTCCTCCTCCTACTCAATCGGCTGATCGACCAGTACTTGATCCATTCGAGCAACACGCTGGTTATGACCCGGAAGACCCTGGCCTCGGCAATCATGTTCTATCTCCCATTCCAAAGGGTGAGACTCCTCGGACGGTTGAGAGACAGCAAGAAGCCGGTATATAACTCTTCTTCTTAAAGTTCAAAAGAACCGTTGCTTTCGGCGAGAGGTTATTGTATTCTAACATTCATCTCTTGTGATTTTGCGCAGACCATTTTGATCTTGATCTGTCTCCAAGGAGCGATGACGCCAATGAGAAAAAGGGGAAAGCGAGCGAGGCTACTCACGTGGGAGAGACCGCCGGTCCTGATGCTCAGGTGATTGAGGTGCTCGACGAGGATAAGTCCGAAACTTCGTCCCTCGTCGAAGAAAGTCATGAAATTGAGATTACCGGCGCTTTTGAACATACCTCAGAGCTGAGCATAAAGGAGCAGCTTGAGGAAGAGAGGAAAAAGAAAGTGGAGATCAAGGTCGAGCCTCAAGTAGTAGGACTGGACGACCCGTTGAACAGGCCTCTAAAACTCATTATTCCTGGCGGAACCAAATCATTGGATGTTCCTACTCCCACTCCTAACATCGTTTCTCTGGCGAGTCAAATGTCCAAAAGAAGACGTGAGGGAGAGGGGTCGTCTGAGAAATCGAAGAAGGGAAAAAAGCCAAAGAAATAGCAATCATACTCGTTCAACTGAGGGATAGCTGGGATTTTGTAATTATCACTATTTATTTTCGTAGCCAATGTAAATAGGTTTTTGACTCCAAGTTTTAGGAGGAGTTGTAGTAGGGCCTCTTTTTGGATTAATAAATGAAATTTAGTTTCTTTGTCTTTCAAATGACTTTTGTTTTTTAGCTTTCTATATAACTGCGGTCGAAACCCAAGCTCTTGTGAGTTACATAAACCCCCAATCCACTTTCACATAACTCGGAGATTCTTTGGAATTGTACATCCCTTATTTCACACTTCTGGTACTTAGAATACTTTTTAGTCTGTACTCTAGGGACTTGAAAATTTCAAATCACTTGTACTCCAGTCCGCACGCTGGGGACTTGGAGATTTTAAGTCGTTTATACTCCAGTCCGCACTCTGGGGATTTAGAGTACTCTAGTCCGCACTCAGGGGACTTGGAGATTTAAGTCGTTCATACTCTAGTCCGCACTCTGGGGACTTAGAGTACTCCAGTCCGCACTCAGGGGACTTGGAGATTTAAGTCGTTTATACTCTAGTCCGCACTCTGGGGACTTAGAGTACTCCAGTCCGCACTCAGGGGACTTGGAGATTTTAGTTGTTTATACTCCAGTTCGCACTCTGGGGACTTAGAGTACTCCAGTTCGCACTCAGGGGACTTGGAGATTTAAGTCGTTTATACTTTAGTCCGCACTCTAGGGACTTAGAGTACTCCAGTACGCACTCAGGGGACTTGGAGATTTAAGTTGTTTATACTTTAGTCCGCACTCTGGGGACTTAGAGTACTCCAGTCCGCACTCAGAGGACTTGGAGATTTAAGTCGTTTATACGCGTTTGTATGTCAGACAGAATAATGTAACTCCAGTTGTTTGCCATCGGATTATCATGCATAGAAACATTAGTAATTCATGGAAAAGATGGCTTCAAGCCTTTATTAATGAAAACAAGCTAATTTGTCTTATTACATGCCAAAAACTAAGAATCAACAAAATAAAAATGTGCTAGAAATAATTGCAACTAAAATATGAAAGAAATAGACTAAGTGTAATAATGTCGCAGATGCTCGCTATTCCATGCTCGGCGGAGTATCGCACCATCAACGGTTGTTAGCTTGAAAGTTCCTTCTCCAAGCTTTCGTTCAATGACGTATGGACCTTCCCATATGGGATTCATATGTGATGGAACTGGAAAAACTCGTTTCAAAACGAGGTCACCCATATCAAAGATTCTCGGCCAGACCCTTTCATTATAATATCGAGCGACTCGGTGTCTGTATGCAGCCGCTCTTAAATTAGCTTCTTCACGTTTTTCATCAATGAAGTCCAGTGATTCCAACAAAAGATCCCGATTCGTCTTAGGGTCGTAATGAGTTACACGGTGTGACGGAACTTCAAGTTCTACGGGTATAATGGCTTCTATGCCATATGCCAATGCGAATGGAGTGTGGCCAGTCGCGGACTTGTGGGTGGTTCTATAAGCCCAAAGTGCCGTTGGAAGTTCATCCACCTACTTTCCTCTAGCCTTTTCCATACGCTTTTTCAATATGGACTTGATTATTTTGTTCACGGCTTCCACCTGCCCATTGGCTTTTGGATGGGAAACTGCTGCAAATCTCTTTTCAATGCCATACTTTTGACAAAATTCTTTGAACTCTCTACTTTCGAATTGAGTTTCATTGTCTGTTGTGATAGTCTGTGGGAGGCCAAAGCGGCATATAATGTTTCGTACAACGAAATTAATGACCTTTTGGTGGTGATTGTGGCTAAGGGTTCTGCTTCTGCCCATTTGGTAAAATAATCAACTACAACAATCGCATACTTTGCACCACCCTTGGAAATCGGTAAGGAACCAATTATATCGATCCCCCAAATCGCAAATGGCCAAGGACTGACCATTTGAGTGAGTTCCGTTGGCGGAGCTCTTGGGATTTTTGCAAACTTTTGACATTTGTCACACTTTCTCGAGTAATCGGCAGCATCTCGATTTACAGTTGGCCAATAATATCCATAGTGGAGGATCTTTTTTGCGAGTGTTTGCCCCCCAGTATGGTCGCTATATTCTCCCTCGTGGACTTCCATTAAAACTCGTTCTATCTCATCATGGGCGATGCACTGGAGTGAGGGGACCGAGAACCCCCTCCAGTACAGTATTCCATCTTGTACTATATACCTTGAAGCTTTACGAATGACTTGTCGTCTCTCATTCCTACTTTCGGGCAAGGTTCCGTGTAATATGTATTGTTTGAATGGGGTCATCCATGATTCTTTCTCGATTTTGGTTTCTAACACGAAATCTATCTCCATCATATTTATACTCGGAGTATGTAAGGTTTCGACGGGAACCAATCCCATTTGCTGTGCATCACCAGTACTCGCAAATTTTGACAATGAATCAGCTTCTCTATTTTGTTCACGCGGGACATGCGAAATATCATAATATTCCAGATTTGCTAGTAACTCTTGAACCCGAGCGAGGTATGGGGCTAGTCTCTGTCCCTTCGCTTGATAGCCCCCCGCACTTGGTATACCACCAGTTGTGAGTCACAGAAGATTTCAACCGATTTTACCCCCAGTTCTCTGATAAGTCTCAAGCCAGCAATCAATGCTTCATACTCGGCTTCGTTATTTGTCGTTGGGAATTCGAGCTTCAAAGCATAACAAATTGATCGGTTCTTGGGAGTCACAAGAACTATACTAGCTCCCGAGCAACGGTCATTAGATGCCCCGTCGGTGTACAGCTTCCATCGAACGGGAGGTATGACATTGCTACTACTTGATTCGTCCGACATGGTGAATTCAGCGATAAAATCTGCTAACGCTTGCCCTTGTATAGCCCTTCGTGGCAGGTAGGTAATATCGAACTGGCTCAACTCGATATTCCATTTTAGCATCCTTCCAGAAGTTTCTGGTCGTTGGATTACCTATCGCAAGGGTTGATCAGTGTAAACACTGATTGAGTGTGCCTGAAAGTATGGACGAAGCTTGTGTGACGCAATCACCAAGCAATAGGCTAGTTTCTCGATCTTAGGATAATTCCTTTCTGCCCCCGTCAAACGTTTACTGACATAGTACACTGGCTTTTGAACTCTGTCCACCTCCCGAACCAGAGCCGTACTGATAGCATGTTGGGAAACAGCCAAGTACACATACAACATCTCATGGTCTATCGGTTTTGATAGCACTAGAGGACTTTCTAAATGCCTTACCAGAGATCGGAACGCTTCCTCATAGTCGGATGTCCATTCAAAAATTTTCTTTCCTTTCTTTATCACATCGAAGAAGGGAATACACTTATCTGTGGCTCTGGATATGAATCGACTCAGCGCCGCCACTTTTCCATTCAAGCTTTGTACTTGCTTTATAGTTCCGGGCACTTGTATGTCTCGAATAGCTTGAATCTTTTTCGGGTTAGCTTCAATGCTCCATGCATTTACAATGAAACCTAAGAACTTCCCTAACGCAACGCCAAAGGAACACTTTAAAGGATTGATTTTCATTCCATAATATCTGAGTATATCAAACATCTCCGCTAAGTCTCGAATGTGGTCGTTTGACTGCCGTGACTTCACGAGCATGTCATCCAGATAGACTTTCATTGTTCTACCAATATGGTCTTTAAACATTCGATTCACCATACGTTGATAAGTCGCTCCCGCGTTTTTCAATCCGAAAGGCATCACTACATAGCAGTATAGCCCAACGTCCGTGACAAAGCTAGTGTGTTCATGGTCGGGAATGTGCATCCGGATCTGATTGTATCCCGAGTACGCATCCATAAATGATAATAACTCATGTCCTGTAGTGGAGTCGACCAACTGATCAATTCTAGGTAATGGGAAACTATCCTTAGGACATGCTTTGTTTAAATCAAAGTAATCTACGCAAGTTCTCCACTTCCCATTTGCTTTTCTCACTAGCATGGGGTTTGACACCCATTCAGGGTAGAGGGCGTCGCGAACGAACCCATTGGCTTTGAGTTTGTCCACCTCCTCTCTAAGAGCAGCGGACCTCTCCGGGTCCATTCCTCTCCTTTTTTTCTTAACTGGAACGTACCTCAGGTCTATGTTCAACATATGACTCGTAATAGCGGGAGAAATCTTGCACATGTCGGAATGTGTCCAAGCGAAAACATCGAGATTCGCTCGGAGGAAATCACTAAGGTCCTCGGTCATCGAGGGGCTGAGTTGTGATCCAATCTTCAGTACTTGCGACGGATCATCTCGGCTGACTGAAATGTCAATCGTTAGTTCAGTCGGTGCTACTTTTTCTTCCCTGGGTTCCTCATCATCGTCTCTCAGATCTATGTCTCTATAGATCCGAGAATGTTGCCCGAGCTAGGGCTCGGGCATTACTTGTCAATTGTCAGTATTCCGAATGCGGACGGAGTTGTCCGCAACCTTTTCTTTCTCTCTCTGCTTGGCCTTTCGAAGCTCAACCACATAACATGCACGACCGGTCGCCTGGTCGCCATGCACAACACTTACTCCTTTGTCGGTCGGAAATTTCAAAGTCAAACACCACGGGGCCAATGCTGCCCTGAACTCAGCCAGGGCCGGTCGACCCAGAAATACATTGTATGGGGAATCTACATCCAAGACTATGAAAGGTAGGATTTGCACCCTCCTACGCTCACCTTGTCCCAGTTCAACTGGCAACTCGACATACCCCACTGCATCAGTCGCTGCACCGTTAAAGCCATGAATACGAGCTTTAGACGGCTTTAAATCCTTCGTCTCCATCTTCATTTGGTCATATGCCTTTTTGAAGATGATGTTAACAGAAATTCCACAATCAATCAAAATTCTCTTCACTAATGCTGGCCCGATAGTCATGGATATGACCATCGGGTCAACGGTAGGAACCGCCACCTGGTCGGCATCTCGGCTCCTACATACTATATCGTCTGTTATTGTCTGCTGCTGCTTAGCTGGGGACCCGTCCTCGGTATTTGAACAACACTCAAAATCTGCATGCCTCAGGGAGTTAGCATATCACTCCATTTCCTACCAATTCTTATCTGCAGGGTGAGGTCCGCCTACTATCGTGTTTATGACCAGTCTACCCACAGTTCGAGCAGGACGTGGAGCTGGTGCATGACTAGGATTGGACGTTCCCTGTCCACCCTCTTGAGGACTCTTTACAAACTCCTGCAACTTTTTCTGTCTAATCAACTTTTCTATAGCGTCATGTAGGTGCCTACACTCTTCGGTATTGTGCCTATAAGTCTCATGGAAGCGGCAATACTTCCCAGTCCACTTTTGCTCTTCGGTTGACTGCTTTGGGCGCGGCTTTCTGTATTGAAAGGTATTACAAGTTGATAGGTAAATATTCTCAAGAGATGCATTCAGTGGGGTGTATTCGTTGTAGGTTGGAATTCTCGGCTTCCATTTCCCCGCTTCTATTTTCTTTCCGGGATTTCCTCCTCCGGACCTCTTAGATTGCCCGGGCTTGTTCTGGACATTGACCTGAACTTTCCCCGAGTTGTCTCCAGATTGTTTTACAGCAATGTTGCTTTTTACGGTCTCCTAAACAGGCCCTGGTGCCTTATCTCGTCTTGTCCACCTGGCTTCCTCTCTTCGTATGAACTGATGAGCCTTTGAATAAAAACGCTCTAGCATAGTCGGAGGCTTTCCTGCCAACCAGTCTCCAAACTCTGAATCCGGATCCACTCCTCTCATCACGGCCATTAAAATGGCATGGTCGTTGGGGCTGCTAACTTTAGTTGCGGCAACATGAAATCTCTGTAAGTACTCTTTCAATGACTCCCCTGGAGTCTGAATCACGCTGGACAAGGACATCACATCCTTGGGACGAGTGACATGAATCCTGAATTGTTCCACAAATTTCATCGCTAACTCATCAAAGCTGGAGATAGTTCGCAGAGGAAGTTGGGTGAACCACATGGTAGCGACTCCAAATAAAGTTATTGGAAAAAATTTGCACTTGGTCGCATCGTTCGCTCTAGCCGAGTCCATCATCCATTCATACCTCATCACATGCTGTCGGGGATCAATCTTTCCTTCATAGGCCAGAATAGTCAGCATGTTAAACTTCCTAGGGTACTCGGCCTGTAAGATAACATGTGTAAATAGATATGACTCCTGGATACCCCCCAATCATCATTTGATAAGCCTTGATTTTCTTTCATCAACTGCCTGACCATAGCTGACAGGTCTGGGGTTTGTATGGAAGATGGCAAGTTGGTGTCTGTCCTATGAGACCGTTCTGGTCGGTGTCTTCTCCGTTGGCGGTCTACCAAGTGTGTATCCTAGAGACCAGAAGCATTAAGACCTTGGTGTGCCGGCTGTCCGGCTTCCACTCGCACTCCAGATCCTAAGTTTCCTGTTCCAGCTTGAGTGTGATTTTCTTGGTGTAAGTGAGGGGCCGTTGCTCTAGGTAGGGAACTTGGACCATCCCGGGTTGATCGATCAGAAACACCTGCTTGCGCTGTTTGTATTTTACGACGTCTACGTCTGGGAGGTTCATCAGACGAAGTAGAGCTATCGGATGAGGAATAAGGAGCGGGGCTTCCTCTAGCATTTTGATGCTGTTGTTGAGTAAGATGAGTCATGAGGTCAGCGTTTGTTTGAATCTGCTCATTAAGTTGTTGATGCAGCCCAGACTGATGAAGTCTTAAGTCGCGAGCGACCTAACAAGTTGTTTAGTCGCGTGCGACCTAACGATGAATGAGCTAACGAAATAGACCAAGAATTGGGAGGAGATACGGTGAGTTATGCAAGGAAAGGGAAGCTAGCGACCTACGATAAGTCGCTCAACTTTAGGTCGCTAAGCAGTAAAGGTCGCGAGGACTTAGGTCGCTCAACTTTAGGTCGCTCGGAGATTTCCAGAAGCAATGTTCAGTTCTCAGTGAAAGCACCAAAATGTTAACGTCGCTCAACTTTAGGTCGCTAAGCAGTAAAGGTCGCGAGGACTTAGGTCGCTCAACTTTAGGTCGCTCGGAGATTTCCAGAAGCAATGTTCTTAGTCCGCTCGACCTTATGCCGCTTTCTTTAAGTCGCGAACGACCTAACTTAAGTCGCTGACCCCTTAGGTCGCTCGACCTTATAGCGCTCAACTTTAAGGTCGCTGAAGCAGATTTTCCTATGCCGCTTTCTTTAGGTCGCGAACGACCTATCTTAGGTCGCGTGAAGATTACCAGAAGCCATATTCTTAGGTCGCTGCTGTCGTGTGCTTTTAAGTCGCTCAACGTTGTTAAGTCGTTCAATGTTGGGTCGTTATGTGTAATTTCGTGAGTCGCTTATGTGTTGTAATTTGTATATGTTGTATTGTACTTGTTTGTTTCCTTTTTAGGTCGTGTCTGTTTTTAGGTCGAAGGGTGTTAGGTCGTTTACGACCTATGTGTTGTCCAAATTTCAGTTGTGTGAGTTGTAAGCCTATAAATAGGCGGGTGGTATCATTTGTAACTTTTTAGTTGATTTTGAATAAAACTTTTGTTTGAGTGCTTTGTGCCTCTTTCTCAAATTGGTAGTTGAGTGTGATCTCCTATCTCCACCTTCGGTTAATCGAGTGCGCTCGATTCAACGATTGTTGAAGTCGATTCATGGAATCTAGTGCGCTAGATCAACGTCGAAGAATCGTAGATCTTTAAACACGGTATCGTGCGCGATCAACGTGTTTGGGATAGCTAGAATCCGGTATCTTTGGAACAACGGATTTGGGCCATTCGGTATCTTCTATTCCATCGATTGCTACTTTCATCGTCACATTCGTTTTGAGTATTCCGCTGCTGCATCATTTGGTATCGGAGCTAGACTTAGCCAATCATAGTTAAGCCGAGTCTTGGAGCCAATTCTTATCGAAGAGTTTGAGGAGTTAGTGAAGCCGAGCTACATCAAGCGAAGCCGAGCTAAGTGAAGTGTTTGAGTCGTGCATAGTTTGTTCATTTGAAGTTGAAGGTCGTGCATTATTTGGTATCATTTTGAAAGTCCAAGACGAAAATTGAAGTGTTTGTGAAATTTCAATAATGCCGCCCATAAGAGCTAATCGTTATCAAAATGTTGAAGATTTATACAAAAGGGAAGATGCGAAACAAATGGAACAACGTATTAGTAACAAATTCAATGAGAAGTTGGATGAAGGTATTGGAAGGTTAGAGAAATTGATGATGGACATGAATCAAGGTCAAAGGAGAAGGTCGCCAGTCTCGAACCATGGAGGAAACAGAGTTTCGCCATCGGTTACGGAAGCGAGAAGGGTATCGCCACAATCTGATCGAGGTAGAAGAGAATCATCAGTTTCGATGAGAAGAGATCACCATGAGTACAGAGATGAAGAAAGAAGAACTCCACGTGAGTTTGAGTATGAGCCATATCAAGATGATGAAAGACACAGTAGAAGAGACATGCGTGATCGAAGAGATGTAGATGGTCGAGATCGATATCGAAATACACGTGATTATGATGAAGAGAGTGATCGAAGTAATGTTCATTACCGAGATCGAGACCAAGTTCGAAATGCATATCGGAATGTTGAAGAAGATCGTCGATGGGAATCGGAGATGAAAATTGAAATTCCAGAATTCAAGGGTGGTATGCAACCTGAAGAATTTCTTGATTGGTTGTTTAATGTTGAAGAGATTTTTGACTTTAAGGAAATTCCCGAGCATCGGAGAGTGAAGTTAGTTGCTACACGTTTGAGAGGAAGAGCTATGGCATGGTGGCAACAAACTAAGCTTACGCGGGAGAGGATGGGAAAGTCAAAGATTGAATCTTGGGAGAAGTTGAAGAAGTTAATGAAAGCTACATTCTTGCCGTATAATTATCAATCTCTTATGTATCAACGTTTGCAGAACTTGAGACAGGGAACGAAGTCTGTGAATGATTATGCGGATGAATTTTATCAGTTGATTGCGAGGAATGATATCATGGAGACGGAGGAGCAGTTGACAGCTAGATTTGTTGGAGGGTTGAAAATGCAGATTCAAGATATGGTGAATATGTTTGATCCCAGATCTGTAGCTAAAGCACGTCAAAAAGCTCTAGCTTGGGAGAAGCAAGGAAGGAGAGGAGGTGGTGTGTTTACAAATTCCAACAATCAAGTGAAAGGAGCTAGTAGCAATGTAAATGTTTCCAAGGCTGTTGCAAAACCAGTTGTTAATGACGTTGCTAAGACCAGGATCAATAGTGGTATCAAATGTTTCAATTGTCAGGAGCTTGGTTACAAGAGCAATGAATGTCCAAAGCCAAAGAAGCGAGAAATGATAGCTGAGGTTGAGGATGAGGATGAGGAGGCAGAATATTCTAATTCATTACCGGTTGAGGAGGAAGAGTTATTGTCGGGAGATGATGGATATACATTAATGATGAGGAGAAATTGCTTAACCCCAAAACAGGAGGAGGAAACTAGCTGGTTGAGGAGTAACATCTTTCAATCAACGTGCACTATCTTGGGAAGGGTTTGCAAGTTTGTCATTGATGCGGGAAGCTGTGATAATATTATCTCTACAGAAGCTGTGAAGAAGTTGTCATTGAAGACTGAGAAGCATCCGAAACCTTACAAGTTAGCTTGGTTGAGGAAAGGTGGGGAGGTGAAAGTTAATCGAAGAGCTTGTGTTACTTTTTCAATTGGGAAGAAATA
The DNA here is from genome assembly GCA_030737815.1 of Allium fistulosum. Taxonomy (NCBI): domain Eukaryota; kingdom Viridiplantae; phylum Streptophyta; class Magnoliopsida; order Asparagales; family Amaryllidaceae; genus Allium; species Allium fistulosum. The sequence continues at coordinate 853,307,047 of CM060905.1, forward strand.
CAAAGACGAAATTTGGTGTGATGTGGTTGATATGGATGTATGCCATCTGTTGTTGGGGAGGCCATGGTAGTATGATAGAGCTGTGCAACATGATGGGCGTACTAACAGTTATAGTTTCATGTTTGAAGGCACGAAAATTACTCTAGTTCCCAAGAAGCGACAACAAGAAGAAAGTAAGTTGGAGGAGATTGAAGAGCTTAAAACTTTGTTATCTTTGAAGGAGTTTGTGAAGGAAGTAGAAGAGGAACCCGAAGTATTTTTGTTGATTGGACGTGAGAGTCATGAAGTGGTTGAGATTCCTGAAGAAGTAAAGCCAGTGCTGAAAGAATTTGAAGATGTATTTCCTGAAGAGTTGCCAACGGAGTTACCACCGTTGAGGGACATTCAACATCAAATTGATCTTGTTCCAGGAGTTGTGTTACCTCATAGACCACACTACAGAATGAGTCCAAAAGAGAACGAGGAGTTGCGAAGGCAGGTGGAAGAATTGCTTGAACAAGGGCGTGTGCAAGAAAGTTTAAGTCCATGTGCAGTTCCAGCATTGTTAGTGCCGAAGAAGGATGGAACGTGGAGGATGTGTACCGACAGTCGAGCACTGAACAAGATTACAGTAAGATATATATTTCCTATGCCTAGATTGGATGACTTGTTGGATCAACTGAGTGGAGCTGCTATATTTTCGAAGATTGATTTGAAGAGTGGTTATCATCAAATTCGAATCAGACCAGGGGATGAATGGAAAACAGCGTTCAAGACACGTGAGGGGTTGTACGAATGGCTGGTTATGCCGTTTGGTCTTTCGAATGCAACGAGTACATTTATGCGGGTGATGAATCAGATCTTTAGACCATTTATCGGGAAGTTCATGGTGGTGTATTTTGATGATATACTAATATATAGTGGAAGCACCGAGGAACACTTGCAACATCTGAGAGAAGTGTTGATGGTACTACGACAGGAACAATTTTATGCTGCAACGAAGAAATGCGTGTTCAGGACGCAGAGTGTTTTATTTTTGGGGTATGTTATATTGGGAGGAGGTATACAGGTGGATCAGAATAAAGTTGAAGCAATTAGAAATTGTCCACAACCCAGGACAATAACAGAAGTTAGAAGTTTTCATGGTTTGGCATCATTCTACCGAAGGTTCATTCCACACTTCAGTAGCGTGATGGCACCAGTTACTGATTGTATGAAGGGGAAACAGTTTTCATGGTCGGAGGAAGCAGGGGTTGCTTTTGAGCGGATCAAGGAACTTTTGACGACAGCACCAATTCTAGTATTACCAGATTTTCAGTTGTTGTTTGAATTACATACTAATGCATCTAAAGTTGGGATTGGAGGGGTGTTAAGTCAGAAGGGACGTCCTATTGCATATTTTAGTGAGAAGTTATCGGGAGCTAAGATGAGATATAATACTTATGATGTGGAATTCTATGCTATTGTGCAGGCTGTGAAACATTGGAGACATTATTTGTTTCATGAAGAATTTGTTTTATATACTAATCATGAAGCGTTGAAGCATATGCAGGGACAGGACAAGATTGCAGCAAGGCATGCTTCATAGATTGCATACTTACAACAATTTACATTTGTGGTGAAGCATAAGTTGGGAATTACGAATCGAGTGGCAGATGCATTGAGCAGAAGGAATCATGTGCTGACTACAATGAAGGTTGAAGTGACAGGGTTTGAAATGCTGCCAGAATTATTTGTTAATGATCCTTACTTTGCTAAGATCATGGATGAAGTCGACGAGGGGAAGACGGATGAGTATGTGTTAGTGGATGGTTTTCTATTCAAGGGAAACAGATTATGTATACCAGAGTGCAGCTTACGAATGAAGATTGTTAAAGAGTTGCATGAGGAAGGTCATGTGGGGAGAGACCGTACATTGCAGTTGATTTCACAGTCATATTTTTGGCCTTCTATAAAGAAAGAGGTAGGAAGATTTGTGGAAAGATGTCATATATGTCAAGTTTCCAAAGGAACAGCGACGAATGCGGGATTATATATGCCATTACCTGTGCCTACCAGACCTTGGATTGATATCAGCATGGATTTTGTTTTGGGTTTGCTTAGAACTCAAAGAGGAAATGATTCTATATATGTAGTGGTGGATAGATTCTCCAAAATGGCACATTTTATCGCTTGTAAGAAAACAGCTAATGTCGTCCGTGTTGCTGAATTGTTCTTTAAAGAAGTGTATCGATTACATGGGCTACCAGAATCCATTGTTTCTGATCGGGATACTAGATTTCTAAGCCATTTTTGGTTAAGTTTGTGGAAGATGGTTGGAACGAAGCTGAATTTTAGTAGCGCCTATCATCCGCAAACAGATGGGAAAACGGAAGTGGTGAACAGATCATTGGGGAACTTATTGAGATGTCTTCTGAAAGATAATTTGAAGAGTTGGGATATGAAGTTGTGTCAAGCAGAATTTGCACATAATCATGTTGTTAATCGAAGTACTGGTTACAGTCCATTTCAAGTTGTATATTCAAGCTTGCCAAAGGGGCCGTTAAATTTAACAATAGTGCCACAACCAAAGGGGACGGTTAAACGAGCTGTTGATTTTGTTGATGGATTGGCAGAATGCCATAAAATCGTTCAGGAACGATTGGAGAAAGCAAATGAAAAGTATAAACGATCTGCGGATTTGAAGCGAAGAAGCATTGAATTTAATGAAGGAGATTTAGTATATGTTGTACTAACGAAGGATCGTTTTCCAATGGGAACATACAATAAACTTAAAGCTTGAAAGATTGGTCCTATAACGATTGTGAAACAGATCAATGAAAACGTGTATAGGTTGAAGCTGCCGGAGGATGTGTACACTTCTGATGTGTTTAATGTCAAACATCTTATACTGTATCATGGGAATGAGCTTGTTGTGGAAGAGGAGGGCGCAAATTCATGGACGAATTTTTCCCAACCGGGGGAGGATGATGCAGCCCATACTGATGAAGTCTTAGGTCGCGAGCGACCTAACAAGCTGTTAAGTCGCGTGCGACCTAACGATGAACGAGCTAACGAAATAGACCAAGAATTGGGAGGAGATACGGTGAGTTATGCAAGGAAAGGGAAGCTAGCGACCTACGATAAGTCGCTCAACTTTAGGTCGCTAAGCAGTAAAGGTCGTGAGGACTTTGGTCGCTCAACTTTAGGTCGCTCGGAGATTTCCAGATGCAATGTTCAGTTCTCGGTGAAAGCACCAAAATGTTAACGTCGCTCAACTTTAGGTCGCTAAGCAGTAAAGGTCGCGAGGACTTAGGTTGCTCAACTTTAGGTCGCTTGGAGATTTCCAGAAGCAATGTTCTTAGGTCGCTCGACCTTATGCCGCTTTCTTTAGGTCGCGAACGACCTAACTTAAGTCGCTGACCCCTTAGGTCGCTCGACCTTATACCGCTCAACTTTAAGGTCGCTGAAGCAGATTGTCCTATGCCGCTTTCTTTAGGTCGCGAACGACCTATCTTAGGTCACGTGAAGATTACCAGAAGCCATATTCTTAGGTCGCTGCTTCCGTGTGCTTTTAAGTCGCTCAACGTTGTTAAGTCGTTCAATGTTAGGTCGTTATGTGTAATTTTGTGAGTCGCTTATGTGTTGTAATTTGTATATGTTGTAATGTACTTGTTTGTTTCCTTTTTAGGTCGCGTCTGTTTTAGGTCGAAGGGTGTTAGGTCGTTTACGACCTATGTGTTGTCCAAATTTCAGTTGTGTGAGTTGTAAGCCTATAAATAGGCGGGTGGTATCATTTGTAACTTTTTAGTTGATTTTGAATAAAACTTTTGTTTAAGTGCTTTGTGCCTCTTTGTCAAATTGGTAGTTGAGTGTGATCTCCTATCTCCACCTTCGGTTAATCGAGTGTGCACGATTCAATGATTGTTGAAGTCGATTCACGAAATCTAGTGCGCTAGATCAACGTCGAAGAATCATAGATCTTTAAACGCGGTATCATGCGTGATCAACATGTTTGGGATAGCTAGAATCCGGTATCTTTGGAACAACGGATTTGGGGCATTCGGTATCTTCTATTCCATCGATTGCTACTTTCATCGTCACATTCGTTTTGAGTATTCCGCTGCTGCATCAGTTATCTTCTGCTTTCCATGAGTTCTCTCATCAAGTCGTTGAACTCTGTTCTAGTGACAACTTCCATTTGGTTTTGGGTGGTGGTTCCTGCACCCAGATTTGCTTGTTGATTGCTAGATCCTATTTGTTGTACGCTAGCAGTCTCGTTGACGTCCGCATTATGAGAGGTTGATCGTGTACATGGTCTTCCCATAGTAGAGCTTTGGATAAGAACTCTGAGTAGAATCAACGGACATCCTGTGAATTACTTGGATCTCCTTCGAGGGATTTATTTAATCCAGTAGCTACAAAGCAGATCCTAACGGCCTGAGAATTCGATTCTCAGTGAAAGCACCAAAATGTTAGCACCAAAATCGGTCACTAACACCCTTGAGAAAGATTGTGTAGAGAGAGTAATGAAGAAACTAAATTAAAACAGAGAACTGTAAGCTAAATTAATTGGCAAACAAGAATACCAGATTTATAGTGGTTCAGCATTATTGCCTACGTCCACTTTAAGTTTTGATCTTTATTGCTTTCACAAGTAGTTGAATACAGATACAATCCGTGCACTAATGACTTGAATACAAGTTTGAACTGAAATAGAATAAGTATGGAATGCATTAGAGTCTCCCCAGTGTACTCGAAAAAAAGGTCCCTTTCACTGTGCCCCTGCCCCTCTATTTATAGGCAAAGATGGGTTGGACTTCCCTTATGGGCCTAGGAGTAAGATGCCTCGGCCCGTAGTAAATGACTTCTGTACACCGAGCCACAGTTGCCGAACGGCAATTGCCGAACCACATATCCGGGCCGAACGACATTCGTATGCCGATCGAGGAAGATATGCCGAACGGTATCTGCATGTTGATCGAGGCAATGTGCTAAGTGAAGAGTATAGGCCGAACGAGACCTGTGCCGACCGAAACTTGATGCCGGTCGAGGGGAGATGCCGAACGAGGCTCATGCCGAACGACCTAGCTACGCCGAGCGAGGTGAAATGCCGAGCGAGGCTTGGATGCCGAGCGGGGCTTGGATGCCGAACGAGGCCATATGCCGAGCGAGGCTTGGATGCCAAACGAGGCTTGGATGCTGAACGATGCTTGGATGTCGAACGAGGCTTGGATGCCGAATGATGCTTGGATGCCGAACGATGCTTGGATGCCGAACGAGGCATGGATGCCGAACGAGGTCATATGCCGAGCAAGGCTAGATGCCGAACGAGGCTTGGATGCCGAACGAGGCTTGGATGCCGAACGGTGCTTGGATGCCGAATGAGGCTAGGATGCCGAACGAGATCATATGCCGAGCGAGGCTAGATGTCGAACGAGGCTTGGATGCCGAACGAGGCTTGGATGCCGAACGAGGCTTGGATGTCGAGCGGCCTCTTAATGCCGAACGGTGCTCTATGCCGAGCGACCTTTTTACGCCGAGCCTCTTGTTACATGGTCAAACAACCGGGTAACAATATGTAACACCCTGCGTTAAATTACAATTATATATGCAAATAATTTAATTAAATTATATACGTTTGAAATTTTAAAATAAAGAAATGTTTGTAAACGGGGCAACTAACTAATATTATATGGAATACATATATATTGGTATAACAAATAAATTAGAGAGAGAAACTATATAAAATCAATTAATAGGGAAGATTAATTGACTGTGTTTGTTTAAAAGGGAAACTAATATTCAATTAATTAGTAGAGGTGATTAACTGACAGGAACTGACAAGAAAGGGAACATATATTGTAGCAACTAATTGATATGATTAGAAACATATATGTTAGTGCAAGAGAATAAAATGGAGGAAGAGTAATTTATGCAAGTAATCAATTGTTAATTAATAAACATAGAGACTTATGATAACATATATAATTAAGATTGTGATTCAAAATTTAATTGTAGAATATATGCATGTAATAATTATGGGAATAAAATAAATTAATATGCATATATGTGATGAATTAATATTGTGTTGATTGGCATATTAATTTGGTAAGAAATCATAGTGCAGGCATGGATTAATTTGATAGTAAATTAATTCTAGGTATATATGAAACCTACTAATTGGGTGATTAATAGAGGAATCTTATTTAAAAGAAACGTTACATTTAAAAATATATGTTTCTATAGATTGTGAGAGAGAAGGAGAAAATGATTAATGAAAAGATTATTGGAGAATCAATTTGAAATAAAAACAAACGCAAAAGAAAACATATTAATTTAATGTCCACAGACTGAGTGTACGCTTTAGATTTTAGGGTTTTATATCTAATGGTTAGCACTGATTTGAACCACTATAAATATAGGTGCAGAGCCTCATTTTTATTCTCATTATATTTCTCTTACCTACAGAAGCTCTGCCATTTTTCTATCTCTTCTACACTTTCTTAATAGCAAAATTTTAGATCTAATTCACACGAATTTAGATCTAAATAGAAAGAGAATAGAATTAATTAGGGAATTAGAAATTGGTTCAAATCAGAAGGTTATGTCAAAGGTAAAACCCTAGATCTGAGCTTTATTTACTATTTCTAATCCAAATCTCTTCCTTTTCTCTTTCAAATATTATAGATCTGTAAATATATCATTTGTAATTCCAAATAGGGATTACAAGGGAGGTGAATATAGATGTTAGGGACAGATCTGAAATAAAAACAGGGAGATTTGGAAAGCTAGCAATGTGATTGAATTTATTTATATATCTTTTAAGTTTAAGATATATTATGTTAAATTCCCGTTTAGATAATTTTATTCAATAATTAATCCTATTAATTAAGTTATGCTGAACTATAGGGAATTTACAGTTTATTTACAGTATTTATTTACACCTGTTTTTACGTTTTGGATTTCTATGCAAGCGTCATTCTTCTTCTATTTTCTTCTCTTTCTTCGTGTATGGACTAGAATAGATTAAACGTGAATATGGATTAAATAATTAAGAATGCTGAAATGAAGGAAATAAGATATAAAGTAATAAAAGTTTGAGGAATTGAATTACTATAATAAATTACGTTAAAATGAGAAAAGCAAATTAATCTTATAACTGGATTTGGGAGTAACTAAAAGGTTAATTGGTTGGTTTAGAAAATAGGATACATTTCTATAATTTAATATTTAAAAGACAACAATGAACATAATTGCTAGAATAAAAAAAGAAAAAGAGAATTAGTGTAAAATAGAGAAACCACTGTATTGTACACTATTCCAAAATATTAAAAGAAATATCTAGCAGTTACGGATTATTGTTTATAGTATTATTTAATTTTAAAATATGGAAATGGATTTTTAAATATAGTTTTCTTAACCAACCAAATAAAATAGAAGTACTTCCTAGAATAGAAGATAATAAAGCAAAGTATGACATGAATCAAGTAAATTATTAGATAAGAACTTGAAGCTGTAAACGATAATGAACCTAGGTCTGCATTCACTGCGCAGACTATTTAAGAAGATAGTTATTGTGATAAGTGAATTATATAATATAAGAGAATAAAAGAATATTCTATATCATAATAAAAGAAGGCAGATTAGAACAGAAAAGAAATGCTGGAATTATGTAAGGACTATAAAAGAAGAGAAAATGACAATTACAGGTAGAATTATAACATAGGTAAGTAATAAGAACGAAAAAACTTATTTTGAGACTTTGAATAAACTAATGAGCAATAATAATTGTAAAAGCTTATTTAAATAGTTTATATTAAGTCAATAAGCAAAAAAATCAGGAATGATAAAAGAGGCTTATTTTAATGAACTTAAGATTTATATTAAGTTAAATAAACAAGATAATGAATGTGGCTCATACCAACAGCATTCCCTATCAAATAAATGGAAATCTCATAGTAGATAGAGGTGAGACGAGGGTAAGAATATGCTAATTAGGATAAATAAGTAGCCAACTGTTGGGTGTATTTCGACCGGTGTAACATCATCACCGAGTCAAACCCCCGAGGCCATGTCTCACCAACTTACCGGACCACGTATCCATCCACTACCGGTCCAACACCACCGAACCATATCACCAACTCAACGCCGAACCAACACAGCCGAATCAACTTCTCTCCACGTCCCCACCGATCCAACCAACCACCGAACCAAATACTACCGGATCACTTCACCTCCGGACCAACACTTCCGAATCAAGGACCATCTCCTCCCACCACCGGACCAAGTCCTACCGAAGTCCTACCGAACCAAACTCCGTCTACTTACAACTGGGCCAGAGCTATACCGAACCAAGGTTGCCAGGCCAGACTGCATCAGCCCAAGCCCACCAGCAGTTGTATACATCCAAGACCCTTGCTCCCAGCCTCACTCTATAAATAGAGGGGCAGGGGTACAACAATGGCGAAGAAGTTTGAGAGCTCAAGCACAGAGAGAACTTTCAAGCAACTTTCTTTTACTTGTATCAAAGCCTTGTACTTGTAATCTAAACAAGAGAAGAGAAATAACATATAAAGTGGATGTAGGCACATTCTGGCCGAACCACTATAAATCTGCGTGTCTTTTTACAGTTTAGCCTCTGTTTTTCGTATATTTGCATAAATCACCCAAATCACTAAGAACAACATAAGATCTACTAAATCATACGACTTTGAGGTGTTTGTTCATTTTTTGTGCAAACATTTTTGGTGCTTTCACTGAGAGCCTAGAAGCCCGAAGCTTCAGCTTCATCCACTTAACATTTTTCCTAACAGCGTCGTTCGCCACTTGGAATACATGCCTCCCAAACAGAGAAAAGATGTTAACAAAGGAAAAAACATCGCATCCAGCAGTCTTCCAGATCCAGCTGTCACGAATCAAGTAAATCGTCCTCCTCCAGCAGCAGTACCAAATGAAGGACAGGCTAATCCGACCACTCCTGCCACAGAACAGCCCGCAGCAATTACTAGGGCAGATTTAGACAGAATTGTGGTTGAAGTAACTAACCGCTTCACGTCCCAGCAGGAAGCCTTGGTAGACCATCTCATGTCACGCTTAAGGGATGCTGAAGAGTCCAACCGCAACACTGAATCGTGGGGCGAGTCCCAGTCTGGAGGATCTCAGAGACAACAAAGGTCTTCCTTCTTCGAAGGAGCTAACGGAAGAAGTAGCCATGGTAGGAGCCGAGATCGAGCACAGCCCGAAGTTAGGCCTGAGGAAACATTTGGTACCGAACCCAACGGGGGAGGTACCGGACAAAGGTCAACTATAGCAGAGCCTGTCATACTTCCTAACCACGGAAACGCCAGTGAACGGGGCCGAGCTAGAGTCCAGCCCGAAGTTGGACCCGAGGAAGTGCTTAGATCAGAACCCAGCAGGGGAAGATCAAGGCAAGGGCCAACTGTAGCTGACCCTAGCATGCTCCCAGAAGGTCAAAGGCAGCCACTGGAAAATATGAGGAATGATAGACGATACCATCCCTACAGGTCATCTGGACGGAATCAATCCCACAGAACAGAACCGAACTCATTCCTATCTGCTCCAAATTCTGATGAAAGGATGGCGCGCTTATTCAGAGAGTGCGTCCAACGGGAGCAAAGAGATCGAGGAATAGGCGCTAGGTTAACCAGCCCTTTCGCCCGCAATATCGAAATTGCTATCACCCCCCGAGAATGGAAGATGCCAACAATGGAACCTTACAAAGGAACCTCCGACCCCGTTGTACACTTACAGAGGTACACACAACATATGCTCATGAGTGGAGCGATAGAGGGAGTACTGTGCAAATGCTTTCCGCTCTTCTTAGCAGATCTTGCTACCTCCTGGTTCTGTCATCTACCCCAGGGATCCATCAGCTTGTGGGAAATGTTGAAAGAAAAGTTTATCAGTCAGTTCCGCATCCATGTGGAACAACCTAAGGACGCTTATTCCTTGTCCAGCGTCAAACAAAAACCTGGAGAGAAACTACAGCAATACCTAACCCGATTCAATGCCGCAGCAGCCGCAGTCCAAGATGCCGATGAGAAGCTTATCCTAATGGCCCTTTGTAGTGGTGTGCATCCGGGCACTAAATTTGCTAGAAGGTTGATGAAAGAAAAACCAGCTACTTTACCTGATTTCTTCCATGAAGCCGGGAAATATATGAGGCTTGAGGATGCTGTCGTTGAGGGGCAGTCAGGACAGCAAAATAAGGCAACTCACAGCAATGCCCCTGCTGTGGCAAGGGACGTTCGAAGGAATGATTCCAGAGACAATGCTGGGGGCAAGAAGGGAGAAAATCGCCTATATCGGCCTGGACCGAGATTCGACACTTACACTCCTTTGAACGAGACCGTCGAAAATATCTTCCTTGCCACCCAAGGCAAAGTTAGATACAAACGCCCACCATACAAGAAGGAATCAGATAACGTGCAGAAGTCTGGAAAGTTCTACCGCTTCCACGAATCTCATGTACATGATGCCAATGAATGCCATCATCTCCGGGATTTGATTGAGGAACACATCAGAAGGAAGAAACTGGAACGCTATGTAAAAGGTCAGGACAGGACTCCAGCTCCTGCCAATGAAAACCCAAGGCTACCCTCACCGGAGACCGGCAGAGGAAACCGCAACGCTAGCGGCTCTAGTCAAGAGAAGATAGGGGTCCATACCATCTCAGGAGGACCGCACATCGCAGACAAAAGCTGGAAAGATATGGAAAAATACGGAAAGTCACTTAGAGACAGTAAAGACTATGTCAATTCGGTTATAGAAGAACGCCACCCGAAACGGAAAGAAAGTGATGACATCACATTCGGTAAGCGTGACCTAGAAGGAAGGCAGTACCCTCACATGGATCCCATGGTTATCTTTGCCCGGCTCGGTCCCGCCGAAGTTTACCGAATCCTAGTAGACACTGGAAGCTCAGTAAACATCCTGTTCAAACATGCATTCGACAAAATGAAGCTATCAATGAAGGATGTATCTCCCTGCGATAAACCACTACACGGTTTCACTGGGGATGCAAAGATGCCCCTCGGTCCACTGGACCTCTTTGTTGAGATTGGAAGCCATCCCCGCTTCGTTGTACGGAAGCAGACGTTTGTGCTAATAGAAAACCATTCGGCCTACAACGCCTTCTTAGGAAGACCAGCCTTGTCTGACTTCCAAATTGTCCTAGCCCCATGGTGCCTAAAGATGAAATTTCCAACAGACAATGGAATATGGGAAGTAGAAGGAGACTAGGACGTTGCTCGAGACTGCTATGTGACTAAACTTCGCAACAACCACAGGAAGGATAAAGGGAAGGGTGTAGAGATTGCCCTCTGCACAAAAAGTCTAGAAGCATAGCAACTAAAGAAAGCCTCTCCTCTTCGATATACTAGCGACCCTTTCACTGAATTAGACCCTAGGGACAAAGAGGAGGAGGCCACCGCCGAGCCTGCAGAAGCTATGGAGTTTGTATCTGTAGACAAGCACGACTCAAGTAGACTATTGAAAATTGGGTCCCAACTAAAAGCAGAATTGAAGGAACAACTCATCGATTTTCTCCGCCACAACTTGGATGTATTCGCATGGTCACACGCTGACATGACCGGAATCTCCCCCGACATAACATGCCATGTATTAAACATTGATCCTGCCAAGGCGCCCGTAAAACAAAGAAAGAGAAGTATGGGGGCAGAGCGATCAGCAGCCCTCGATGAAGAAGTAAAGAATCTGCTCGCCAATGACTTCATACGAGAAGCCATCTACCCGGAATGGATCGCTAACCCGGTACTGGTAAAGAAGGCTAATGGGAAGTGGCGAACATGCATTGACTTTTCCAACCTAAACGACACCTGCCCAAAGGATTGCTTCCCAGTTCCCCGAATCGACCAACTTGTAGACAGCACGGCCGAGCACGAGCTCTTATCTTTTATGGACGCATACTCAGGATATAACCAAATCCCTATGCATGCTCCCGACCAAGACCACACTAGTTTCATCACCGACCAGGGTTTATACTGCTATAAGGTAATGCCTTTCGGACTTAAAAATGCAGGATCCACCTACCAGCGCCTCGTCAACAAGATGCTTGCAGGGCTAATAGGACAATCTATGGAAGTATACGTGGATGACATGCTGGTAAAGTCAAGGAAAGCCGACGATCACGTAAGCCACCTAGGCGAGATGTTTCAAGTACTTCGCCAGTATGGAATGAAGTTGAATCCTCTAAAATGCTCCTTCGGAGTATCATCAGGAAAGTTCTTAGGGTTCATCGTCCATGCCAGAGGGATTGAAGCAAACCCTGATCAAGTCCGAGTGCTAAAGGATATCAAGATACCTTCCACTCGAAAGGAAATGCAAAGCCTGAATGGAAAAGTGGCCGCCCTAAGCCGATTCATCTCCAAAGCAACGGACAAGTGCGTCCCCTTTTTCGAAGCTCTAAAGAAAGACAAAGGAAAGTTCGAATGGACCGACGAATGCTTGACCGCTTTCCTTAACTTAATCGAACACCTCCAGAAACCACCGGTACTCTCGACTCTAAGCGAAGGCGAAGGATTATACCTATACCTTGCTGTATCATCTCACGCCCTAAGCGCTGCCTTGGTAAGGGAAGACAACCGCACACAGCGGCCAGTTTACTTCGTCAGCAAGAGGTTTACGGGGGAAGAAGTCAGATATCCTAAACTTGAGAAGCTAGCATACTGTTTACTAATCACATCACGAAAACTGCGTCACTACTTCCAGTCCCATTCCATCAAAGTTCTAACCGATCAACCACTGAGGCAGGTAGTCCATCATCCTGACTCTTCTGGGCGACTACTTAAATTGTGCATTGAACTAAGTCAGTATGATATCACCTATCACCCTCGCACCGCCATCAAGGGACAAGCCATGGCTGATTTCATTGCAGAATTCACTACCAACGAAGATAAGGAGCAATTGGAAATAGCAGAAGATATCAAGTAGAACCTCTTTATGGATGGTGCATCAAACGAACAAGGCTCGGGAGCAGGTGTGGTAATAATCACTCCCAGGGGAAATAAGCTGCACTATGCTATAAGGTTGGAGTTCGCTGCCACCAACAACGATGCAGAATATGAAGCAGTGATAGCTGGATTAGAACTTGCCATAGAAATCGGAGCCAATTCTTTGTGTCTTCATAGCGATTCTCAACTTATTGTTAATCAAATACTAGGAGAATTCCAAGCTCGAGAAGAACGACTCATAGCATATTTAAAGAAAACCAAGTTACTTCTCAACCGATTGGACCACTACTTAGTCAAACACATCCCTTGGGAAGAGAACCAAGAGGCCGACGAATTGGTAAAGCAAGCAAGCGTGAGAGACAGCGCCATTTTCGGAGCAGTAACCATCTCAAAGCAACTGACCCCAAGTTTTGAGCAAGTGAATCTGATAGCTGCAACCGAAGAAGCAACTTGGATGACTCCCATCCGAGACTACCTACAAAGCGGCACACTACCCAACGGGCGCAACGAAGTCAAGGAAATCTTGAGGAAAGCTTCCCGCTACACAATACAAGAAGACATCCTCTATCGGCGCGGATTCTCTAACCCGTTATTAAGGTGTGTCGCTGGGAGGGAAGCCAGGGAAATCTTATCCAACGTTCATCAGGGAAGCTGCGGAGATCATACCGGAGGGCAAACATTAACAAAAAAGATACTCCGATATGGATATTTCTGGCCCACCTTAAGCAAGGACGCCTTAGATTTCATCAAAAAGTGTGACAGATGCCAGAAGTTTGCTAAGATTCCGCGGCTACCAACAACTGAGATTACTCAAATGACCAGCCCTTGGCCCTTCGCAATATGGGGAATTGACTTAATCGGCGAGCTGCCAATGGGCCGAGGCGGGGCCAAATATGCTATAGTGGCAGTCGACTATTTCACCAAATGGGTGGAGGCAGAACCTCTAAATAAAGTATCTTCAACAAAAGTTATTAACTTTTTGATCAAAAATGTTCTGTGCAGGTACGGAGTCCCACTCAAAATCATATCAGACAATGGACTTCAGTTTGACAGCAAGGAATTCGCCAACTGGTGCCAAGAGCACGGAATTCACAAAAGCTTCTCATCCGTAGCGTATCCCCAGGCAAACGGACAAGTCGAAGCCGTCAACAAAATTCTGAAAACTCTAATAAAAAAGAAGCTCGAAAAGTCAAAGGGCGCTTGGGTGGACGAACTCCCTACGGCACTGTGGGCCTATCGCACATCTTTTAGAACATCGACGGGGCATACTCCTTTCTCTTTGGCATACGGATCGGAGGCTATGCTCCCAGTTGAAACCATTGTGCCTTCCCACCATAGGGTCCACTATAACCCAGAAGAGAACGAAGAACTCCTTCACATGTCTTTGGATCTAGTTGAGGAGAGAAGAAATGATGCAGTCCTCAAAGCAGCGGCCCACAAGCAAAAAGTGGCAGCACAATACAACTCCAAAGTCAAGCATCGTACCTTACAAGAAGGAGATCTTGTCCTCAAGCGAATCTTCCCTCACCCCGGAGCACTAGATCCAATCTGGGATGGGCCATATGTAATTCATAAAGATCTCCACAATGGAGCTTATATTTTGTCAACAGTGGACGGAGAGGTGTTCCAGAGGGCATGGAACATCCAACACCTCCGTCGATACTTTTCTTAACTTGTACTGCCCATATGAAGTGAATTAACAAAGAGAATCAGTGGACGTAGGCCTTTCCGTGCCGAACCACTTTAAAAAACCTTGTCTCTTTTCTTTAACTTGTTCCTTTATATCTTGGCTGCTTGTTAACTGTATCCTTTTCTGTTGAACAAAGTCCTATGCGTATAGCATTTCCACCCAAAGCAATCCACAGCACAGTTTCACCTGAACAAGACCTAACAGGTACTATGCGAATCTATGCCCTCGCCAATGAGACACTTTTGCTCCAGCATCCCTCTGCTGCGGGTTAACTCATTGCTTGCGACGGCCCTTAAAGCCAACTGTAATGAGCCGATTATAAGCCACCGAGAAGGCCGACTATAGCCGAGGCAGCTCATTACGGCGTTCGGCTCGCCGGCAACTGTGAACTGATTATAAGCCCCAACATAAGGTGTGGCCAGCCAAGGGCAGTTCACAGTTGACGATCGGCACCCACGCTAGCCGGCCGTAGTAAATCGAATAATACCCACGATTACGGGCCATAATGGCCCGGGTAGTTACTGTGCGCGATCCGGCTCCGATGTGTCTTAAGTGCGGCTGTGGTAAAAAAGAATTAACTCCCCTCGGAGGCGTAAGATGGGTGACAAATGTCTCCAAGACCCACAGCTAGGGAAAGTGACTACAAAGCTCGTTTGCCACGAACTTAAGCACATCGAAGGCCTTCCGTGATTGGAAGTTTTACTATTTCACATATTTCAATTTTATTTAAGAAACTTTTCTCTTATCCTCTGTAACAATCCCTGAGGTACAGGACACAGAGCAGGAGACATTCACTAATGGAAGTAGACGCTCACGACAAGATACTGGACCGCATCCCTTACTCGGTCACACATGATATTCAAAGCTGCCATCTACAAGCAAGATATAAAGGGCGGTATTTCCTTCTTTCATATGTAAACACGTGACTAATTCATTCACACCTCACGCCAACATTACAAGTCATGAAATTATGTTTTAAACAAAAACCTGACATCAAACACGATTTGATTACAAGAATATGCATAGCTATTTCTCATACGACATGTCAAAATAGCAAAAACGTTCAAAAGACGACGAAATCAGCTTAAGTTAAAGAATTACACGTCAAGAATAGAGCTATTTATTACAAGTAGCAAAAATTACAACCTAAGGGTTACTTCACTGTTTTAAGACTAACATATACAACCATGTCAAGTTCACAAAAAGAATTTTCCAGGTCTAATCAAGGAGCCGGCTGCGTCGGAGTCTTATCCTTGTCCTGTTGCTCACCTGTCCGGTCAGAGAAAGAATTCATTAGTGATAAGTAACCAAGTTAACGAAAAGACTAGAAAGGAAGACTTACCAGCGCCTGCTTCTTGATCATCCTGGTCGTCATCCTCTACTTGCACACCTGCCTCCTCAGCAGCAAGCAATCGCATACCCTCCTTCACCGCCACCTTCTCCTCCTTGGTAAACTGGGCGGTGACCACATCCATGCTGAAGACCATTCCACCCTCTCTATCCACATCAGCCTTAGCCTCCTCCAGAGCCCGGAGATAAATCCTAGCCATGACCCTGGGATAATCATCCATCCAGGACAGGTTGCCCTACTTCCAAGTACGGAAGTGCATGTCCTGGAGCATTTCGTCCATCATCCCCTCATTCTCCTCAAACTCCCTCATCCGGGCCTCAGAAGCCGACAGCCTTTCAACGGCAGCTTCTCTCTCCAATCGGTATCTCAAGCAGTCAGCCTGAAGGGATTCCCGCATCGCCTCCATCTCCTCCTTCAGCTTAGCTTGAGCAAGCTCTATGGCCTCAAGCTTCCCAGATAACTCCTTTATATGCTCAAGATCCGCTTTCCGAACCTCATCCACCGTGGCAATGGCCATATCGATCCGTTCCTTGCAAGTAGCCTCCATTTTCCGTAGTTCAGCTCGGCTAGCCTCTTCCATAGTTTTCTTTAGACGTCTGGAGGCGGCCTCGTGATGAGAGATCTGGATGGCTTGATCGGCAAGTTGCCTAGCCTGGTCGGAGACCACTAACCGCAATCTTATGTTGGCACTCCCGATTTCCTCCCCGGCCTTGACCAGTCGGGCATAATGCCCCATCAACTTCCTGGTCTCCTCAGCAACCCGGTCGATGTTTGCCTTAGCTTCGTCCCCCATAGTGACAATCCGAGTAGTAAGCAAATCAAGATCCAAGGACTTGGCCTCATCAAGCACCTTTATCATAGGATTGCAAGGAAGAAGGTGCTCACCGGTAGCCTCGTCGAAGGAAACATCATGAGAACTTGGATCCAGATCAGGATGACCCGCAAATGGATTACAAGCCAAGCCGGGATGATCAATCTGAGTAACGGTGGGATTTTTAGACGGGTGCGGAGAAGGTATAAATTCGGTATCCTCCTCCTCAATATCGTGAATAGGCTAGAGTGGGGCCGGAGGGCCAGGAAGAGACTCAAACGTAGATCGACTCCTCTTCCTCTTTTGTATATCTTCTTTGATAACTCCGAGAAGAGGACGATAGCCGACTATGTCTCCCGGGCGGTTAGTGGAAGGCTTCGGCTTGGCGGAAGCTTTAGAGAGCTTATATTGTTCAAGCCTGTGCCGAAGACCTGAAGTCTTGGCCTTTTACCCGCACCTGATATGAAAACCAAGTGTCACCAATATGTATTAAGCCGTCATGCAAGAATTAAAAGAGTAAAGAGAAATTCACCTTGAACCGCCGAAGTTGCTTCAGTAGAGGCGCTCCCAGAAGATAAATCAATGCCGGTCCCAACTTTATCGGCTTTCTTGGGCTTCTCCGTCCCCTCCAAACCTCCGAAGGCTTGGCGGAAAGCGTCATCCGTCCACTCTTGCATCTCGCCTACTTGCCCAGAAGACAAAGCTCTGACACCATCGCCACCTCCAGCGCCTTCCCCTCCATCTCCTCCTTGCTCCTCCTCTACATCTCCCTCCTCCGGGATATTTGGACATGAGCTGGGAGAGGGACCGTCAGACTATTTGAGCTTCTTCCCCTCGGCAACCGGGTGTTTCGGAAAGGGCCTCCTTTTACTGCTCTTCAACTCGGCCCCTTCTTTAGCTTGGACAGCCTTCTCTTCAACCGTATCCCTCTGCTTGACCACGGACTGCTGTGGAAGGATCAAGTTGTACTCCAAAAGTGTAGCATTCCTGATCAGGTAAGCATCCGACCTATCTCTCCCAGTAATAGCTTCTATTTCTGCTGCCGTCTGAACCAGGCTATCATTCTCCACAACCGCAAAACCACCTGTCGCTAGCAAAAAATAAAAACACATAAGAAAAAGCACTGCAACCAAAATGGAAGTTGTAGATAAAGCTTCGACTTACATCCGGAGGTGAAGCGCCGGATAGAAACGGAGTCATCCCCGACGAAAAACCACTCCTTTTTGAACATGCTATACTTAGAATATAGATCCAAGACTGGCTTGAAGGATACAGCTGACTCCAAGCTGATGTATTGGGATCCCTTCTTATAGCCTCTCAGATTGTATAAGTACCGGATCTCCCGGTTGGAAGGAGCACGCCCATACCTCCTCTGGAAGATGAGAAAAAGACTCACCAGAACGGCATAGGAATTGGGTTGAAGCTGGAATGGAGCCACCTTTAGATACGTGAGAAAGCTGACTATCCAGGCGTTGAGAGGCGGGATGGCACCACACATACAGTGATATCTGCTGTAGGCGAAATACCCTTCTGGAGGGTCATACGGCATAACTCCCTTCCCCGGCAACAGCATGCGCGCTCTATCAATTCCAAAGGAGTGGGAAATGACATCAAGCTGCTCTTCTTTGAGAGAGCTAGGAAAGCAATCGGGAGGAGAATTTAGAAGCTCCTGAGGGCCGTACCCATCCACCAGTGACCTTGGGGCAGGTCCATGACGCTCCAGTCCTGGCTGAGCAGGGGGCACGGCGGAAGACTCTCCTTCGCCCTTGGATTTCTTTTTGTCTGATCGAGTTTCTGCTTTGCGAGACATTTATCTACAAACACAGAAAAGCACGTCGTTAGAACAGAGGATATAAACAAGAATATGATTTCATTCGGCACTCGGAGTCCCCAAGTCCATTCGGTGAAAACCCATTTGGAAAAAAGGGAGAGGATCAATACCTGATTCGGTGAAAAGAAACACTTTGGTTCGGCTAACACTTTGGTTCGGCTAACACTTTGGTTCAGCAAAGCACTTTGGTTCGGCAAAGCACCTTGGTTCGGCTAAAGCTTTGGTTCGGCAAAGCACCTTGGTTCGGCTAAAGCTTTGGTTCGGTTGAACACGTTGGCGATACTCCTGATTCGGCAAGAAGTCAATGCTCGGCCGTCTTGTTTGGTAAGAAGTATCAGAAGCCCTAGCCTCCTACTTATAGCCAAAGGCGAACAACCGGACCGACTGGTTCGGCATACAGGACCGGATGAGGATGACCAACCTCAAACAAAGCACGCCATGTACATGCCCATACCCCGCTTTGGGGGGCAAGTGTTGGGTGTATTTCGACCGGTGTAACATCATCACCGAGTCAAACCCCCGAGGCCATGTCTCACCAACTTACCGGACCACGTATCCATCCACTACCGGTCCAACACCACCGAACCATATCACCAACTCAACGCCGAACCAACACGGCCGAATCAACTCCTCTCCACGTCCCCACCGATCCAACCAACCACCGAACCAAATACTACCGGATCACTTCACCTTCGGACCAACACTGCCGAATCAAGGACCATCTCCTCCCACCACCGGACCAAGTCCTACCGAAGTCCTACCGAACCAAACTCCGTCTACTTACAACTGGGCCAGAGCTATACCGAACCAAGGTTGCCAGGCCAGACTGCATCAGCCCAAGCCCACCAGCAGCTGTATACATCCAAGACCCTTGCTCCCAGCCTCACTCTATAAATAGAGGGGCAGGGGTACAACAATGGCGAAGAAGTTTGAGAGCTCAAGCACGGAGAGAACTTTCAAGCATACTTGTATCAAAGCCTTGTACTTGTAATCTAAACAAGAGAAGAGAAATAACATATAAATGGACGTAGGCACATTCTGGCCGAACCACTATAAATCTGCGTGTCTTTTTACAGTTTAGCCCCTGTTTTTCGTATATTTGCATAAATCACCCAAATCACTAAGAACAACATAAGATCTACTAAATCATACGACTTTGAGGTGTTTGTCCATTTTTTGTGCAAACACCAACAGAATAAGAAAGTAAACTAAACGCAAATAAAAAGATTAGACTTAGGGTCTAATAAAAGAATTGAGATGCATTTGGAGCATCCCAAAGGATGAACCGTCTAATGAAGCAGTTCATCACAGATTTCAGAATTGGAGAAGCACGTCCAACTTAGTATTTTTGGACTTCAAGGAAGTACGAGACTTCAACGGGACATGAGGATACTCTAGGATGGCCCTTTGGGTTGGCCTAACGAAGTTGCAACCCCGGAGGCAGGTCTGTAGGTGTTCCATCAAGAGAGTATGCCTTGACTGCATTTGCATTGTAGGCCTAACGAAGCAGACCTTTGTAGGCAGTCAGAAGGGCTTGGTGTTCGCAGTAGGGTATTCGTATGTCTAGTACTTGCAAGTAAGTTTAAGGATAGTTGCATGCGAATATCGGCCAGCATCAAGACCAAGAGCAATTTCCGGAAAGACTAGAGTTAAACCAATAGGCCAATGATTCTTTCACTATCGAGACATTGGATGAGGGGCACTGCCATTCGGATGTTAGATTGTTTGCAGCAGGGCACGGCCACTAACTCCTTAGAAGTCTTTCAGTTAGTTGAGGGGTAGCTACGTGGGGCCATAGCCACGATGAAAATGAGACGGACCAACTAGAATACCTATATTGTAGGCCTAACAAAGTAGTCCTTTACAGATATAGAAAATCCCCGACTGAATTTCGTACAAGGTAGACCTTGTTGGCGGGATTCAGATAGTAGACAAAACGGTTATGTAGTCCTCAATGTACGCACTGGGTGGTACATTGTGGATGTCCGAGCACTGGAATAGACTAGTGCGGACGTGATTTACGTTTTCATAGTAAGTAGTGGAGCATCTGTATTGTAGGCCTTACGAAGCAGTCCTTTACAAATGTAGTTACGGAACGCTCGTGGAGCAAGACGATGGAGTATCTGTATTATAGGCCTTACGAAGCAGTCCTTTACAGATATAGCTACGGAGCAAGATGATGGAGCCATTTTCGAGGAGGATACAGAAGGTACCATGGGTGGTACCTAGGACCAATATGGTCATTGGGCATATAGCTACATATATGTATTAGTTATTAGGTTTTAATCTACTATGGAGTAGATGGGCATGGTTCACGAACAGAGGCGAGAGTATTGTAACCTAATGAACCTAATGAACCTAATATAAGAGTAAGTAGAAATAAAACGATATATGTACAATTAAGCCTAGAAGTATATAATTTATTCATTCACCAGAACTTTTGTTCTGACCCCCTCCTCATAACATCCTATAGGTTAGGTAGATGGCAGAGACTTCTCAGCTTTATGACACTTTCTTAGAAAGTATTATTATTTGGGTGAGTATTTACTTACTATTATATTTTAGTCAATCCCGCTATGAGATAAATTATTGAGCTCTGATATATTTGTCTTTGCCTATTCGCAGGATACCAGATACCAAACTCGGGCTTCAATGTGCTTGGTTTTTAGAATTTTTGCGAAAAATCCAAACCATTGGAATTCGGGTTGTTATAGTATAAGAGTAAATGTGATTTAAGGTAAAGTGGGGATGAAGAAGAGTGAATGGTCAATTCTGCTTCATAAGAAAACATCAGAAATGAGAATCGTAATAATAATAATTGATACTTAACATTGGAATGAGAAATGCAATTGTAATTCCAAAATGTATTTTCATATAGAAAATTGTTTTCTATGAGATTTATTACTTTAAGCAAGAGATATTTGATCAGAAACTCTCCACTGTAAACTAGTTACAGTATATGAAATAAATAGTCCATGTTAAGTGAATAATGGACAGCTGAATTCAATACGCTATTATAGGAATGGCGAAAATAGTGAGAGCATCCCATATAACACTTACTGATTGCATCAAATTACGAAAATAGTTTTTGTAAAACATGTCGAACATTATTTATGAAATAAGGACTATTTTTTGGTGCCGATTGAAAAATATACATATTACATTTCAATGTGAATATTATGAATATTCGTTATGTAATAAAACTATAATATGGAATATGTTTTCATAACAAAATGATGCATTGGAAAATGAAGAAATATCTAATATTGTTTATTGTTATTTTTGAATTATAGATTAAGCCATAGTTTTGAGAAATAATTTTATTATTGATTATGAATCATATGACATTGCTTAATTATATCTCAAACAATTGAAGGGCTATGCACCCATTCAGCGGGAGCATCATAAGAGTTGACGAACTCTTCGACTTGATACATGTAGATGTATGCAATCATAATTCTATTAATACCAAAACGGTTCCACGTACTTTGTCACATTTATCGATGAGTCATCACCAACATGGACATGTGTATTTGATACACATGTAGTATATCTATGGTAAACTCATAAAGTATAAAAGAGAAGTAAATGAAATAATATGCGATAGAAATGATTTGATTTGATCGAATGAGTGAGTATATTGGAAAAAGTTTCGAATATACCTAAAAATGAATAAAGATGTAATCTCAAAAGTTACTCCTCCATGTGATACATAATGATGCATCGATAAAGAGTAGTCAAACTTTGTTGGACAAAGTACAACTAATTAAGAGTGAAGTTGAGTTAATTTAATTTTATAAGATTATGTACTTAAGAGTAGTACACAATGTTAATATTATTTATTTAATCTAAATAATAGTTTACAAAACATACAGGATAAGGGTTTATAAGAAACCCCAACATATCCTAGGTCAAGGAGTTGGCAGGATGTGCGAGTCGAAAGTCTGCACAAAATAAATGTTATGAGGGATCTTGTATGAATCTCCACAGAATAAGTTTGGAAAAGTCTGTCATTAGATGACATATTTATGTTTTGAACATAAGTTTTGTAAACAAAAAACTAAATCAGTTTTATATAAAAGGAAATTCATAAAGTGTTTATAAATACTTATTCCGTTGCATTGAGAAACAATTGTTGTTTCAAGAAATACCAACTTCATTGTGAAGCAATTTCTTTGAGAAATTATTAATAGTAAAATAGAATTGGATACGATCCAAAGATAAAATTGATTATGTGGATTAAATGAAATTAACCTAACCTAAATTAACAAATTGCATTAGGATGTCTAACAAGGATTCTCGCACAATGAAGAGAAACTATGAGTTTTTTATCAATGTTGAGAATTGATAATCCTTGCCAGTTAATTAGACCACTAAAGTATTGACTCTATGATGTGGTACGATGCGCAAATCCAAAATTGATTCCAAATACGTTATCGAAATATGATTTTGATAATTGTATCCAAAAGGATATGATCCTTTTATCTGCAAATGTATCTTTAAGAGAAAGAAAAATGTAGTTGGAATAAAGTGAGCCATGTTGACATGAATAACACCATGAATTTTCAATTGTTGAAATTAACGTAATAGATTCACCACTTGATGTGCTCAAGTAGGTTCAAATTTTAGTCATAGAATTATCGCATAGCATGATTTTATGTTTTGGCACGTATGTGATGACATAGAAAATTCTAGGTAATGATTTAGAGTAAATCATTTACATATAATAACCAAAGTGTCTTGAAGTCAATGGAAGTGATATTGTGTTTGTGAATTTTTTGGATATGATCCAAGAACGGATATGAAAATATCATTTTATAAGCATCAAAATTGAAAACATATTTTGATAGAAATATTAGATAGTTTGATTATCAATCAAAATGCAGAGGAAGCGTGTGTTCATAAGAAAGAGCGTTCAAAGGTACATTAATATTTCTAAACTATAAGTAAACAACACGTTGCTGATCTTTAACGATGTAATTGTGTTAAAATCAGCTTAAATTGCTTCAATACTCGGCGTTGGATTTGTAAATGATGTCTTTTATAGAAAGTATAAAAGATATTGGGAATGTCCCAAACGATATGCGGGGATACCTTATTAAAATATTTAATAAGGAACATGTAAGAAGGATCCCTTATGAATTGGCAGTAGGGATTATCATACATGTTATGTTATTTACGATATCATGATTTATTTATGTATTTGATACATGAAGCAAATATCAAATCCAAATTGATATCACTAAATGGTTGCTTAAGGTTTTTTCGTGTATTTATGAAATACTAGAGAATTGTTTGCAGAAACAACAAACTCCTTATAAAGGAGTGTTCGGACTCAAACTTCATAAGTGATATTGAGTATAATATGTCAATAATAAATTCAGGTTAAGAATTTTAAGTTGGAAATGTTCCAAATAAAAAACCATGGCTTATTTAATGAAAAAAGGCTATGTACATCACATAGAATAGTGCCGCAATAAAATCGATGTATATAAATATAAATGCGCAAATTTATAACTGAGCTAATAGAGATTCCAAATGTTGAGAATCCCATAACATTGTTGAATGATAACAATGTCATGATATAGTTCGTAACAGAACTTAGAGCTCACTAAAAGTCGAAAGACATACTCCAAATTGTTTTACATGATAAACAGTTTGTCACGGTCGGAGAGAACTGATTGACAGAGTAGATAATTGAAACATATAACATACATGTTCAATAAGGGAGTGACCCAACTGGTTTTGAGGAAATCGATTGGAGAAGTTGGAATAAGATTCCGTAATTGACCCCAAGTGCAAGTGAGAGATTGATAGAGTTAAGGTATGATCAAGGGGCAATTACGTGATTTGTTACATTTATCTAATTTGATGACCAATCTTATTCAAACTAAAAGATGTTTTCTTTCCATTATATACTTGATATAATGTGTTATATTAATTTAATTAAAAGTATATTTAATAGAAAATCCATAAATGATATGTTTTGTGATAGTAGTTACAAAGTGTTGTAACCGTGAGCAATTTATTACAATGAAAATAAATGTTCCACTTTAAATATTCCTAGTCAAGATATATCGAGACTGAATATCGATACACCTGTTGAGACTAGAATATATAACGCTCTTCAAATGTTGGGCAGTGTATTACTCATGACTATTGAGGGCACCAAAGGGTTATCTACTGATAGTTATTGAATAACTATGGAATGACTCACTCGATAGTTTTCTGTTGGTTAATATAGCTATGGTCAAGTAGAGAATATCGATGTGACTATTTTACATAGTTCTCTCGACTTAAGAATACTATTGATCTTTAATATAGAAGCTCCGCTTTGATTATTGTTAAATCGTGGCACGATGTCCATCGAACAATTATAGTTGTGTCGAGTGAAAGCATTTGAAGTGAAACACTACTCAAGAGAGGATTCGTCTCCTCATTCATATGAGGCTAGTATCACGGTTAACTGATGTCAAATCAAAGTCTCTGGCCAAAGCAGTTCGATTAGTAATAACAGTTATTATTGAACCAAGGACTTTGTGTTCGGATTATAAAGTTGAATGTGAATGATATTAGAATTTTGACCATTAGTAAATTCCATAAGTCCTAATGTGATATAGCTTTGACGAAGAGAATTGGTGTAAATAATTGTCACCATCAGGTACCGCTTATAATAAGTAAAATTGGACAAACCAAAAGATGTGTAAGCGATAAATTCAGCCAAAATTTCACACCACCTGCTGAGTAACGTGTGATCATCAATATTCGAATAGTTCTATATTAGCTGACTGAATTTACACCTTTGAGTCGCACAACCGTAATGATGAATACTCTGAATGAACCACATGATTTAATTTATTTATAAATTACTGCAAATTAATTAATATTTATTATTAAACTTAATTTTTTTTGTTTGAAATAGTACTTAATAAAGTGCGTCTATAAATGTTACAAATGCATGTATTGATATTCAATATAATTAAAATATATAAATTGGATTTAAATAGATTAACTACTAAGTGTTTTTTGGAATTTTTCATTGAGGCCCACATGCATGATGAAAAAAGGGATAGGTTTCAAGTGTGATTTGAAAATCTAAAGGAGGAATTTAAGGAAATGAATCTCCTTTTGATGGATCACTTAAATATCATTTATGAAATGAACTTTGTCCTTTTCTCTTTATTTTATTCTGCCGAATATATGAAGAGGATGGAAGAGGATTTGGTGATTTGATTTTGGAATTAAATAAGGAAGGTTTTAAAGGAGGAAATTGAAAAAGTTTTCATGTTTTCTTTTAAAACATATTCTCTCTCTCATCCTCATTCACGTTTTGTTTTAGATAGACAATTTTTCCTTCTTCATTTCTTAAGCTTCCTCCTCTCCCTTAATAGCCTGCATGAAAATAAAATTGTCATAAAACAAATTCAAACAAAACAAATAAATTCAAGACGGTTCTTGAATCTTGATCCTTGCAACATCGGAGGCTGATTTCTGAATCTAGGAGATTTGATTCATCGTTCAAGGTACGGTTCATTGGCTACATCTAAAGAAATTTTTTAATATTTCTAGGCGTACTTCAAGGCTTTTGAATTAAGGTAAAATCTTTTTATTCTAATAATTTTGATATAATGTTTTAATGAATAAAATTGAGTATCATAATCTATATGTGTATAATATTGTCTAATTTGATTTGAAAATTGTTTATGTAGTTCGAATTGTTTATTATATGAATTGATTGGTTTTTTTATTTAGATAAATCAAAACTAAAACTTGTATATGATTAGACAATATTTTAATTTTGGATCCACGTTTAAACATTCAAATCAAAGTGTAATTCTTTCGATTTCAATGTTTATATGTTCTTATTGTTTGTATTTATACTATAACAGAAACATACATATGATTAAATGATGTTTTGATAATAAATTGATTACAACAAATTTTTAAATTTATTGCCCTATTTGACATTACAATTATCCTTATTTAACTATTTAAAGGATTTTAACATATTTCTTAGTTCAGTATGTATCACCTTTTGTTTTATAGTTATAATGAAAAAAAAAATTATTCATATACGTTAAACCTCCTTAGTTTTGGAGGTTTATTTGTTCTTATTATCTACATCTTATTATAATTGAAACCGATACATTATTTAAGGATGTTTTGATAATAAATTGATTAGTATAAATTTATAAATTTGTTAGCCTATTTAACATGACTAATATCTTTCTTTAAGTATTCAAAGGATTGTTAATATATTACTCAGTTTAGTGTGTTTCACTTTTGTCTAAAAAACATTTTTCCTATATGTTGAATCTATTTATTTAATTGTATACGCATATATTTTGTTAAATAATTTAAGTTGACATAAGTTCATAAATACATCAGAAAATTTAAATGTAATATGGTTTATTTTGAATTAATTAAGAAGTTTTGGATTAATCTTTATATATAAATAATTAAATCTATATGTATATTACATATAAAATATGATGTTTATATTTCAAATTGTATAATTAAATGCTTTATTAATATCAAACAATTTTAAATGAGGCAGTATCATATGCAAATGAATTATTGTTGGCTATTACTATTCTTCTGTCATAATGCTTCATTGATGGCTAATTGAATGCTGCATAAATCAAGTTTGTCAAAATGGGGGAAATGAATCAATCATCTTTGTCATCTTTTATTTCTTTCCCTTTTGTCCCTTATGTGCTTGCCTTTAAACTTATTATTATTTATTCATATACATCATGTTATCAATTGATCATGGTTGCCTTATGTTTCACTATTCTGTCACACAATTAAGGATGAATATACTTGATATATTCACACCTTATTTTTATATCCCATTCTTTATTTTTTAGGATTAAATTAATAAAAAAAATATGGTATTAAATAAAATACTGATTTTATTTAAAAGAAATTTAGATAAGATCTAAATACATTTAGACTTCGTAGGCCCATCAATTATCCAAAAATGGCAAAATTTTTGAAATTCGCCCACTTTTTCTGTTGTAGGCTGGCCCAGTTCCAACATTGCAAGCCCCATACGAGCTCAAACCATTTTAAGTCCGAACAATATTTATTGCATTTAAATCCAATTTAAATGCGTATCGATATCGTATATCGAATTGTATATTTATAACTGTTATATACACTATTTAATATTCAACATCAAGTAAAAATTTATAATTAATATTTTATAAATATTAATTAATTTAATCAATTTATAACAGTTATAATTTAATTAAATCGGATGGTAACAGGAGTATTCAAAGTTTCAATTGTGTGACTCTTAGGTGTAAATTTGCTCTACAATTAATATCGAACAGTTCAAATATTAACGTTCATAAATCATTTAGTAGGTGGAGTGATATTATGGCTAAATTTATCGCTTACTTGGCATAAGAAAATTTTAGTTTTATTTTATTAAGCATTACCCGATAGTGTCAATTATTTACACTTATTTTCTTCGTCAAAACTATATCACTTTGGACTTATGGAATTTGGTAATGGTCAAAATTCCAATATCGTCCATATTCAACTCTATGATCCAAACATAAAGTCCTTGGTTTAATAATAACAATTATTATTAATCGCACTGCTCTAGCCGGAAGCTTTGAGTTTGATTTGACTTTAGTTGACTATCTATCCTCGTATTATTGAAGAGACAAATTCTCACTTGAATAGTATTTCACTTCCAATGCTTCCACTCAACCCAACTATAGTCGTTCAATGGACATCATGCCACAATTTAGCTATAATCAAAGCGGAAAGATCAACAGTATTCTCAAGTTAAGAAAATTTTGTAATTTTTTCACATTGATATTTTTGTTTGACCTTACTTATATTAACCAGTAGAAAACTATCGAGTCGGTCATTCCATAGTTATCCAATAATTATCATTACGTAACCCCTTGGTGCCCTGATGGTCATGACTAATAAACTACCCAACATGAGGAGAGTGTTTCATACTCTAGTCTCAACATAAGTATCAATTTCTAGTCTCGATACATCTTTACTTAAGATATTTAAAACAGTATGTTTAATTTCATTGCGAAAATTACTGATGATTACAGTACATTGTAACTACTATTACAAATCATTCCATTCATAGATTTTCTATTAAATATACTTTTAACTAATAACTATACAACACATTATATCAAGTATATAATAGGAAGAAAACACTTTTTATTTCAAACAAGATTGGTTATCACGTTAGATATATGCAACAAATTACATAATTGCATCTAGGGCATACCCCTAACTCTCTGAATCTCTTACTTGCACTTGGGCCAATTATGGAATCTCTATCCCATCCCTTCAATCAATTTGGTGAGAACTGATCGAGTTAGACCCTTTGTGCATATATATACCATATTGTTCTAATTATCTACTATGTCAATTAACTCTCTCAAATGCTGACAAACTATCATTATCATGTTGAACTAATCGAAGTATGTTTCTTGGCTTCTAGTGAGCTATTATTATTATATTATTATTATATTACAATGATGTAGTATTCTAAATACTTGGAATCACCCCTATCTTAGTTATAAATTTATGCATTTATATTTATATACATTGCTTTTATTTTGGCACTATTCAAGGCGACGTGCTTAGCCTTTCCATTGAATCGGCCTCAATATTTTATTTGGAAAATTTCCAACTTAAAGCTTCTTAATTAAGGTTTGAATATGAATTTAATGTTGACATATTATACTTAATATCACTCATGAAGTTTGAGTTTATACACTCCTCCATAAGGAGTTCATTGTTTCTATAAACAATTCTTTAGTATTTCGTAAACACTCAAATACTCTAAACTACTATTTAGTGATCTTAATTTGGATTTGATAATTGCTTCATGTTTTAGATAAGTAAGCAAATTTGAATATTGTAGATAATACAACATATATGATAATTCCTATTGCAAAAGCATAAGGAATCCATCTTACATGTTCCTTATTAAACATTTTAATAAGGCATCTTTGCATATTGTTTTGGGACATTCCAAACATCTTTTTTACTTAATATAAAAGATAAATTTACAAATACAATATCAAGTATTAAACAACATTACCGACTTTAATATAAGTACATTATTAACAATCAGTAGTATGTTGTTTATTTATAGTCTAGAAATATCTATGTACCTTTTAGTATTTCTTTCTTATGAGCACATGCTTCCTCTACATTTTGACTGAAAATCAAACCATTTGATATTTCTATAAAACTACTTATTCAATTTCAATGCTTATAAAATGTTGCTTTTGTATCACTTCTTTGCTCGTATCCTAAAACTCACAAGCTCAATATTGCCCCCACTGACTTCGAGACACTTTGGTTGTTATATGCAAACAGTCCATTCTAAATCATTATTTAGAATTTTCCAATTCAACACGTATGTACCAAACACAAAGTCATACTAAGCGATAATTTATTGAGTAAATCTGAATTAACTTGAGCTCGTTGAATAATGAATATATCACGCCAATTTCAACAGTTAAAATTTACAATGTGATTCTTATTAACATTGCTCGTTATATTCCAACTGCATCAGTCTTGTTCTTAAAGGCTCATTCGCGACCGATGGACCATATCCCTTTGGGTATAACAAGAAAAATCATATTTTGATAGGTATATTGAATCCTTTTTAGATTTTTTCATCATATTGTAGAGTTAATACTCTTAATGGCTTAATTGACAAATGAGGATTATCAATTCTCCACATTGACAAGAAACTCATAATTTATCTTTAATATGTGAGAATAGTTATTAGACACTCTAATGCATTGTGTTTATTTAGGTTTAACTAGTTTCATTTCATCCCTCGTAATCGGTTTAATCCTCTGATCGTATCCAAATTCATTTTACTACCAATAATTTCTAAAAGAAATTCCTTCGCTATGAAGTCTGTATTCTTGAAATAACAATTGTTTCTTAGTTCAACAAAATGAGTATTCATAAACATTTTATGAATTGCCATATGTATAAAACTGATTTGGTTTTTAGTTTACTATACTTATGTTCAAAACATAAACCAGTCACCCAATGACTATCATTCCCAACATTCTTTTGGGGTGATTCATACAAGATCACTCGAGTATAATTATTACGTGCAGTCTTTTGACTCGCACAACCTATCAACTACTTGGCTTAAGATATGTTGGAGTTTCTTATAAACTCTTATCTTGTATGATTTGTAAATTTTAATCCATATATTTTGATTTTGATGAAAACAACCATATAAACATAGGTACTAATGTTTTCCCAAGTTGTATAGAGTATTTTTGTAGGATATTATACAGATGTATATAAGTACATGATAATTGAATTTGAAGACTGACTAGTAAAAAGCTAGAAATCAAGATTCAGAGATGATCAAGATAATTGAAGATTCATGAGTTTAGAGATGAAGACAAGAAGAGTTTAAGACTATAATTTATAGTAAATAAACATTAGAATAACTTGTCAAAGTCCATGGATAACAATCATTTGATTCTTTGAATACATTTTATTAAATAATAATTATATCAAATTATTTTATTTTATATTCAAAATATATTTTTTACAAATTTTTTATAAATGTCTTTAAATTAATATAATTTAGAAACTATGCTTAAATAGTTTTACAGGAGTTGAAGAATTTTGCAACATTTTGAAAGGTTTTTTATATTTCAAAACGTATATATATGTCGACATATGCTACATACTTATGTGAACATATAGACCATTGGAGAGATGGTTTTTAAATTTTAAAAAGTTATGATTTTGACCACATCTCTACATGAATAGACACATCCTTTTAAACACTGTTTAAATCAGTGAAAAGATGCCTTTTAATTTTAAAAATTTGTGATTGTTTATTACATCTTTTCATGCATAAACATATCTTTTTAAACATTATGTAAAGGGTTAGAAAATGTATTTTTTAACTAACTTTTCTATTTTCTTCTTATTATGAACTCTCATTACATATTCTCTCAAATTCAAACTCTGCTTTACTCTCTACAAACTACCTACTTATCTGCATGTATTCACTCTCCAATTCAAAGATCAAGGTGCTATCAAAAGGGTTATATGATATCTTGTATCCAAAGTACAACTGTTTGTACTTGGAAATCAATAACTCTCCACTTGTATTTATTTGGTTGTGCTTGTTGCCCGTTCAAATCAAATGGGTGTGCTTGGTGTCCATTCAAATTAAGTGGGTGCGCTTATTACCTGGTTAAATCAAGTAGGTGATCTTATTGCCCAATTAAATCAAAAGAGTCTACATTGAACTCGAAAATCAGGAGCATCTCGTTGCCTTGAAATCGAGATTGTATTCTAGTTTACTTGCTACCTGTTCAAAGTAGGTGATTGAAAAAAAATTGTATAATAAATTGTACGAGACTGGATATAGGATAAATCTGAACTATATGAAATTCTTGGTGTCATCTCTCTAACTCATTACTTTACTTTACTACTTATATATCTCTGTGATCGCCTGCTAGTGTATATTTGTGATTGATTATCTGTATTTTGATACAAATATTAAACTAAGTTAAAAAGTTTTAGAAAAGCTATAAAACACTATTCACCCCACCTCTAGTGTTAAAATAGCCTTAAGGGCAATTCACAAGTCACTACACCATTCCCTATATTTGGTATCAGAGCATTAGGTTTTCTAAAACTCGTTATTTGATTTTTGGAAAGTATAAATGTTAGTAACACTAGTTGTTCACTTTATAACACCTTTGTAGAAACAAAAAATTGTAAAATTAAGTATTTGGGTTTGTATTGTTAACCGGCATCTTGGCCCGGTTACAAAACAACGGTTGAAGAAATTATCATTAGCACTAGACAAGATTCTGATCAAGGAGAGACTGGAGGTGGTAGCAAGTTGTCAGGCCCATAATAAAGCAAGAGCATTCGGCCTGCCTGGCCTGGTGCGCAGATTCACCCACTATGGGCAGAGGCACCTTGCTCCTAAGCCCATGAAGGAAGTCCAACCCATCTTCCTCTATAAATAGAAGGGCAGGGGCACAATGAAATGGATCCTTTTTTGGAGAGAAAACACCGGGGAGACTCTGCCATTTTCAAGACTCATCTTCTCTACTTAACAACTTCATTCAAGCATTTGATTCACGAATTGTATTTGTAATCAACTATAAAGAAGATCAATAAAGTTTAACCTCAAAGTGGACGTAGGCAATTACGCTGAACCACTATAAATTTGGTGTTCTTACTTTCTGTATTTAGATTAGCACTGTCTTCTCTGTTTAATTTGATTTCATCACTTATATCTCTTCACAATCTTCTTCTACGAGGTTAGTGACCAATTTTGGTGCTAACACTTTGGTGCTTTCACTGAGAATTGAATTCTCAGCTTGATTGGATCTCATCATCTACTAGTGGATTTCCATATTCGCGAGATAGATCCAGTTGTTTACTAGAAAACTTCCTATTCTACTCAGATTTGAAAGAAATCTAAAGGAAGCTGATAGCCGTAGATTGGATTCACTGATGTACGCAAGATCTGGGGATTGGACGTTGAAGTTTGCACTCAAGTTGAATGAAGGCCGACCCTCCTCTAAAGGCAATTCGGCCGATCACTCCAGAAAAAGCTTATGCCGATCGCCTCAGAAAAAGCATATGCCGAACGCCCCAGAAAAGGCGTATGCCGAACGCTCCAGAAAAGGCGTATGCCGAACGCTCCAGAAAAGGGGTAGGCCGAACGCTCTTCCAGGCCGAACATACCTCTAGGCCGAACGCTCTTCCAGGCCGAACATACCTCTAGGCCGAACGCTCTTCCAGACCGACCATACCTCTAGGCTGACCATACCTCTAGGCCGAACGCCCTTCCAGGCCGAACATACCTCTAGGCCGAATGCCCTTCCAGGCCGACCATACCTCTAGGCCGAACACCTCTGTAATGCCGAACGGTAGTGTATGCCGAACGACTCGGTTGTGCTGAACAAGAATGAATGTCGAGCGCCTCTGTAATGCCGAACGGTATTGTATGCCGAACGACTCGATTGTGCCGAACAGTGTGAATGCCGAACAGTGTGGAATGCCGAACACGTGTGGAATGCCGAACAGTGTGGATGCCGAACAGTGTGAATGCCGAACAGTGTGAATGCCGAACAGTGTGGAATGCCAAACAGTGTAGATGCCGGACAGTGTGGAATGCCGAACAGTATGGACGCCGAACAGTGTGAATGTCGAACACGTGTGGAATGCCGAACAGTGTGGATGTCGAACAGTGTGGATGCCGAACAGTGTGGATTGCCGAACAGTGTGAATGCCGAACAGTGTGAATGCCGAACAATCTTGTATGCCGAGCAACTTTGTCATGCCGAACGGCCCTCAATGTCGATCGAAACTTAAGTTACACCGGTCTCTTATACAACCCCTATTTACAAACAAAATCTTTTTCGGGTACGACCCAAGTTTTCGAACCCTAGCCGCAGCGCAGTGCCTCCGGATAGTGAATTCAAAACTCAACTTAATAAAGGAACATTCTATCCACTTTCCTGACATCCCATGATCGACCAGGGCATAGAGGATCTAGCGGCAGCTTATGAACGACATCAAGGGAACGGACAAGCAACCGCTATTGAAATGGTACTCCCAAATGTTGGAGAACATAGATGATGTGACTCTAGCAAACGTCAAGATGACTCCAAGCAAACCAATGCTCTAAGCAATTTATTCCAAATACTAACAAGGATATCATACTGATCGCGTTTGAGGAAAGTCGACCTCCAGATATATTTTGATAGCTAGTTGGCTAAAGAGCCTCCTACGACTATGGATCGTTTCTTTTACAAAATGAATCAGAACTAAAGTGAGGAGGAGTGGAGCAGACTAAGAAAAATAACAATGAAGGCCCGTTGGCTAAGGATGTAGATCCCAGTAGCCGAAACAAGACTTCAGAATTTAGCTCATATGCTCTTTGAAAGGTTCAATTGACAACCTCTACTTGAAGACTCACGACTCGGAGTGGTACTGGAAACCAACCTCGAGAGAGTACACCAAAGTCTAAAGAAAATCAGGGGAATGTTGTATATTCCCAAATGCTCACTGATCCTAAACACGGGCGATTACAAACATCTCCGAGGTATGATCGAAAAGATGACCTGGAAAGGAAAGCTTCAATAGTATGTACAAGTCCTGCAGAATGGCGGGCATCGAATATCCGATGCCTATTAATAAAGGGCTATGATTATCAATTGGATGGTTGACGGCCAACATCCCTTTGAAAGGAGCCAGGGGCGGAGTCGAATAGCGATTACACGATGCTGCTTCACATATCAATGAGATTTACCATAATCTTCTTTGAATTATTTCCATTTCCATCTCTATTTCAATTGTTCTATGAACTACGACTAGCTTGAACTAAACTACTTTCAAAACGATGCAGATGTCCAGGTACTCAGATTTGGTTGCCAACCAATCTACGCAGACCATGATCGGACGTGTGGAGTTACATCTGGATGAGAATAATTCTATTGCTCATCATCAACCATATGCCTTTGATTTGGGGCTATGGATTAAATACAATGTACAACATCACGATGCACAGAGAGCTGAATTCCATCCTGCAAGTGGAATTTATTCAAGTAGAGAGCGGCTGCGATACGGCCAGCCACTCGCTAAGTGAAACTCGAGCTCGGGGGCAAGCCATCACATCAAGGTTAAAAATGGGTTGATACACGACGATCCTTCGCACAACTCCGTACTCCTAGAGTGCGAGACGCAGTATAAACATCTACTTAACTCTGTACTCCCAGAGTGCGAGACGGAGTATAAACATTGATCAACTCCGTACTCCCAGAGTGCGAGACGGAGTATAAACATTAATCAACTCCGTACTCCTAGAGTGCGAGACGGAGTATAAACATCTACTTAACTCCGTACTCCCAGAGTGCGAGACGGAGTATAAACATTAATCAACTCCGTACTCCCAGAGTGCGAGACGGAGTATAAACATTCGCTTAACTCTGTACTCCCAGAGTGCGAGATGGAGTATAAACATTAATCAACTCCGTATTTCCAGAGTGCGAGACGGAGTGTAAACATCTACTCAACTCCGTACTCCCAGAGTGCGAGACGGAGTATAAACATACATCAACTCCATACTCATCCCCAAAACTGGCGGCAGAACCAAAGCAAAGCACGCTAGTTGAACATTTGTCTAAAAGAAGATTGCAACGAAACGATTAAAAGACGACTGTCAAGCAATCAACTGAACGAAAATATTCAGCATGAAAGACTGCGGTTTTTCAAAGCACGTCATGTTTACACAAGACGTCCTTTGGGGGGCAAATGTTATCCCGCCTTTTGGCAACGCCGTGAAACCAAGAACTTGATTAGAAACCAGTGACAGTTCGTCTTGGAGATCGGTTACACAAAGGCTCACTATGGATATCGATGGATTTTGTCCGAGTCTGGATCGAGCCACGATTAACAAGACATAACAATCAAAGCCAGGGAAGCTAATGTTCCAAGTTTCAAAACGATCCTAGTTCGTATGCTCAACTTATGATCGATTCGAACAACCGACCATCCATCCATCAACCTCCACATTTGACTTGGAGACCTAAACTGCTTGGAATGAATATGGCCCGATCATCCACTCCAATCGAGTCATAGAACAAAGTTCGACAAAATACAGATACCCCTCATGAAGCTCGGTGACGCCGGGATCCATCTAAAGTGGATGTGATTTGATCATCTACACATCAAATCCTACCCTGAACACGAAAGGTTGTTCGAAAGCCCAACTTGAAGTAGCTATGGTAGACTGCGTACTCGCTAACCATCGCTGTCAATATATGGACACGACTGCACCTTGGAACATATGCAACTTACTTTGTCTACTCAACAATCTATTATCCTTATTTTCTAGAAGGAGATACGGAGCAAATTGTAAGAGATTTGGCTATCTAACCCAACATGGATGTGATTCAACCATCTTCCATATACCTCCTTCCTTGACTTGATTGGAAGAGCTATAATCACCAAGCGGACGAGAATCGATCGTCCATTTTTCAAATTCCGTCCCTCATCCTGGGGGGCAGAATCCCATTCCATGAGCAAACGTGGTTCGATTGTTCATTCGACGACATTAGCCTCGATACAGTAGATGAATACAAATTAAAGAGTGGAAATACGACTGCTCTCAACTAAACCTCCAAATCCCCAGAGCGCGGACTGGAGTACTCTAAGTCCCCAGAGCGTGGACTAGAGTATAAACGACTTAAACCTCCAAGTCCCCAGAGCGCGGACTGGAGTACTCTAAGTCCCCAGAGCGTGGACTAGAGTATAAACGACTTAAACCTCCAAGTCCCCAGAGCGCGGACTGGAGTACTCTAAGTCCCTAGAGCGTGGACTAGAGTATAAACGACTTAAACCTCCAAGTCCCCAGAGCGCGGACTGGAGTACTCTAAGTCCCCAGAGCGCGAACTAGAGTATAAATGACTAAAACCTCCATGTCCCCAGAGTGCGGACTGGAGTACTCTAAGTCCCCAGAGCACGGACTAGAGTATAAATGACTAAAACCTCCAAGTCCCCAGAGTGCGGACTGGAGTACTCTAAGTCCCCAGAGCGCGGACTAGAGTATAAACGACTTAAACCTCCATGTCCCCAAAGCGCGGACTGGAGTACTCTAAGTCCCCAGAGCGCGGACTAGAGTATAAACGACTTAAACCTCCAAATCCCCAGAGCGCGGACTGGAGTACTCTAAGTCCCCAGAGCGTGGACTAGAGTATAAACGACTTAAACCTCCAAGTCCCCAGAGCGCGGACTGGAGTACTCTAAGTCCCCAGAGCGTGGACTAGAGTATAAACGACTTAAACCTCCAAGTCCCCAGAGCGCGGACAGGAGTACTCTAAGTCCCTAGAGCGTGGACTAGAGTATAAACGACTTAAACATCCAAGTCCCCAGAGCGCGGACTGGAGTACTCTAAGTCCCCAGAGCGTGGACTAGAGTATAAACGACTTAAACCTCCAAGTCCCCAGAGCGCGGACTGGAGTACTCTAAGTCCCCAGAGCGCGGACTAGAGTATAAACGACTTAAACCTCCAAGTCCCCAGAGCGCGGACTGGAGTACTCTAAGTCCCCAGAGCGTGGACTAGAGTATAAACGACTTAAACCTCCAAGTCCCCAGAGCGCGGACTGGAGTACTCTAAGTCCCCAGAGCGTGGACTAGAGTATAAACGACTTAAACCTCCAAGTCCCCAGAGCGCGGACTGGAGTACTCTAAGTCCCTAGAGCGTGGACTAGAGTATAAACGACTTAAACCTCCAAGTCCCCAGAGCGCGGACTGGAGTACTCTAAGTCCCCAGAGCGCGGACTAGAGTGTAAATGACTTAAACCTCTAAGTCCCCAGAGCGCGGACTAGAGTATAAATGACTTAAACCTCCAAGTCCCCAGAGTGCGGACTGGAGTACTCTAACTCCCCAGAGTGCAGACTCGAATATAAGCGAATCGGAACTCCAAGTTCCCTGAATATGAACTATGACACAGATGACTTGAATTTGTCAAATCCCTGACATACGGGCTAAAAAGTATTCTAAGTGCTCGAAGCACAGAATG
Organism: Allium fistulosum; assembly: GCA_030737815.1. NCBI lineage: Eukaryota > Viridiplantae > Streptophyta > Magnoliopsida > Asparagales > Amaryllidaceae > Allium > Allium fistulosum. Next base: position 853,345,278 of record CM060905.1, read on the forward strand.
GAAGTTCAACGACTCCCGAAGAGTTTCCGAGTTATATGAAGATGGACTGAGAAGTCTATGTTACTCACAACTGCTTGGATTAAAGTCACAATCACAAAGAAAACTGAACAATAAGAGTCTTTTGTAAGACAGAAAAAGGAACTAAACCTTATTCAGAAATGAGTTTCTATTACAACCCCTCCAAAGTTCGGAGTCGACATTTTATTTATAAGGACTAAGGAAATAGAGGAAAATAATTACATGACTTAAACTAACTCTCGTTGAACGAGGATAGTAGTCACTTCTTGTGCTTCTTCAACTTCTTTCCAAACGGCTCCTCTCCAGAGCATTTACCCTTGGTACTCTTCTTTGATAGAGGGGTAGCAACTGAAGGAGTACGGGGGCCTTCCATGGGCTTGGACCCACCAGGAAGGATGACCTTCAGCGGCTTGTTCAAAGGATCGTCCAAGTCCACAACTCGGGGCTCTACTATTACCTTGACTGTCTCCTCCTTCTCTATCTCGAGCCGTTCCTCCATGCTCAATTCGGATGTGTGCTCAGAGGCGCTTGTATTTCTACTTCATAACCCCCATCGGTAGGAGAGGAGGTTTCAGACTTGTCTTCATCAAGCGCTCCGATCACCTGAGCGTATGGACCAGGAGCCTCCTCTGCGTGAGTGGCTTCACTTGTTTTCTCCCCCACTTCCTTGGCGAAATCGCTCCTCGGAGTGGGCTCGGGGTCAGAACGGCCTGCACAAAATCGTTGAAAACAAGCATTAGAATGCAATAGTCCTGCATAAAGAATAACGACTTTCGAAATCTTAAAGAGAATCTTAAAGAGAATCTTAAAGAGAAGGATTATCTACTAGGTTTAGGCAAACTCTCAGCCATCCGGGGGGTCTCACCCTCTGGAACTGGAGACAGAATGCGGACTAAAGTACTCTAAGTCCCTAAGTGCGGACTAGAGTATAAATGACTCAAAAACCTCTACGTCCCCAGAGTGCGGACTACAGTACTCTCAGTCCTTAGAGCATGGACTAGATTATGGACGACTTCAGAAAAATCCCTAAATCCCAGAAGCGGACCAGATTACTCTAAGTTCCCAGAGTGCGAACTAGAGTATAAACGAGTTAACAAAAATCTCTGCGTCTCGAACTGTGGACTAAAGCGTAAACCGTTCGACAAATCTCTAAGTCCCCGGAGCGTGGACCGAAGCATGAACACAAATTGGGCGCGAGTCAACCGGGGGGAGAATAACACTAAGTCACCAGAATGCAGAGTGGTGTATAAACATCGATAAATAGACGAGTGGATTCCGACCATTCTCTATTCCGCAAACTTCGATCTGGAATCGATAGGAGGATTATTAACCTGCTGAGGATGGAGTTCGACCATCCAACTAGTGACCTGGCTAAATCAATGCTGGGGGCAGGGGTACAAAATACTAAAAAGCCGAATACGACAGCTTACTATAGCCCTAGCATGGCGTTCTTTATAACTTGAGGCAGCGACTGCAGGGAGGCCTCAATACAGAACCAATCGAAATGGCATCCAAAGCTACGAGCAACCTACTATATCATACCTCAGACCAAGAGTCAATGCTGATCCGCACCAAGCACATACGAATGTGACTCGGATGTTTGTTTTTTTGAAAAACTATGACCCCCAGAGTATGGAAAGGAGGGTAAACCATGAATACTTGGTCAAAAAATTCTCCAGCACCCTCGTTCAATTCGTCAGGAGGAGTATGAAACTGGATGAGCATAACCCGACTGCATTTGTAGCCAACTTTACCCCGAGATTTGATTATAGAGCATGAACCAAAGTGGACGTGGATGACCATCCACTGTCCAAATTACGCCCTAAAACTTACGTGGCATCGAAGTATTCCTCTTGGAATGAAAAACCACGATAAAATCCAAGATAGGCGAGACCTAGTCTCCTATCGACTGACATGATCCCACGATTCAACGGGAAAGAGAGTAAAGCTAAAGTGGGCGTGGCTGGCCTTCCTACTTATCGGTATATGCCCCAGACCTGGGGGCACGAGCGAGAAGCAAGATGAATGTGAACCGACTATTCACCAATCACCTTTATATCTTTGGAGTTTAGGTGAAAGCATAAACGTAGCTAGGACGAGACTCAACCGTCCATGCAGTACATTTATTAACCCGAGACTGGGAGAAGACGCATGGTCATTCAAAAAATGGCTACGATAGCTCAGTATTAAAACTTATATATAGTGCTTACAGCTACTCAAGGCAACGACCGAAAGGATGCCTAGAGATAGAATCATTAAATCAATGCCAAAGCTTGTGGGCAACTGACTGTCACTCCAACTCGAAGGGCGAGTGAAGGATCATGAATGCATTGAATAGAAAATGCGTTACTCGAATATACAAGCAAATTCAAACTCATAGCAAGATCCAGCTATGCAGTTGCACGCAACTCGAGGCTGGCCCCTACTCGACATTTCCTTCAACGTGCTTTTAAGCCTGATCTTTGGCCATTTGCAGATAATTAATTAGAGAATTCAGAGCCCTTCATTATTTGACTTAACAACTCATGACAAGACTCTAGGATTCGACCAGAATAACCATCAACATTGACCGTCTCAACCATATTTCACATTGAATGTTATGCAAAATAGTTACATCTTTACTCAAAGAATTTGGGATGGCACCTGCTAAGCTGACGGTCGACATTACCGCCAGCCATGGCGACCCTTTCCGGGTGCTGAATATCGGATCACAGCTCAGTGCAGTGATGATAAAAGAATTAGTTGGATTTTTCTGAATAAATGATGATATGTTCCCTTGGACCCATTCTGACATGCATATGTGATTTCATTAACTATCGCGAGCCATGCATTGGATATCAACCCGAAGCTACAAAAGCTAGCACAATCCTATTGATTTCATCATGAAAGCTCCACTCTTACTTTTACGCTCACCCCATCAACGTCTATGCCTACCAGCCGTTGCGACAGGGCATACAATGACCTGAGACGTCTAAAAGACTACTTAAATAGAATATCGAACTAAGCTAATTCGATATCACTTATTTACCATGAAGGGCTATCCAAGGACGGAAATTAGCAGACCTCACACCCAAATTCACTACCTCAGATGACTACTCGAAGAGTAGCAGAGAACCACGACCAAGATGAAGAAAATAATCAACTTCTTTGTCCGTAACGTCATCTGCCCTTATGACCTTCCATGATTCATTATAACTGCAAATGGACAGGTTGAAGCTGTGAACAAAATCATAGAGTCTGTACTGAAGAGAGGTTTGGAAAACTCCTCAAGTGGCTGATTGCAACCCTTATTTCACAGAAAATACAAACAAGGAATCGCGATTGAATTACAATTAAACTGGATGGAGTTGGCGACGACTTATAAGCATATAAAACGCATCCGAGAGCCAATGGCAAGAACATGTACCCGAACGTGCATGTGTACATCCGAAAAAGTTCGACTTCTTGAAATCAACAGAAATTGAATTCTCACTAAGGGTTATTAAGAGAAGACTAGATCATATAGCCGAAGCTTATTAGCTCTGCAAAATCAGACACGGATGGCCACTAATGAACTACAACCCTGGATTTATAATATTGGGAATCGATCGAGCATCACGATGACCAAAGAAGAATACAACACCTTGGGAGGATAAATTGGAGGATAATGACTATTCAAGAAACATGGTGGATTTCTTTCTGAAGACAAGGAATACTCACTGATTTAAAGCGTGTTGTGTTGCTTCACACGACACACTTTGGGGGGCAAGTGTTAACCGGCATCTTGGCCCGGTTACAAAACGACGGTTGAAGAAATTATCATTAGCACTAGACAAGATTCTGATCAAGGAGAGACTGGAGGTGGTAGCAAGTTGTTAGGCCCACAATAAAGCAAGAGCATTCGGCCTGCCTGGCCTGGTGCGCAGATTCACCCACTATGGGCAGAGGCACCTTGCTCCTAAGCCCATGAAGGAAGTCCAACCCATCTTCCTCTATAAATAGAAGGGCAGGGGCACAATGAAATGGATCCTTTTTTGGAGAGAAAACACCGGGGAGACTCTGCCATTTTCAAGACTCATCTTCTCTACTTAACAACTTCATTCAAGCATTTGATTCACGAATTGTATTTGTAATCAACTATAAAGAAGATCAATAAAGTTTAACCTCAAAGTGGACGTAGGCAATTACGCTGAACCACTATAAATTTGGTGTTCTTACTTTCTGTATTTAGATTAGCACTGTCTTCTCTGTTTAATTTGATTTCATCACTTATATCTCTTCACAATCTTCTTCTACGAGGTTTGTATGTTTTATAGGATAGCTTGGATGTTTGATCGTTTATCGTTTGAACTTAATCTGCTTTAGTTAGAAAAGGATTGTAAATAATGTGTGTGGATTGTCTGGTTCAGATAATTTATATAAAACATATGTAAAATAGTTTGGTTTGTTTCTAAATAAAATGTTTAATATGGACAATAGGTTTTGAGTATATATAATTGTATTTATATGGTTGTTTCTCAAAAATATTCTACAGTTATTATTGATTTTAAATCCATTTACAAACATCATAATATAAATATGTCATATTTAAGGAGAGTTTATTTTTCTTTACCCATTTCTGTTGATGACAAAAGGGGAGAAAAATATAATATATAATATATGCATAAACTGAGGGGGGGTTACTCAAAATAGGGGAAGTTAATTAATCTAGGGGGAGTTACATTATATTATATACCAAATATATTTACATGATTGGCATCATCAAAAAGGGAGAGATTGCTAATTCCATAAATATTGATTTTGATGACAACAACCATATACATATAAATGCTAATGTTTTCGCAAGTTGTATATAGTATTTTTACAGGATATTATATGGGTGTATACAAGTATAGGATAATCGAGTTTGACAACTGATCGCTAAAAACAAAGGAGATCAAGATTCAGAGATAATCCAGATAATTAAAGACTCATGAATTTGGAGATGAAGAAAAGAAGAGTACAAGGTTATAGTTTATAGTAAATAAACATTAGAATACTTTGTCAAAGTTCTTGAATAACAACCATTTGATTCTTTAAATACTTTTTATTAAAAATTTGTTATTATTTTATTATCAAAATATTTTATTTTATATACATAATAATAACTTTACAAAAATTTTATAAAGGTTTTTATATTGAAATATTTTAGAAACTATGCTTAAATAATTTTACAAGAGTTCAAGAATTTTGCAACATCTTAAAAGGGTTTTTATTTTTCAAAACATGCATATGTATGTCGACATATAGACCATTAGAGAGATGGTTTTTAAAATTTTGAAAATTTATGATTTTTAATCACATTTCTTCACGAATTGACATAGCCTGTTAAATGTCGTTTAAACGAATGAATAGATGCCTTTTAATTTCAAAAAGTTATGATTGCTTATTATATCTTTTCACGAATAGACATATCTTTTCAAACACTATGTAAAGTGTTAGCAAATAAATTTTTAACTAACTTTTCTATCTTCTTTTTTACTTTAAACTCTCACTACATATTCTCTTAAATTCAAACTCTACTTTACTTTCTACAAACTATCCACTTATCTGCATGTATTCTCTCATCAATTCAAAGATCAAGGTGCTATCAAAAGGGCTATAAGATATTTTGTATCCAAAGTACAACTGTTTCTATTTTGAAATCAACAACTCTCTACTACAATTTGTTCGGATGTGCTTGTTGCCCATTCAAATCAAGTAGGTATGCTTGTTGCCCATTCAAATCAAGTTTGGTATGCTAGTTGCCCGGTTAAATGGTTGATCTTGTTGCCTGATTAAATCAAGAGAGTCTACCTTGAACTCAAAAATCAGTAAGGTGTATCTCATTACCTTGAAATTGAGACTGTATTCTAGTTTTCTTACTACATGTTCATAGGAGGTGATTGAAAAGAAATCCATAAACGAAATTGTATAGGACTGGATATAGGAGAAATCGAAACTAGTGTATTCCTAAAACATTATTCACCCTCCTCTATTGTTTTTTCTGAACTATACTCAAGAGAACCCAGCGGAACGATAAACTCCAGAGATAAAATAAGTTGTGCATGTCTGTTTCAAGTCATGTTGTTTATAACTTCCAAATTCTATTTTTTGTGAGAATGTGTACAAGGCAGGGCTCGAACTTGGGTCTGTTACTAGACTTTGGAAACACTTTTCCATTGTGCCACATCTGTGGCCACTCCCTCTAGTGTTAAAATAGCCTTAAGATCAATTCACAAGTCACTACATCGTTCCCCACATTTGGTATCAGAGCACTAGGTTTTCAAAAACTTGTTATTTGATTTTTTTTAAGTATAAATGGCTAATAACACTGGTTGTTTGCTTTTTAACGTTTTTGTAGGAAAACAAAATTGTAAAATTAAATAAGTAGTTTGGATTTGTATGTTTTATAGGATTGTTTGGATGTTTGATTATTTATAGTTTGAACTTAATTCACTTAAATTAGGAAAGGATTGTAAATAATATATGTGGATTATTTGGTTTGGTTAATATGTATAAACATATATAAAGTATGTAACAACCTGCATATTTTACGATTGTATATTTAAATAATTTATTTAAATATGGAATCGTTAATCGGATTGAAGTTCGAAAAGCTACTTTTTGCAAACAGTCGAATTGGGACTCGAGACCACTTCCATTGAGTCCAAAATGACGTTTGCGACTTTTTTGAGTATAAGCTTCGATATGTTTGGAGTGGGTTGAATTTTGCTATTTTCTGTTGGGCTTTTTGGGTTTCAACTCTACTTATTACTCTAACTCAGCCCTCTTCTCTTCATTCACTCTCATTTTCCTAACATCCAAGCTTCAGCAAAAATGGGGAGGGGAATGGGAAATTAGAAATCCTAAGCCCTAGTTTCCTTTGCACATTCAAATTCTAGCTCCAACTTCAAGGAGAAGCTAAGGTAAACATCCTCTTCTTCTTCTCCATCTCAATCTCTCTCCAATTTCAGAATTTCTTATAACCTAATTTAGGAAATATTGCTTTTGATCTTAGATTGGACCTTCTTGAGTTGAGATTGAAGAGGAATTAGTCTCTCCTTTGTTTTAAAGCTTCTCATTTGTGTTTTTGAGTTTAAAAGGTGAGTTCTTTAACTCACATCTACGTCTATAGCTATCATTGTTGTTAGATATGAATTCCTAACACTTGTGCATATTCATTTGCTTTTGATTTGAATTGAATTGGTGAATATTCCAATTTTTGTGTTTTTGTCCAATTTTATGAAAATCCTCCTATGGATGTTTGGACATTGATGTTTGGGGTGTATCGAAGAGCCTATAAGGTCGGGTTGTCGCTTGGAGTAAATCCTTAGCCGTCATTGCTCATCTGATCGCTTCCGATGCATTTTGGCCACTTTGGCCTAGGCAAATTGTTGCCCAGACCAGGTCTTCAGACATCTGAAATGCAAGTTCAGACGTCTGGTTTTAAACCTGGAACAAAAGAAAATACGGCAGAGATTTATAAAAATGGCAGAAAACAGAGTCAGACGTCTGAAACAACCTTTCAGACGTCTGAAACACCTTGGCAGACGTCTGAACCACCCTTTCAGACGTCTGAACCACCCTGTCAGATGTCTGAAGCCACCCTCCAGACATCTGGATGGTTTCTGAATTTCCAGAACCTAAATCCAGACATCTGGATTGACCCCCAGACGTTTGGAATTGCCTATTTTTTCCTATTTGCCTATTTTTGATTGAATTTCCATTGTTTAATCGATTTTAGTTGCTTCGATTAGTTGTTATCACTTTTATCGACTTTGATGACTTCTTTTTCTGGATTTTTGGGAATATCCATTTTGATGGATTCGGTATCGATTTTTATGGATTTGATTCACGTCTTCGAATGTGAATTTTTGATGATTGATTGTTTCTACAATCATTTCTGTGATTTGTCACTTTAAAATACAAAGTTTTCTATACTAGTAATAAATATTCAAATTCTTTCACAAAGATGATTTCAACTCTATTTTTAATACAAAGCTTGTTTATAAAATCATTTTCCAATCTATTAGTATATACAAACCTTTACCTCATTCATATGAGAAATCTAATTAAACGGCTTAGTAAAACAAGTGGTATGAAACGCTTGCATTCACTTGGTCGGTTAATTCTTGGACTTGTACGATTGAACTCTTGTGACAATTTTCGAGTGGAAATCTACAATCTATTCGTAAATATTCGAGTTAAGCTAGTGGTTATGGGACATGAAGCTAAACTCTTATATTTACTGGCTTAGTGTAATTTACACTTAACTTCGAGTGGAAGTCTACAATTTGTTCGTAAATATTTGAGTTAAGATAGTGGTTATGGGACATGAAGCTAAACTCTTATATTTACTAGCTTAGTGTAATCGACACTGCTTGATGATCGATGATGATCATTTTGTGATTTAGACTAGCGATGTGCGATGTCTATTTGTCTGCGAGGGATACTAAACCCCGTTTTGTGGAGCTTCGGCTCAAATTTGGCGGGGTAGCGACCCGTGGCCATCGGGCCGTTTGTAGAGCTTCGGCTCAAAATTGATGGTTAACGACCATGGAATAGCGTTTCGTTTGTGATACACATGTTGGTGAGTTTTCATGCTCCCGTTTGTGATAGGCCTCCCCCTTTGTGATTTCTGGATTTCTAATTGATGATTTCTAGAATTTGTGTTTCACCAACTTTTGCGATTGGCATCAATATGATTGTCAATATTTGTAGTTTGGTGAATAAAATAAAGAATATGATATTCTTTTTGGTGCTTTGAGATTTTTGAGATATTGTATGATTTTGTTGTTGTTTAAATCATATTTGTCCTAGTATGACATTATCGTTATCATACGTTCTTATTATATCTCTGCTTATATCTCACTTCTTTAATGATAATTATAGCTAGACTGATCCGTTTATTATTTTCTTATTAAATAATACTCGGGTCCGACCGAGGTATTTCAGATGCTTCTGCTTGACCTCTTATCTGGGACTATCATTTGACTTTTGGCTAACTACTTTAGATTAGTAGTTTTTGTTAATATACATTTGAGATATAGACTCCTTGATGTATATTTATTCTTTTGTCTAGCACCTGTATATTTTCTTTTGTGATGTAGTGGATCTAGTTTGACCACTACTTTGATGTACACTTTTATGTGATATATTCATATCTGATTCCGCCTTTGTGATATGAATGTCTGTGACTGATTTGTGTTATGTTTATTTCTATATTTGTTTCCGAGGTCCACTTAGCTACTGTGTGGTAGCTTTGAGTCTGTATCGGTATGTCGGATTTCCTCTTGAAATGAAATGTATGTTATACTATCTGACACATCGGTGCTCACACAAGGCAATTACACAGATGGTCGCTCCTCAACAGCCTTATTCTTCGCGCTAGTTGACGGCATTACCCAGTAGTGTTCTTGGCTAGCGTGAGCATAGAGGTGGGGCGTCACAAAGTAGTTTGGTTTGTTTCTAAATAAAATATTTAATATGGATAATCAATTTTGAGTATATATAATTGTATTTAGGGGTTTTTAGGCTCAAGGAAAAAGTTGAAGAAAACTTTAGTTTTAGAGACAAGAAGTTTGCATTTTAGGCTGAAGGATATTTTCTAGTGTAAATCACAGAATGATAGTTGGAACTATCATTTTCTGTTTACACTAAAAAGTGTCCTTCAGATGGCTTCTTTATTTCTTCATGTACAAAAAAATAAGATTGTCTAGACCTGATGGGGCCAACCAGATATTTTTAAACGCACTTTCACATCTTCTTAACCCGAAACGAAATGGCTGAGGAGAGGTTCCTTTTTGAGGGTACTCCCGGGAACATGAAAAAACCAAAAGCTCTGCCCTTCCCTCCCTTGGATAGATAGGGAAGGGCGGAGGATCCTTTTGTCAACGGATGCCCTTATTACACTCGTAGTCGGGGGCATACGAGGATTCGTTCGCTGTCTGAGGTGTTAATTTACCTATTAAAATATCGCCGGTAGGGGGTTTCGATTGATTCTTTCTGGGGAATTAGACAGTCTTAAATTAATGCCAGATAAAAAGGATTTCGGTTATAGTTTTCCACGAAAAAACAAACTTGTTGTCCCTGAGACTAAATTTTTTTGCAACTTCTTCCCTGTGCCTATTTACCTGTTGTATTTATATAGTTGTTTCTCAAAAATATTCTATGGTTATTATTATTTTGATTCCATCATAATATAAATATGGCGTATTTAGGGAGAGTTTATTTTTCTTTATCTATTTTTTTGATGACAAAGGGGGAGAAAAATATAATATATGCATAGGCCGAGGGGGAGTTATTTAAAATAAGAGGAGTTAACCAATTTAGGAGGATTTACATTATATTTTACATCAAAAATATTTACATGGTTGTCATCATAAAAAGGGAGGTTGTTAATTTCACAGATATTGACTTTGATGACAACAACCATATAAATATATGTATTCTCAAGTTGTATAGAGTATTTTTGCAAGATATTATGTAGGTGTATGTAGGTATATGATAATCAAGTTTGAAGACTGATCAGTAAAAAGAATAGAGATCAAAATTCAGAGATGATCAAGATAATTGAAGACTTATGAGTTTAGAGATGAAGACAAAAAGAGTTCAAGATTATAGTACATCGTAAATGAACATTAGAATAATCTGCCAAAGTCCATGGATAACAACCATTTGATTCTTTGAACACTTTCTTATTAAATATTTATTATTATTCTATTATCAAAATATTTTATTTTATATTCATAATATATATTTTAACAAAATTTTTATGAAGGTTTTAATATTAAAATATTTTAGAAATTATACTTAAATAATTTTACAAGAGTTCAAGGATTTTGCAACATCTTAAAAGAGTTTTTATTTTTCAAAGCATACATATGTATGTTGACATATGCTACATAGGTATGTCGACATATAGACCATTGAAGAGATAATTTTTAAATTTTGAAAAGTTATTAATTTTGATCACATCTCTTCACGAATAGGCACATCCTTTTGAACATTATTTAGACTAGTGAAAAGATGCCTTTTTAATTTTAAAAGGTTATGATTGTTTATTACATCTTTTCATGAATAGACACATCATTTCAAACATTATATAAAGGGTTAGAAAACAAAAATTTTAACTTACTTTTCTATCTTCTACTTACTCTGAACTCTCACTACACATTCTCTTAAATTCAAACTCTACTTTACTCTCTACAAGCTACCTACTTATCAACAGGTATTCTCTCATCAATTCAAAGCTCAAAGTGCTATTAAAATGGCTATATGATATCTTTTATCCAAAGTACAACTGTTTGTATTTTGAAATCATCAACTCTCTACTACTATTATTTTGGTGTACTTTTTTCCTGTTCAAATCAAGTGGGTGTTCTTATTTTCCGTTCAAATCAAGTGGGTGTGATTGTTGCCTGATTTAATCAAGTGGGTGATCTAGTTGCCCAATTAAATCAAGAGAGTCTAGATTGAACTTGAAAATTAGGAGGGTGTATCTCAATTCCTAGAAATTAATTTGTATTTTGGTTTGCTTGCTACCTGCTCGAAGTGGGCGATTGAAAAGAAATTTGTACAAGAAATTGTATGGAACTGGATGTAGGAGACTCGAGCAAGATTCAAAAGAATTACAGAAATAGATTGATAGAAAATCTATATTTTATAGATATCCACACATATAAAATAGAATGATTCTATGTAAATGATAAAGGATTTACTAGGTCCCATTTCTGAAGTTGCACCTATTCATATTCGGTGCAAATAATTTAGTTCTTACAGATAAATGAACTAGCATAAAATTCCTAGTATCATCCCTCTAACTCATATTTTACTTTACTGCTTATACGTATCTCTGTGATTACCTGTTAGTATATATATTTTTGATTGATTATTTGTGTTTTGATTCAAATATTAAAATAAGTTAAAAATTTCCATGAAACTTATAAAATACTATTCACCTCCCTCTAGTGTTAAAATAACATTAAGATCAGTTCACAAGTTACATCGTTCCCTACAGTATACTATTCTTTGGATGAAAATAATTTCAACCTCATAACTACTCTTTAGTACATGGCCTTATAAAAAGAAGTTAATTCAACTTCACTCACCATTAATCATACTTTATTTAACAAAGTTCGATTACTCTTTGTCGATACATCATTATGTATCTTAAGAAGGAGCGACTTTTGACATTGAATCTTTATTCATTTTTAGGTACGTTCTGAACTCTTCCAATATACTCGCATATTCGATCAAATCGAATCAATTTTATTTTCTATTGCACATTATTAAAAAAAATTCTATTTTATACTCTATGGGTTTATCATAGACATACTACATGTGTATCAAATACACGAGTCCATGTCGGTGACAACTCATATGTGAATTTAATGAAGTACATGGAACCGTTTTAGTATTAATAGACTTGCGATTGCATACATATATATTTATCAATCCAAAGAGGTCATCAACTCTTATGCCATTCCCACTTAATGAGTGTTTTGCCCTTTATTGTTTGATATATTATTCACTAGTACCAATGATTCATAATCATATAATCAAAAAATTATTTCTTCAAACTGTGGTTAGTCTATAATACCAAAATAATTGCAAATAAATGTAAATACTTTTGTATTTTCCAATGCATCTCAAACACCACTATTATAATTTTAGTTTATGATGAATATTCATAATACTCAAAACAAGTCTGTTTATTTTTTAGTCAACACTAAAATACAATTATTATTTCATTAGTAATATTTGGTATGTTTATGAAAACAATTTTCATAACTAGATGCCATAAGTGCTATATGGCATGCTCCCACTATTTCTGTCATTACTATAATAGCGTATAAAATATGAAGCTCCATTTAACAACTTAATATAGGTTATTTATTTCATCTGCTGTAACCAGTTATAGTTGAAACTTTTCAGATAAAGTATATTAAATTCAATGAAATAAATTTCATAGAAAACAATTTTCTATTTAAAAATACATTTTAAAATAGAAATCATATTTCTTGTTACAATGTTAAGTATCAATTATTATTTTACAATTCTCATTTTCGAAGTTTTTTTATGAAGCAGAAGTGACAATTCACTCTCTTCATCCCAATTGTGCCTTGGGTTACATTTACTCGTATACATTCAATTTCCTTTCTAAATGGTCGAACCATTTAACGGAAATCCTTACTACGATATCGAACTCTTTACTAAAGTCAATTTGATTATTCTTTACTTTTAAGGACATCAAATAAATTGCACTTTACATAAACTGATCGAACCGACATTTTAGCGATCGAATTCTTAGATCTATCTTGCAACATTTGGTCTAGTGTTACATTTAACATAATGAGATCATTATTGTAATCAATCATATTGAATCCACGATCTCACACTTTCGTTTGCTTGCTTATTCCAATGAACTATTTACCCGAGATTTCTACATTACGAATTGTGATCGTTCAACATATAATATTTGTATGTGATACATATGGATCAAATATCCATATTACCGTATTGCTTTCAAAGTTCAAAACTCGTTGAAGAAAATACACAGTCTTAGGCAAGTAAACTCGTAAGTTACCAATTTATGAATGTATTTAGTGGTTGTATAATTAGGCGCTTGCACAGGTCAACATGCAAAAATTTATTGGTAGGTATATTTTATATTTCTATTTGTCAATATTTATTCAGTTCATTTATATATTTTAATTGATAAACATTTTATCAATTATATCAACTACATAAATTTACCAATATAGATTATCATAAGTTTATATAGCATATGTTCTTCAATATTAGAAATATTAAATGTTACCATTTCATTTTTCTAATAAGGCTCCAACTAGTCTTTATGTTCCTCAAAACCCTGAGATGAAACATGGCAGCCTTTCAACCTCACTAATGAGTGTTAGGACTCGTCTGCCTTGGGATTCTGACCTTGAGTTTGCTCAACAAGTCATAGCCCTACAAACGATGAATAATTCCTTATCAGTTGTATCGCATATAACTCCTAACTCATGGTTCCTTGTCCTAATCTTATTTCGACCTTGATTTTGTTCATCAAATCGGAAAAAATTATTCACTTAAACCTACTATTTGACGATGGCCTACATATAGTATATGTATATTGTGTTTGCTTAACAGATACATATTGTTATCTTATCTCGTCTATTCAACATATTAATAATACTACAAATTACATCTCTAGTTTGAGTTTGCTCAACAAACAGAGAGTATGCAAGTAATTTTCTAATATAAAAATGGCAGAGGATAACACTTATATTAAAGATTCATAATCTTTAATGTATTTAATTGAGTGATATCAACTTATAGAATAATGTATTTTTTTATGAAATACCCTCATGATTCATGTGTCGGTCATATTGGAAATCACGGTATATGTACTTTTACGTATGTATTTATTACTTAAGTCCAATTGGGTTTCTTATCGTTTCATCTTTAGTTTATACATTCATATTATATAAGTTTTATTATTATATAACTTTTATACTCATGTAACTTATATAATATTTTATGTATAATGTCATATTGTCTTAAACAATTTAAGGCAACATCACATATATCATTATATATATTTTACATGTATATATATTTAATTAAATAACTAATTTAATTAATTCATTTATTTTATTAACATATAAATAATATTTTTTTAAATTAGTTTTATAACATTTTCAAACATTTTGAAAAATTATATTATAACTTATATAATATGTGTTTTATTTTATGTTTAACTTTTAAATTTAAAACTTTTATTTTAATTTTCAAAACAATTTGAAAATCTATATTATAACATTTATAAAAAATATATTTTAAATTTGATTTTTATTTCAATTTCAAAACAATTTTGAAATTAACTCAAGGCGCAAATCAATTAGGGCATTTATATTAAGGATAACCTTTGGGCCCACCTCGTCCTTTTGGGCTAGGCTAGTAGCCAAGTATAGAAGAATATTGTTTACCCAAATCTAATATTAGACATTACTTTTCTAGACACCTTACTATATGGATAAGGTTTAATAAGTTAGATCTAATACTACTAATTTAGACCGCATATGCTATTTGGATCCAATACCGTTATTGGAACTAGACCAGCATGCAATGGGGTAAATAGGTAAATTTAATTTTTTTATTCTATTTGGATTTTATTGGGAATATGAAGTTTAAATTTATCTAGATCATATATAATTTTTTTAAATAAAATCAATATTTAATTTAGTTTATAAATAAGGTTTTATTTATTGTACAATTTGTAATGTAAAATATATATGTGTATAATATAGATATATTAATGTACGTGTACATGTAATATATAAAGGTGTACACGGATTAACATGCCCGTATATAGATGCCGAGATTAACATCACAACGGACATGCTAGCCGCTCTATATACATGAATGTTGTCAATGTATATAAGTATATATACAGCTATCATAACGAGTAGTTTTTAACCCTACAAAAACACACCAATTCAAATTATTTTTATATAGCAAAATTCTTCATTATATCCATACTTCATTCTACCACACTCAAAAATGGATTCTAATTTTGATGATTTCGATTTGCTAGCACAAACCGCAAGATTTGACAATTTCAGTTCCACTGAAGAAAGCTCTCAAAAATCCAAATGCCGTTGAATTATACATAATTGGGATGTGGAAACCAGAAGAAGATTATGACCTTTGCTACAATTGGCTTCATTTCTCCATGAACCAACATGCGAAAATGATCAATCTACTTGCACATTTTGGGGTAAGATCATGTACAACTATAATGCAAAGCATTAGAAAAGAAAATGTTCACCTTCGTCACTAAAGAACCGTTAGGGAAACAATTAGTGGTCAGACCCAAGTATTTGAATCCCAAGTGTAAAAGATTAAGCAAGCAAACCCAAGTGGTATAGGTGGTGATCATTTCATGGTATATATTTATCTTTTAATTTTTATTACATTATAATATTTATAAAATTTATATCCATATTTTATTACTTTTGGTAAAAAAAAGCCATAAGATTTCATACAAATTTTTATTTCTGAAAATAACGTGAAAGCTCATTATTATCAATTCATGCATTGTTATTATTGGAACTGGGCCAATCCCACAGCGAAAGTTATGAATGAATTTCAATAAAAATTCCCTTAGTGGATCTTTATTGGAGCCTATGAAGTCTCTTTATTTAGAACATTTTTAAATATTATTTAAATAAAATATTTTATTTTATTTGAAATTATAAATTATATAGTTATATTTAATTTATGTCTATATATATACACACATGTGTATCATACACACATATACACACGTACACACATATATGTGTGTGTGTAACATATCAACCTGTGCAAGATATAACATGCTCGTGTATAAATGTTGAGACTTACATTGCAACAGACATGTTAGCTCATCCAATATACAAGCATGTGATGTCCAAATATATGTATATATATACACTATTATTTGTAAATAAATATTATAAATACATATGTATATATATACATTATTATTTGTAAATAAATATTATAAATATATATGTATAAATTAAGTTTTGTTTACAAAATTTTGTGTAAGTATATATATGTGTGTACGTGTGTGTGTATAATCATACGGATAAATTATTTTAAAAAACCCTACTTCGGAGAGTAGAGTTAGGGAATACGGTAGGTTCGTCCTAGTCGACTCTTTGTTTTAGCCGGGCTCTCACAAAGGCATTTTTCGATCCCAAGATTTCAAATTATTTTTAAGGATTATACATGTGTCCACAAATTACAAGCTGCTAAAGTGTAGCTACCAGGGCTCGAACCCTCTTCCTCCGTTGGGGAGTTGGGAACCACAGCCAACTACACTAAAGCTGCGGACATATGAATAAATTATTAATATTATATATACATATTATGTAATAGATTATATAAATAAATTATTTATAAATATTAGAATAATTTTTTTAAAACCATGAGTAATGTATATATATAGAGTTTTTTTAATATATATATATTAATTTAAATAAATAAATATACATAAATATATTCAAACAAAACACACACACACATATATGTATATATGTGTGTGTATATATATCATAATAAAATACAAAAATTTTTTTTGATAAATATGAAATAAAAGGTCTTATGCATAGCACAACAAATAATTTATTATTATTATTATTAATTTTAAAATACATTTTAATTAAATATTCATTCGAAAATCAGTAAAATATTAATAAAAAATTAATTTTGAAATTTTATTTCAATTTTAAGTTTGTTGTAAATCCTAAATTATATTTTGTGGATTGAAATTATTTTCACATTTTTTGCTTTAAATTAATTTTATAATGATTTATTTATTTTCGACTGAATTAAACAATTAAAATTTTAAACTAAAAAATGTTTTTTTTTAAATTTTTGACCGAGAGCTTACTTTATGTTGGCATAATTTTATAAAATTTGAAAAATAATTCTCATGACAAATTTGAATTGCTATAATTTATTTATGTAGTAAGTTAATTTAAAAATATTAAATAATAATAAAAATTTATAAAAATTATTTTTTTACTTTTGAAAACTAGTATTAATATAATAATTTATGTATAAAATTATATGACTAATTTTAACCAAAGATGATGTTGAATAACACACACACACATATATATATTATTAAATAATATATATTAATTTAATAAAATATAAAATTATATTACTTTTATGTGTGGTCGCATTGACTTGATATATATGTGATTAATAAATCTAATTTTTAAAACATAAATATATACATGCATATGACCAAACTACTTTGTGACAACAATACTTGCATATTAGAATCGTCACCTAACTAACAATATAATATACACACACATATATAATAAAACAATATGTTGAAAACTATTAACTGTAGTATGATAAAATCATACTTTAATCCCAAAGTCTTAAAGTACAACTTGAAAAGATAATTTCTCCCCTTTGAAACACTTTCCGATTCAGCCGATTGCTAGTCGTTGGACCGTTGACCTTCAGCTTTCTAATAGTGATCGGATTTGACTTGATTTGAGCTTGTGATGATGGAGGGACAGGAGTATATCTTCGTCCAGCAAGAAAATGAAGGAGGAGGTAGCCAAAAAGATCCAATCTAGTTAGTTTAGAGATGCTTATATAGTGGATGGAAAAGAGATAAAAGTGGATGTGATCTCATACTCATTCTCCTTTAATCTCAGCCATCCAAAACCAAAACTTTCTAACTTAAAATGTGGTGCCCTCTACACATGTTTGCTATCGAAATTCTACGCCTATGATGGGCCTTAAAATGCATTTAAGCCCAAAATAAAGTATTATACAATTAAATCCAATTTTAATCGTTTATCAATATCGTATATCAATTGATATATTTATAACTACTATAAATATACTTAATTATGTCTATTCCTCAAATCATAATCAAAATTTTATAATTAATATTTCATAAATATTAATGAATTTAATTAATTTATAACAATTATAAATTAATTAAATCATTTAGTCAAAGGAAAATTCTTCGTTTCGGTTGTGTAACTCATCAGGTGCAAATACTATCGAATTATTCGAATATTAACGATCACATGTCATTGAGTAGGTGGTGTGACATTTTAGCCAAATATATCACTTACTTGATTTCGGTATCCAATTTTACTTTATTAAGCGTTACCCAGTTGTGACTTTTATTTACACCAATTCTCTTAGTCTAAACTATCTCACTTTGGACTTATGGAATTTGGTAATGGCCAAAATTCCAATATCGTCCATATTCAACTCTATAGTAAAACAAATTCCTTGGTTTGATAATAACAATTATTATTAATCGAACTACTCTGGCTAGAGATTTTGACTTTGAGTTGACTTGAGTTAACCGTGATACTAACCTGATATAATTAAAGAGACGAATCCTCTCTTGAATAGTGCTTCACATCCAATACTTCCACTCAACCTAACTATAATCAAAGTGGAGCTTTTATAGTGAAGATCCATGGTATTCTCTAGTAGAGAAAACTTTGTAAATCAATCACATCGATATTTTCTATTTAACCTTAGTTATATGAACCAATAGAAAACTCTAGGTTCCCCCAATGGTCATGAGTAACACATTATCCAACATTTGGAGAGCATTACCTACTCTAATCAGCAGGTACATCGATATCCAGTCTCGATGCATCTTGACTAGGAACATTTAGAATGATGTTGTTTACAATATTATGATACAATACTCATGATTACAACTATTTGTTATTACTATCACAAACACACTATTTATGGATTTTTTGTTTAATATATTTTAATTTAGCTATTAATTATTTAAAACACATTATAAAAAATATATAATAGAAAAGACACCTTTATTACGCATGACAGTTGATTATAGAGTTAGTTAATTTATAATAAATTACGGAATTGCTTCTAGCGCATACCCCTAACTCTATCAGTCTCCCACTTATAGTTGGAACCAATTATGGAATCTCAACCCTATCCCTTCAATCAGCTTTTCAAGAGTCGACCGAGCTAGACCCTTAATGGGTGGATCTGCTATGTTGTCCTTGGTATCTACCCATTAAATCATGGCTTCTTTCTTCTCAACGAATTCTCTAATTAGGTAGAACTTTCAAAGAATGTGCCATGACTTCTTGTGTGCTCTGGGCTCCTTTGTGATCTACATCACCGCATTGTTACTACAAAATAATGCCATAGGATTCTCGGTCTCGGGAATCGCTCCGAGCTCATTCAAAAACTTGTGCATCTAAACTGCCTCATTTGCTGCTTGATTGAGGGTGATGTACTCGGCCTCCATCTTATAATCAACAACTATTTCTTGCTTAGAACTTTGCCTACTAAGGCTTCACCATTAAGCGTGAAGATATAACCAGACATTGATTTACTATCATATATATCACTTTGAAAACTTGAATGGCATAATCCTTCATTAGGAGGTTTCCATTCCTGTATATAAGTAATAAGCCCTTAGCATTTCTCAAATATATACATTTCACCAATGTTTAATGTTTTCTCCAGGATTAGGCCGGTATTGGTTTATGCATCCTAATGCGTACGCCACATTCGGTCTAGAACATAGCATAGTGTACATTGTGGAACTAATGGCTGAAGCATAGGTAATCCTTTTTCATATGCTACTTCTCCTCATCGGTATAAGGAGCATCCTTCTTAAAAAGGGCGATTCCAGATTGCATTGAAACTTTTCCATGCTTGGAATTATCTGTATCGAACCTTTTTAGTATGGTATCTATATATAGGGATTGGGACAATCCCAACGGTCTCTTAGATCTATCTCTATAGATCTTTATACCAAGTATATAGGCTACTTCTTCCAAGTCCTTCATGGAGAAGTTCTTGGAATGCCAATCTTTCATTGATTACAACAACGAAGTGTCATTGCCAATCAATAATAGATCATCCACATGGAGCACTAGGAATACAATAGCATTGCACTATTCCTTCTATAAGTGCATGCTTCCTCTATGTTTTGATAATAACCAAACTGTCTGATTACTTTATCAAAACACTTGTTCCAACTCCTTGAAGCTTGTTTAAGTCCATAAATGGACTTTAACAACTTACAAGCCTTACCCTCATTCCCATTGGCCACAAAACCCATGGGCTAAGACATATATACGGTTTCTTCTAAATCACCTTTTAGAAAAGCTGTCTTTACATTCATTTGCCATATTTTATAGTCATAGAATGCAGTGCTAGCTAGCATAATACGAATGGACTTAAGCATGGCTATGGCCGAAAAGGTCTCGTCATAATCAACACTTTGAATTTAACAAAACCTTTCGCAACTAGCCTTCTCTTATAAGTCTCTACTTCCCCATCTGCATTTAGCTTTTTTTGAAATCCATTTGTAGCCGATGGTTTTATCCCTTCGGGTACATTCGACAAAGTCCAAATTTAGTTTGCATACATGGAATCCATATGGATTTCATTACTCCAAGCCAAAGTGCAAAGTCTTTGCTGTACAGTGCTTGTTGGATGGATAGGGGAGTGTCGTCATCTAAGACACAGTCCTCCTTATCTCCATCCGCGAAAAAACTATAATTCTCTCGATTGGGTGAGATTTCCTACCAGACCTTCTAATTGGTTGTGTGTTTTCATAAATGGGTAAAATTGGTTCTCCCACCTATTCGGCCTCAGTATTAACTTCTTGGGCCTCATTCAAGTCTACAACCTCGATGTTAATTTCCTTTCAAAGAAATTCCTTTTCCAAAAAATCAACATGCTGAGAAATAATTACCTTTTGTTCTTCGACATTGTAGAATATATATTCCATCGATTTTTTGGGACATCCTATAAATTTACGCAAAACCAATGTTGTTTTAGTTTATTCGGACTAACGTTCTTAATTACGCTGGAGAACCCCAAACCTTCAAATATTTGAGTTGGGGTTTCTTACCCTACCACATTCATATGGTGTTTTTGGCACATATTTAGTAGGCAACTGGTTCAACATATGCGCCGCGGTTTCTAGCGCATATCCCTAATTGGACAGAGGTAACTTAACCTTACACATCACATAACGAACCATATCTAATAGGGTTTGATTCCTTCACTCCGACACACCGTTGTGTTGCGGAGTATAGGGTGGAGTAGCCTGAGAGATAATCCCATTATCTTTTAAGTATTGTTGGAAATCCTATCCAACATACTTGCCTCCTCGATCTGATCGAAGAATTTTAATCTTGTGACCCATTTGCGTTTCTACTATATTTTTATATTCAACAAATTTCTTATAGACATTGGATTTCTTCTTCATAAGAAACACATATCCTAGTCTCAAGAAATCATCAGTGAAGGTAACAAAGTAAAAACTATTATCTGTTGCAGCTGTTGGCATTAGGCTACATACATCACTATGTACTAACCATAAGAGTTTATAAACTCTTTCGTTGCTCCCATTGAAAGGGTGCTTGGTCATTTTACCTTTAAGACATGACTCATACGTGTCAATTGATTTAGAATCAATTGACGGTAGAAAACCTTCGGTTTTCTATTTGTGTAGTCGTTTCTCATTAACATGACCTAGACTATAATGCCAAAGATAACTATCATTTATATTGTTAGAATCATTATTCATAGAACATACATGATTAGTATTAATCACATAAATGTCATTTTCAAGAATACCACCACTACTTTATTTTCATCCAAACTAATAGTCATAACATTATTAACCAATGAAATATATATATATATATATATATCCAGTTTTTGACAATCCAGAAATAGAACAGTACAAATAAATAAAGTTTTTTATAGAATATCAATTATTTAATGCTAATATTAATCTAGTAGGCAAAACTAAATGATAGTCTCTATAACACCCTATTTTTAGTTAAACATTATTCAGGACATTTAATTGGATAGATTAAATAGAATAATGTAAATGGTTAAAGAGAACGAGATTTGAAACTTAATAAGGTTTCTTCTACTAAATAGTTATGTAAGGTTGTATAAACTTAACACATAAGAGAATATATAAGAGAGACAATTTAGGGAAAAAACTATCCTTTCCTTAGACACTCTCCCCCTCATATCATTCTCACTTTATTTATACAAAAAACAATCATAAGTAAAACATAGAGAGGCTGTCCATTAATCAACCTAAGGAGGGCTAAATCAAGAGATTCACAAATTCAAGTTTAGGGATTCAAGAGAAAAATCAAATCTCAACTCCAACCTCAAGTTTAAATGAATAATGATCAAATCCATCTCATTTTTGTCACATTATGATTGTTAAATTTTAGTTCAGATTTAAAACTGAATGGATTGATGATTTGATGTTATGCCATGTTTGATTTTGATATGCAAATGAAATAATGATGACTTAAATGGATTTTTTGAAATTAAATGATAGGTTTGAGAGCAAAACCTTAAATAAAGATCTTCAAATTATTCAAAATTTTAATATGTGGTGTAAAATGATATTTTGGAAATGGGTTTTTAATTTCAAAATTTTCTAAATTGAAATAAATATTTTCTGAATTGCTAAGGAGGAAATTGAGTTATTTTCCATTTTTAATTATTTAAAATAACTAAATATGGATTTTGGCTCTGAAATTTTTATATGATAAAGATTGT
This sequence comes from Allium fistulosum, assembly GCA_030737815.1. Taxonomy (NCBI): domain Eukaryota; kingdom Viridiplantae; phylum Streptophyta; class Magnoliopsida; order Asparagales; family Amaryllidaceae; genus Allium; species Allium fistulosum. Next base: position 853,368,435 of record CM060905.1, read on the forward strand.
CATATTTCCGAATTTTTATAAATTTTTGGGATTTTTCCCCTGTGCGAAATTAATACGAAATTATTATGCTCGATAAGCATTAAGAAGGACAATTAATTATGCATATTAATTAATTTATTTAATATATGTTTTGGACTTTGGAAATTGAATGTGGTAGAAAATTTAAAAAGAAATTACAAAGTTTTGTTGTAAACCAATCACCTTTTAAAAAATAGTTGGATTTGGTCAAAAAAAATTATTTTTAGTAGTAATAAAATAGTTTTCTAAAAAATTACGACAATGCCATGCTACCATAACATCGTTGAGATTGAAGATGAGGCCACATTCACGAAGATCGACGTCGATGAATAAGGAAGTACATGATAACTACTTAGGCAATTATGGAGTTATTCCAATGACATTCAAGTGGACTAAGGCGGCTTAAGATGTTGGCGGCATAGCTTTGTCGTGATTTATTTAAACATTTAAAAGCCTAGTGTCGACATAGACATTATCGCATGTTTTCACCACCGTTTTAAATGATGTTGCACCTAACCACTTCGATTGTTTTACATACTAAGGTGGTGACATCGCTTGTATTGACTTCGACTCTAAATATGAAGCGACATAATAGCCAAAGTGATTTAAGTTTGAAAGTTTCATATTGACCTTAAGGGTCTTGGTGTTATTATGCATCAAGATTGAAAACCTTATATACTCAGGATTTTATATTGGATGGAGTCGACAACGATGCAGCATAGCACCGATGTCAATCTTCTTCTTTTTAACGCCGAAGAGGCTTGTTTATTATGTTAATAAAAACTATTTTAAAGGGGCGAAGAGGCCTATATTTTAGAGGGTTGATGATCCTATATCATTAGCAGTTAGCCGTTTAACTTATAAAGATTTTAAGTTTTGGTCTTCGGCCTTGATAGAGGTCGAAAGGATTTCTACGTGTTTTATGATTTTCTTAGTAAAGGCGGAGAGCCTTAAGCTTCTTTGTCGATATTGTATGGACATTGACACTAGTATTTATAACATATCTAAAGACGGCAACCTCATATTTACATCGAAAGTGTGCATGGCACTGTTAAATTGGCTTGTTAATTTGGTATGTGAAATTGGTAATATAGAGTGCTATGTTTTTCCTTGTGTTATATATGAATTAAGGGGATTAATCATATTAAGAAAATGGTTTCAAGGAATTAAATAACAGGCAGCCCAAATCTTTAATATTATTGATTAGTTATTATTGCTTAATTATTATTGTCATACTCACATCATTTATGACCCATAACTGCATTTTGGGGTTTTAAGGAGCAGAATAACCAACTAGCTTGACCTAATAGTGAGTATAAACAGAATCAACTCCCGAGTGAATAGTTTAGGAGATCAGGTAGATCAGAAGTATAAGATGTCCAGAACTGATCCAAAGATTATTGATTGAGATAGGTTATTGGAAGTGTCCAATAGATTCACGGTCATCCCATAAAAACTATGTCATGAGAAATGTTATTGGAAGAGTCCAATAGGTTCCTATTGATCCCGTGAAAACAATGTCTGGATGATGTTATTGATAGAAATCAATAGGTTCACAGTGATCCCATAAAAACTATATTTTAAGAGATGTTATTGAAGAATCTAATAGGTTCATAGTAAGCTTATGAAAACTATGATTAGAAGGTCATCGGTAAAAACCAATAGGTTCTTAGTGATCCCATGAAAACTATGAAGTTGGACAACTTATCCCTAAGAATTAAGATAGGTTGTTAGTCAGCCTATGAAAACTAATATGTACATAGTGACCTTAGAAAAACTATAAATTTGGACAGATAGTCAAATAAATTGGGATGGGTAATCCAGGGTATATTGCATTCTTGCATATCATCATATGTTTTATGATTTAACCATTATGGATGTAGGAGCACATCATATGATCGATGTATTTCATTTAAGATACCAGTGAGGGGAAAACTCATTCCGCTTAGCGGCGTGGTCTCACTAGATATTTATTTAGTTTGAGATGGTAGGTTATTATTAACAACGGACTTTTTGTCCGACCTGAAGTTTTTATCTTTCCCCTTAAACTCTCGGGTGCTCATTTGAGTAGATCATGAGTAAGGGTTTTCAAATTTCCATTAGGCGAATAAGTTTCTAGACACATGCAGAAGGCATTCTAGCTAATTTGGACTTCTTATCTGATTCGCCATGTGTTTGATTTGTTTGAAAGTATATAAGGGAAAAGTTGTAATATTGCCTAGTATTTAACTCTGATCAACCAAGGGAGCATCTTCATATGTCGCTCTTGGAGTATTTTATAATAATTATATTTTCTTTGAACATGGCATTACGAATGGGATTATGTAATGAATGTGAAATATCATTTATAAAAGGGGATGTGAAAATTAGTAATTAAACTGTGTTGAATTTTTTTCATATTCATATGCTTCTGATTATTGATATGATTAACATAGCCGTATTTTGCCGTCAAGAATTAATAACTATGGATGACTGTAGCATCCGTAGCAGTTTGTTTTGGATCTCATAATAAGGGATGTTGCAAGTTGGTATCAGAGCATAAGTTATGGTTAAAAGAATTTTAAACCTAAAGAGTTTTGAAAAACCTAATCCTAATGAATCAGTGAATAAGATTATGGTATGAGATAACGCTATAATAATGTACTTGTATTTGCTATATATAAGTATGTATTCCAATTCTATTCTCCCCTCTCTCTTAGACCGTTCTTTTGTATCTTACTAAGGCTCATATGCAGATTTACGAGAAAGATATGGAGGCAGGAACTTGAAGAGAGAACTTAGGTGGAGGAAGCACCACAACCAATGGAAATTCTTGGCCCAATACTAGGAGGAACCGGGGTCGACAGGCAAATGCTAATCAAAATGCAAATGCCAATTTAGGTGCTGTGACCCCACTAGTAGATGTAGGGACCATGTATTAGTTCTTTGTCAATTTGATACAAGTTGGACCAGCTGGAGGAAACGTTGCTAATGCAGAATGAGTCAATCCTGTAGCGCAGTTGGTAGTAACCATGCTAAGCTAAGTCAAGATTATACCAGTCTTCATGGATAGCCTTTTCTAGGCACTGAGGATGCAATAGAAGTGAAGAATCAGCTATTACATTATGAAAGGATTTTTGCTGATTTGGGTCTGAATTATGAGCAAAAAAAGGAGTTTGGCTTCGAGATAGTTGTAGGGAGCCACTTTATTCTACTGGAACGGAATCACCGTTGGAGTGCCTAAGGAGGAGTCGACTTGGGTGGATTTTCGAAGGAGATTTGAGGAAAGATTTTTGTCCAAAGTAGTTAAATTGCTCAGAATGTTTATGGAATTAGAGCATGGAGATACGACAGTATTGGAATATTCTACTTTGTTTAATGAGTTATCTAGGTATAGATTCGCTACCATTGACACCGTGATTGAAATGAGAAGTTTATTTGGGGTTAGAGGCCAGAGACCGCTAACGCAACCATGCCGCATCTTAGAGATCCATCGAATGTAGTGGTGGAAATGGCTATTAGGGATGAATAAATGCTTTCTACTTTTGGGAAGGAGAAGTAATTAGACTCAAGGTTCCTAGGGAAAGAGGAGGAATTTCTTTAAGAAGATGGGAGCTTAGAAGGAGGGAGCTGCCAAGAAAGGGAAAGCTGATGTTGTCTACTTCAAATGTGACAAGAAAGGAAATTATGCTCATTAGTGTCGGACGGGTAAATAGGAGAAGATTGTAGAAAGAAAAGTGTAAAGTGCTTCAACTGAGACTAGATAGGGCACTACAAGAATCAATGTCCAGAACTGGTCAGAGCCGATAACGGAAAAGTTTTTGCTTTAAAGCCATCATCTTCCAGGCCAACTTCTGTTGAGAAAGAAAAGTCAGTGATGGAAGGTACGCTTTTGATTCATAGCATACTAGTTAGAGTACTGTTTAATACTATTGCATCATATTTATTTATCTCTCGGTGTTTGGTAGATAAGTTATGTTTAAAACCATTATAGCTTTTTACTTCCTTAAGGAGAACTAATCTAATAGGAGGGTATGCAACTTTGGGGATGAAATGTGACCATCTAGAGTTTGAGTTGCTACGTTGTACTTTTGCCTGTAGTTTTTATGTATTTGATTTCGCGACTTTTGGGATTATTTTGGGTATGGACAGGTTAAGTAAGTATGATGCTAGGGTGTTTTTCCAGGATAGAAAAATATCATTAAGACACCTTGATAGTAGTGACCAAATAACATATTCAGTTGAGAATACGAGTCCGGAAATTTGAGCTTTATTGGGTGCCGCAGAAGTGGAAGACGAATTGAACTGGGTTTTAATTGTAAGAGAATTGTAGATGCTTTTGAGCCAGTTACAGGACTACCACCGAATCAAGCTATCGAGTTTCGAATAAATCTTGTACCCGGAGCTGAACCCATAATTAGATCACCTAGTATGATGACACTTATAGAGATGCAGGAGTTAAAGGTGCAACTAGTGGACTAAGAAGGAAAGAATTTTATTAGATCAAGCAGTTTGTCTTGGGAAGCGGCCGTGGTGTTCGTAAAGATTGTGCATCAATTATTTGAATGAAAAGACGATAAAGAATCGATATCCTTTGCCAAGAATTGATGATTTATTTAATCAGTTGAGTGGAGCCAAAGTATTTTCCCAGTTAGATTTGGCGACATGGTTCTATCAATTGAGAGTGGCGGAGGATGGTATTCTTTTAACGATATTTTGAATAAGATATGGTTCGTACGAGTGGTTAGTGATGCCATTCGGATTAACTAATGCGCCATTACTTTATAAATTTGATGAACCAGATTTTCTGAGAGCACTTGGATATGTTCGTATTGGTGTTCATTGACGATAGTTTGATATATTCTAAGCATGAGAGAGATCATGGGATTCATCTTAGAATAGTGCTTGAAACATTGAGGTAGCATCAACTAAAAGCGAAGTTTTCGAAGTGTCATTTCTAGAAGAAGGAAGAGAAGTTTCTCGGTCATGTAGTTTCAGAGAAAGGGTCATCGATGGATCCAGCTATAATCGAAGCGTTAATAGTTGAAAAAGATCCAAGACTGTGATCGAGATAAGGATTTTTTTTTGGATTATCTAGCTCTTACCGAAGATTTATAAAGAATTTCTCACGGATAGCAGCGCCTTTGACTAAACTAACCAAAAAGGACGTGAAGTTTATTTGGTCTGGTAAATGTAAGGAAGTATTTCTTAAGTTAAAGCATTTGTTGACCAATGCGCCTGTGTTAGTTGTACCAGATGGAAATTAGGATTTAGTGGTGTATACAAATGCACGTGGAACATGATTAGGAGCTGCGTTGATGTAGAGAGATAAAGTAATTGCATATGCTTCTTGACAGCTCAGACCGCATGAAGTTAGATAAATCCGACTCATCATTTGGAGTTGTTAGCGGTGATTTTTGCACTGAAAGTATGGAGACACTACCTTTTAGGAGAACGATTTGAGTTGTATACATATCATAAGTCTTTAAGATATTTATTCTTTCTGAAAGAGTTGAATATGTGACAACAGAGGTTGCTGGAGTTTTTAGTAGCTTATGGTTTTGGTATCGAGTGTATACCAGGGAAAGGGGATAAAGTTGTAGATGCACTTAGCAAGAAACATTAGTGTTAGCTACGTTGGCAGAATGAAAGGATCTAGAGCTATTGACTACTTGTAGTGTGCATTTAATGTGCCAGTTCTAGTCAAAGTACCGTAATTATCTTGTTTGGAAGTTCAACCAGTATTGATCGAAAGAATTGTTTCTAAGCAAAGAGATGATCCATTACTAGCTATAAGAATTAGAAGATTGGAAGGTGGAACCGAGATTGATGATTTGAAGGATTTTTATCTTGAACTGAATGGATGGTTAATAAAGAAGGGACGATTGTGTGTTCTCAATGTTAGTGACCTAAGGAAAGAAGTTCTTAGGGATGCCATCGACCAATGTTTGCTATTCATCCTGGAGGAACTAAGATGTATCAGGATGTGAAGAAAAGTTTCTTCTACGAAGGTATGAAAAGGGATGAGGCTTATGGGTAAAGCAGTGTTTGAATTGTCAGCAAGTGAAAGCCGCACATCAAAAGCCAAGTGGATAGCTTCAGCCTTTGGACATAACAGTTTGAAAATGAGACTCGTTATCCATGTATTTTATTGACCGGGTTGCCAAGGTCGAACAAGGGAAATGAAAGTGTATGGGTTGTGGTAGATAGATTAACCAAGAGCGCCTATTTCATTCTTGTTAAGTCAACTAGGACGACACCTATTTTGGCAAAGTTGTTTATGAAGAACATAATTAGACTGCATGGAATTCCTAGTAGTGTAATCAATGATAGGGATGCATTGTTCACTAGTGAATTCTAGAGGAATCTATAGGAAGTGTTAGGTACCAAGCTTAAGATGAGTACCCCTTATCACCCCTAGATAGATGGGCAGACAGAGAGAGTCAATAAGGCACTTGGAAATTTGTTAAGAGCTTGTGTACTAGATTTTAGTGGATCGTGGGAAGACCATTTGCACTTGTTGAGTTTTCCTATAATAATAGTTATCAGACAAGTATAGGAATGACGCCTTTCAAAGCTTTATATGAAAGGCCTTGCAATTCACCAGCATGTTGCTTAGAGACCGAAGGGATTGGTCCTTGGTCCAGATACGGTAAGAGAAGCCACAAAGAAGATTGAGTTAATCCGGGATAAGAAGAGAGAAGCTCAGTCTAGAAAGAAGAGTTACATAGATAAAAGACGTAAGAACTTGAGTTCTCAGTTGGAGTCTATATTTTTATTAAAGTACCACCGATGAAGGATGTGGTACAATTTGGAAGTCGGAAAAATTAACACTGAGATTTGTTAGATTGCTCCCTACAGTAGAGAGGATCGAAAAGCTCATGTACTGAGTAGAGTTACCGAGTAGTTTGGCAGGAGTCCATAATATGTTTCATGTTTCTCATCTTAGGAAGTATGTGCATGATCCAGAGACTACGATTGCTCCGACTAAATTGGAAGATTTAGTAGTAGGACCAGATCTGACTTTTGTGAGACAACCGGTTCGAGTTATAGCGAGAGATAAGAGGAGGTTAAGGAATAAGACATTCAAGATGGTAAAAGTTCAATGGAGCAACAACGAGAAAGACTGTACTTGGAAGACAGAGATAGGATTAAGGAGACTTATCCTACGCTATTTTGAAGGTATGTTCTATACTTGTTGTACAGGCTGTTTATGGGTCAGATAGGCTAGTATTATTGTTATACGATGTTACGGATATTTGCATGTTTGATATGCTTAGTATATAGTCCTTACTGAATTTCGAGAACGGAATTCTTTAAGGAGTGGAGCCTGTAACACCCCTATATTTAGTTAAACATTATTCAGGACTTTTAATTGGATAGATTAAATAGAATAATGTAAATGGTTAAGGAGAATAAGATTTGAAACTTAATAAGGTCCTTCCATACTTAATTAATTAAGTATGATTGTATAAACTTAACATATAAGAGAATATATAAGGGGAAATTTAGGAAAAAGACCTATCCTTTGCCTTAAACCCTCTCTCCCTCATATCATTCTCACTTTATTCAAACAAAAAAATCGAAAGAAAATTATAAGGAGGGCGGTCATTAATCAATCTAAGGAGGGTGAAATCAAAGGAGATTCACAAATTCAAGCTTAGGGATTCAAGAGCTAAATCAAATCTCAACTCCAACATCAAATTTAAGGTGAATAATAATCAAATCCATCTTATTTTTGTTACATTTTGACTGTTAAATTTCAGTTCAGATTTGAAACCAAATGGATTGATGATTTGATGATATGCCATGTTTGATTTTGCCATGTTTTGAAATAAAGATGAATTAAATGGATTTTTTGAAATTAAATGATAGGTTTAAGAGCAAATTAATGATCGCTAAATGATTTGAATTTTTGACATGTGGTATAAAACTATATTTTGGAGATGTGGTTTTAATTTTAAAATTTTCTAAGTTGAAATGAAAATTTTATGAATTTCCTAAGTAGGAAATTGAGTTATTTTCAGGTTTTAATTATTTAAAATAATTATATATGGATTTTGGCCTTGAAATTTTTATCTGATAAACAATATCATATTTCTAAATTTCTATAAATTTTTGGAATTTTTTAAAACTAATTTCGAATTACTATGAAATTATTATGCTGGATAAGAATTTAAAAGGATAATTAATTAAGGATATTAATTTATTTATTTAATATATGTTTTGGACTTTCTAAATTGAATGCGGCGGTAAATCTGGAAAGATAATGCAAGGTTTTGTTATAAACCAATCACATTTTGACAAATAATTGGATTTGGTGAAAAGTAATTACTTTTAGTAGTAATAAAACAGTTTTAATAAGAATTACGACAGTCATAACCTCGTCGAGCGTAAAGATAAGTTCGCATTCATGAAGGTTGACTAGAAGGAAGCACATGATAACTGCTTAGACAGTTATGGAGTGATTCCAATGGCATCTAAGTCGACTAAGGCGGCATAAGATGTTGGCAGCATAACCTTGTCGTGATTCATTTAAACGTTTAAAAGCTTAGTGTCGACATAATCGTCGTCGCATGTTTTCACCGCCATTTTAAATAATGTTGCACCTACCCAATTCAACTATTTTACACTAAGGCGGTGATGCCGCTTGTATTGACTTCGACTATATGTATGAAGCGGCATAATAGCCGAAATGATTTAAGTATGAAATTTTATATTGAACTCGAGGGTCTTGGTATTATTGTGCATCAAGGTCGGCGACCTTATATACTTAGAATTTTATATTAAATGGAGTTGGCAACGATGCAGTGTAGCATCGATGTCGGTCTTCTTCTTTTTAATTCCAAAGAGGCTTGTTTTTCATGTTAACTAAAAGTATTTAAAGGGGCAAAGAGGCCTATATTTTAGAGGGCCGATGATCCTATATCATTGGCAGTTAGCCATTTAAACTTATAAAGGTTTTAAGTTTTGGTCTTCGACCTTGATAGAGGTCAAAAGGATTTCTATGCCGCATGTTTTATGATTTTCTTAATAAAGGCAGAGAGCCTTAAGTTTCTTTGTCGATATTGTATGGATCTCAACACCAATATATTTATAAACTATCTAAAGATAGTAAACTCATATTAACATCGAAAGTATACATGGCATTGTTAAATTAACTTGTTAATTTGGCATGAGAAATTGGTAATATACAGGGCTATGTTTTTCCTTGTTTTATATATGAATTAAAGGGATTAATCATATATTGAGAAAATGGTTTCAAAGAATTAAATAACAGGTTAGCCAAAATGTTTTAATTGTTATTGTCATACTCACATCGTTTATGACCCACAAATGCATTTTAGGGTGTTAAGGGGTAGAATAACCAGCTAGATTGACCCAGTAGTGAGTATAAACAGAATTAACTTCTGAGTGAATATAATTGCATTCGGAGATCTACTAGATCAGAAGTATAGGATACCTAGAACTGATCAAAAGATTATCGATTGAGACAGGTTATTGGAAGGGTACAACAAGTTCATTGTCATTCCATAAAAACTGTATCATGAATTATTATTGGAAGGGTCCAATAGGTTAATAGTGATCCCGTGAAAACTATGTCCGGATGATGTTATTGATAAAAATCAGTAGGTTCATAATGATCCCATGAAAACTATTTTTAAGAGATGTTATTGAAGAATCTAATAGGTTCATAGTAAGCCCATGAAAACTATGATTAGAAGGTCATTGGTAGAAACCAATAGGTTCTTAGTGATCCCTTAAAAACTATGACATTAGACTGATTGTCTCTAAGAATTAAGAGAGGTTGTTAGTCAGCCTATGAAAACTAATAGGTTCATAGTGACCCTAGAAAAACTATAAATTTGGATAGATAGTCAGATAAATTGGGATGAGTAATCTAGTGTGTATTGCGTTATTGCATATCATCATATATTTTTATATTTTAACCATTGTGGATGCAGAAGCATAGTATATGGTTAATGTATTTCATTTAGGATACCAGAGGGGAAAATCCATTCCGCTTAGCGGTGTGGTCTCACTTGATATCTATTTGGTTCAAAATGGTAGGTTATTATTCACACCAAATTTTTTGTCTTTCCCCTTAGACTCTCGGGTGCTCATTAGAGTAGATCGGGAGTAAGGATTTCTAGGTTTCCATTAGGCGAATAAGTTTTTGGAGACGTGCAAGAGGCATTATAGCTAATTATGAGTTCTTATCTGGTCCATTGTGCGTTTGATTTATTTGAAAGTATGTAAGGGCACTGTTGTAATATTGCCTAGTAATTAACACTGATCAACCCGGGGGGCATCTTCATATGCCACTTTTGGAGTATTTTATAATAATTAAATTTTCTCTGAATGTGGCATTACGAATGAGATTATATAATGAATATGAAATATCATTTGTAAAATGAGATGTGAAAATTAGTTATTAAACTATGTTGAATTTTTTTCATATTCTTGCACTTTTGATTATTGATATGATGAACATAGCCGCATTTTGTCATCGAGAATTAATAACTATGGATGACTGCAGCATCTGTAGTAGTTAGTTTTGGGCCTTAGAATCGAGAATGTTACAGTCTCCGACTACCATTGCATCTACCATAGATCCATCATCGACTTGGAACCTCATCTTTCCTTTTGCCACGTGATACCAGTTCCTAAGCCCTTGTAACGAATTACATATATGAGTACCAAATCCAATATCTAAAACCTATGACATTTTATTGATTACAAAACCATTCTTCTTCCTTTCCTTTACAATCTTCAAGTAGTCAGGGCAATTCCTTTTCTCGGGACATTTCTTATGGCAGTGGTGACATTCACCCTTGTCATCGGCCTTCTTAATTTTCTAATTCATTTTACTTTCACTTTTCCGACTCTTTGAACTCTTCGAAGATGATGCATTACCCTTAACAACAAGTACATCCCCTTGATCCTTAGATTGTGACTTGGTAGACCTCAACATATTGAGGAGCTCCACAAGATTAACATTCGATTGGTTCATGTTATAATTCAGAACGGTCCATACTGAGGAGTAAGTGAACCAAGGATCAAATCTACTTTCAATTCATTGCTTATCTGCATGTCGAACTATGAAAGCTTATTAATACGGTCCTTCATCATTAACACGTAATCGTCCACTCTCTACCATTTGGTCATTTTGGTATTGAACAACTTCTTCATAAGCTCGTATCTAGCGTAACGCGATTTTTCATCAAACAGTGCCTTGAGATTATCAAATATCTCATGGACTGGCATATTTTGTGCTACCTCTAGAACGGATTTTCTAACTTAGACGGTATGGAAACTTGGGCGATCTCTAGGTTCGACACCCACTTTTCATAAGCAAGACATAGTTCGAGGTTCGCATCATCGGTGGGTTGTACTTTAGATTTGTATGTAATAGCAGTCCAAAGGCACTCGTAAGTCACTATTATTTTAATTACTCTTAACTAGTCGGTATAATTAGGTCCGATAAGTTTGTCCCTTTTTGGAAAACAGTTTTGGATTTGTCATTTTCTACAAGTTTAAGTGGTAGATTATTAGGACAAATGATAGTAGATGTTCTTATAATATTAGTAAGGTTAAACTTTATGTTTTATTTTACTAACAAGCTCCGACTAGTCTTTTGTGTTTCTCCAAACCCTCGAAACATAAAAGTTTTTCGACTTCATTAGTAGTTATTAGGACTCGTCCAACTTAGAGTTATGTCCTTGAATTTTCTCAACAAGTTATAGCTCCACGGACAATGGATAGCTCCTTATTGTTTGTATCGTATACAACTCCTAACCTTTAGTATGTTATCCTTATTTCACTTTGACCTTAAGTTTACTCAGCAAATCATAACGAAATTATCTACTCATATCTACCATATCGCAATGGCCTAAGTATAGTATTTGTTCCTTGAGTTTGCTTAATAAACACATATAGATATCTTACCTTGTCTATTCAGCATATTAATAATACTACACATAACATCCGTAGCTTGAGTTTACTCAACAACTAAGGAGTATGCAAATAATTTGTTAACATATATATGGGGTAGAGGATAATATTATATTGAAGATTCATAATCTTCAATATTATTGGAACTGGACCAGCCTACAATGGAAGTTATGAGTGAATTTTAAAAAAATTCCCTTATTGGATATTTATTGGGCATATGAAGTCCACTTATATAGAACAGTTCTATATTATTTAAATAAAATCTTTTATTTTATTTAAAATTATAAATTATATAGTTATATTTAATTTATGTCTTGATACACATAGACACACATACATACACACACACACATGTACATCATATACACACCCATATATTTGTGCATGTGTAATATATCAACTCATGCAATGTACAACATGCCCGTGTATAGATGTTATGATTTACAATGCAATGGACATGCCAGCTCATCCAATATACAAGTATATATTATCCAAATATATATATATATATATATATGTATACATATACTATTGTTTGTAAATAAATATTATGAATATACATACATATATACATATATGAATGTATGTATATGTATTAAGTTTTATCTACATAATTTTATATAAGTATATATGTGTATTTATATATATATAATTATATGAATAAAATATTAATATTATATATACATATTATGTAATTGATTTATACAAATAAATTATTTACAAAAACTAAAATAATTTTTGTTAAACCGCGAGTAATATATATATATATACATATAGAATATTTTTTAATTTATATATTTTTTAATTGAAATATATATTTATATACACAAATATATTCATAACAAAATATACATATACATACATATATATATATATATATATATTAATAAAATATAAAAAAATATTTTGATAAATATAAAACACCAGGTCTTACGCATGGCTCAACAAATAATTTTTTAAGTTTATAACACATTTTAATTAAATATTCATTGGAAAATTAATAAAATATTAATTTTGAAACTTTATTTCAAATTTTAATTTTCCAGTATATTCTAAATGATATTTTATGGTTTGAATGCGTCTTCTACATTTTTTCGATTTAAGTAATTTTAAAATAATTCATTTATTTTCGGCTGGATTAACCAATTTATTTTTAAAAATAATTTTTTCTTTATTTTTTTGGTCGAGAGCTTATCTGATGTTGACATAATTTTATAAAATTTAAAAAATTAATTTTATGACATATTTGAATTAATATAATCTATTATGTAGTAAATCGATTTAAATAGTATTAAATAATAACAAACTTTTATAAAAAAATTATTTTTTTACTGCCAAAAATTTGTATTACTATAATAGTTTTTATATATAATTGTATAACTAATTTTAACCATAGTATGATGTTGTAAATAATTATAATATATATATATATATATATATGTATGTATGTAATTAAATAATATATGTTAATTAACAAAATTTAAAATTATATTATTTTTATATATGGCCGCACTGACTAGATATATATATATATATATATATATATATACAAAAGCTAATTTTTCTAAACATAAATATATACAGGCGTATAACCAACTACTTTGTGATAACATTATTTGCATATCAGAATCATCACCTAACTAACAATGTAATACACACACATACATAATCAAAAATTATACTGAAAATTATTAAATATAATCTGATAAAATCATACCTTGATCCCAAAGCCTTGAAGTACACCCTAAAAATATAATTTCTATCTTTTAAAACTCTTTCCGATTCTACAGATTGCTAGCCCCTGAATCATTGACCTTCAACTATCGAATAGTGGTCGGTCTAACTTGATTTGAGCTTGTAGTGATGGAGGGACAAGTGTATATTTTTGGCCAACAAGCAAATGAAGGAGGAAGTAGGCAAAAAGAGCCAATCTAATTAGGTTAGGAAAGTTTATATAGTGGATGGAAATGAGATATAAGTGGATCTGCTTACATACTCATTCTCCTTTAATCTCAGCCATCCAAAACCAAGCCTTTTTAATTTAAAATGAGTTGCACCTTACACATGTTTACCGCTGAAGAAATTCTACCCCTATGATAGGCCTTAAAACCCATTAAGTCTAAATAAAATATTATACAATTAAATCAAATTTAATCATTTATTGATATCATATATCGATTGATATATTAATAACTATTATAAATATATTTAATATTATTTATCCCTCAAGTCATAATCAAAATTTTATAATTAATATTTCATAAATATTAATTAATTTAATAAATTTATAATAGTTATAAATTAATTAAATCATTTGGTCAAAGGAGAATTCATCGTTTAGGTTGTGTGACCTATCAGGTGTAAACTTGGTTAGAGATCAATATCAAATAATTTGAATATTAACGTTCACACGTCACTGAGCAGGTGTGACATTTTAGCTAAATTTATTGCTAATTTGGTTTCAGTAAAATCCAATTATACTTTATTAAGCATTGCCTAGTTATTACTTTTATTTACACCAATTCTCTTCGTCTAAACTATATCATTTTGGACTTATAGAATTTGGTAACGGTCAAAATTCCAATATCGTCCATATTCATTTCTATAGTCCAAACACAAAGTCCTTGGTTCAATAATAGCAATTATTATTAATCGAACAACTATGGTCAGAGATTTTGAATTTGAGTTGACTTGAGTTGACTATGGTGCTAACCCCATATAACCGAGAAGATGAATCCTCTCTTAAATAATGCTTCACTTCTAATACTTCCATTCGATCTAACTATAGTAACTCGATGGATGTTACGCCATGTGTAATACTCCGTAATTTGGCATTAGTTATTTAATTAGTTCATTAGTTAATTAGGCTCCGAAAATGGGATTTTTGCAAACGATCGAATTTGACTATAAAACTTGCACCATTGCGTATTGCGTTTGTGACGATTTTTTGAGCAACTTTCGTATTTGAAGTTTTGCGATCGGAGTCCAAACAAAGAAGCTACGGACAAAAAAAAGATTCGGAATGAAACTAATTAGCATTTTTATATTAATTACCCGGGCCCATATGCCGACTCATTATTGGGGACGGTCGACCCCTAGCGGTCGATCGGTCCCTCAAGGGTGGACGACCGGTGGCGACCTGGCGGCTCTAGTAAACCAAGGCTGCAATGGCCCGGATTTAATATATTTCGATCTAATGATTCTATTTGATTCTAGCACCTATAAATTCAGGCCTAACCCTCCCTTCTCTTTTCATATTTTTATGGAGGCAGCAGTGAAGCTCTGCCTTTTCTTCTTCTCCACTTTCTTTCTAAATTATAAAGATATGATATTTGTATCTATATTAATTCAAATCAGAGAAGAGTAAAAGGAGAAGAGAAGATAATCAACCATACGCATATTTGAGGTAATTTATATATTTATACATATTTGTATCTATTTTCTCTCCCAATCCCAAATCTCTTCTCATATATGTAATTCTAATGTATGTGTATACCCTTTTATACATATCTCTTGGACTAAATTGGATTGGGAGATGAATCAAAGGTTCTGCTTCAGATCTAGGGATTTGGATCGCTTTTAAAAAGTGAGTGAGAAATTTTACAGATTGCTATAATATGAAAATTATTCCCATTAGCGTTCATTTGATTTTTATGCCTAGTTAGATAATTGTATATGAGTTGTAGGCAACGAATTGAATACGATCTGAATATAATAAATATTGTCTATATATTATTGTTGATGAATTGATTTAGCATTGTATACAACCTGATCTAGAAATCTGTCTTAAAAGTATGAATTTAGAATATTAATTTGATCGAAATTTATTCCAGATCTAAAATAGGTTGTATAATAATGTTATAAATTTGGATTATTACCTTAATCTTGTTGGAATTTAGATTATAATAATGTTATAAATTTAGAGTATAAACTTTTCTATATTTGGAGTTGTTGGAATTTAGATTTATTTAATATTTGTAAATTAGTTTGATTTCTTTCCCTTTTAGAAAGATACAACATTTGATCTAACAAGGAATAGATGCAAATAGAAATAGAAAGAGATGTGTAAAGCATGAACTCATTATAGTTTACATTGTCTATTTCAGTAATAAAAAGAAATGATTATTCCTTGTCATTTCAAATGATGTTATCTTTTATATTCTAAAGTTAAACCTTTTGTTTTGGACTAGTTTATAGAGATTATAATGGATAATCTTTTTAGATATGATTCTAACAATTTAACATGGAAATGTATATTCCAATGAAGATTTATAACTAGAACATATTTGATAAAAGTAAATATTTTTACGTAATCTCTATGCTTATAATAATTAAATAAAAAGCTAATAATGACGCTTGCATATAATAATTGCGTTTAGGATAATTGACTAATGAGAAAAAAATTTGAAAGTTGTAACTCCAATAAATAGTAATAATTATGAGAGTTGCAATAATTTGATAGGGCAAATGGATTGATGAGACTGACAAAAATGGAATAGTTATAAAAAGTTACATAAATGTCTTAGGAAATGCCCTTTATGATTTTATGAATAAACTGACATTTTTGAGCATTAAACGAGGATTAATGGGTAGACAAATATTTAAGGTAAATCTTATTTCTTAAATAAAAAAGAAAATTATTAAGCCAAGTCCAATGTCTACCTAAGATAATATAAGTAAAGACTTAGGATGGTTAATTGAACTTAGTGGGTTAGTGATGCGAGGTCAGTAGAGTCACCTAACGGAAGACTGTCATTCACTTTGAGGCTACAAGCAATTGGATATACTTACTACTGATGTGAGATATCACTAATCATAGGACTAGGCCTGTAAACGGATACTTTCGGATACAGATAGTGCTATATCCGTATCCATATCCGAAATCATTTTCGGATATCGGATATCTATATCCGCGGATGCGGACGGATATCAGATATTTATCGGATATTCTTCGATCAGTTTACAACTGATAAATCTAAACAAATAAATAGAAAATTTTGATTTATCATAAATTTGTTTTTGTACTAAATATATAGAAATAATAAATACATTAAGAAAAATAATTTTAAGCGGTAAAAATTGATTTTTTACATACATATTAATTTTTTTACCGGGATATAATAGTAAACGACAATCATTTTATGTACTAAAATACATAAAAAATAGCTATAATCTTGATAAAAACCGAACGGATAATTATCGGATACGGATATGGCCATATTCGTATCCGTATCCGTTTTTCGGATATCGGATAATTTTTCATATTTCGGATACGGATACGGACGGATTTCGGATTTTTCGGGTACTCATTGACAGCCCTACATAGGACCCATGACGACGTGAGAAACTGAGCTTGGTTTCTTGATTGGAAAGTATTAATTGGTTCAAATTTGGAATCAGGAGTGGCGTAGGATATATCCATAGGGGTTCACTTCTGATTTGAGGTCTTAAGTGATTGAAGAGCCTGCCTTTCTCCTAAATGGAAGTATTAAGTAACCTAGTGAGATTCCAAATAAATAAATAAGGTCGTCTCTAAAAGGGGTTTACTTCAGTGTTGAGGTCTTAAGTGGCCGAAGGCTCCGCCTCCCTACAGAAAGAAGTAACCTAATGAGATGCCATATTTATAATTAAAGAGTGAAAGTGGATATCTTGAGAAGGGTTTGCTTCAGGTTTGGGGTCTTAAGTAACTATAAAGTCCTTCTCTTTCCTATAAAAGAAGTATTGAGTAACCCAATGAGATTTCCAAGCAATGACAGCTGGATAGTACCATTGAGGAGCACACTTCTGAAAGTTAGTCTTAAATGATAGGACTGCCTATTTTCCACTGGAAAGTATTAAGTGGCTTGTGTACAGTCTCTTACATTGCTAAAGCCGTAATAATAGTAGTACCATTTAGGAGCACGCCTTGGGATAGGTTTTAAATGATGGAGTCTGCCTTAGTTAAGGTCTTAAAAGACCAAAGTCTTCATATTTTCTTATAAATAGCATTGAGTGGCTTGGGTACTGTTCAGTACATGCTTACGATTTTATCGACGATAGACGCAACAATAGTTGGACATTAAATGTCAAAAGCCTTAAATAGTGGTTAGAGGTCTTGTAGCTAGGACCCACCGATTAATGACAACATTGATAAGAAACCATCCTGGAAATAGGTCTTAAATAATGGGATCTACCTCAGTTAAGGTCATAAATGACAGAGCCTATCTATTTCTCTGTTAAAAGTATTATAGAAGCCTGCTTCATATTTAGAAGTATTAAGTGACAAATGGGTATGGAAGCATTGGATGGTTGATATGACTTCATTAGTGTTTCGTACCTTGGGAATGGGTAAGTAAGTAATCGTACGTACAATACAATGTTAGATTAGAATTGCTAACCTTAATGAAAAAAACAATTAAATGAAAACCTACCAGTATAAGTTTATGTTATGAAAAGCTTATATTTTTCCAATCACCAGAAAGTTGTTCTGACTCCCCTCCTCATTACAACCAACATGATAGAATTTAGAGGAACATGTCACTAGAGCTGGGTGTGCTTTGTTGTTGGAGAGTCTTTTTTCTCTCATGCTCGATGTTGATGTGACGATCTGCTATCCAAGGAGTACCATTAATTCCAAGGTAGTAGTCATAGTCAATATTCTTATTCTATTATTGTTTCCGCCGTAAGTTTAGATTTCTATCAATCTCTGATAATGCTCATGCTTATTTGCAGGTAACAAATCCAACAATCTGTGCTTTGATGGACTTGGGCTTCGAATTTTGTTGAAATTTGGGCCCATGAAGGTACGGTTTGTTACACCATGATTTGACTATAATAAAAGTGGAGCTTTCATATTGCAGATTCAAAGTATTTTCAAGTTGAGAGAACTGTGTAAATCAGCCACATCGATATTTTCTGTTTGACCTTAGTTATATTAACAAAGAGAAAACTATCAAGTGAGTCGTTTTATTGTTATCCAATAACTATCAATACGCAATCCCTAGGTGTCCCTAACAGTCATGAGTAATACACTGCCCAATATTTGGATTGCTTTACGTACTATAATCTCAGCGAATACATCGATACCCAGTCTCATTGCATCTTGACTAGAAACCTTTAAAATGATGTGTTTTATAATATTGTGATACAATACTCATGATTACAACTATTCGTAATTACTATCTCAAACATACAATTTATGGATTTTCCGTTGAATATATTTTAATCAAGCCTTTATTATTTATAACACATTACAACAAATATATAACAGAAAAAAACACCTTTATTACAAACGATAATTAATTACATAGTTAATTATTTTAAAATAAATTACAGAATTACCCATATGACATACACCTAACTCTATCAGCTATAACTTACTCAACACCAAAAATGAAAATCGTTAAGCGTGAAGACCATCTAAAGGCTATAAAGCAACAAAGGAAAGAACAAAGAAAAAAAAACCAGTTACACTTTACTTTCGACAAACATCAAAAATGAAAATCGTTAAGCGTGAAGACCATCTAAAGCCTATAAAGCAACAAAGGAAAGAACAAAGAAAAAAAAACCAGTTACACTTTAGTTTCGGCAAACATCAAGGATCGTATAAGAATTTAATCTTATAAAAAATGCTAAAAAGAAGCAAAGTTCGATGTCTATCGTAGATTCATTATTTTCCGATGCTCGAGAGAGATACAAATGTATTATGATAGAAAGGCTGACTACGTTGGTGAAAAGAAGGTGATGATGAAGAAGCTGCTTGAGATCAAGGCTCAAAGAGAGGTAGATCAAATCATGTCCGTTAATACAAAAGGTTTGGCTGAAGAGCAACTAAAATATTTGAGCATAAGGAAAAACAAGTATCGAAAAATGTGCTTGTTGAGGAAAATGTGAACGAAGTGGAGTTAAAGACCTTTAGCTCAAATGATTAGGGGCGTGACACTTTAGGTAGATATTCTGAAGATAATGGATTCAAGCTTCCAAGACATCAAAAAGAGTGTTCTGCTTGAATAAAGTATCACTATGTTATAAAAAAAATGTGAAGGAAGAAGAGTGATGTTTATGTTTCATATTTTGTGTTTAAAAGTATTTGGTGTTTGAGTCAATTAGAAAATTTGTATCACTACATCCTTTTTCTTTCTGAAATCGAGTTATAAAAATTAGTATTTTTTTTCTTTTTTTTTTACTATTTTATACTATAACACAAATTTGTAAAATTTAAATTTTTAAAAAACTACTAAATTTGTTAAATCACAAAATTAAGGTTGAGTTTGTATGCAATTCATATAAATAAAACCAGGAAATATGTTATAAATATTAAAATTTAAATTAAGAAAAAAAATGATTCTCATTTTGAATTGAAGTAACCTTTAAACTAACTTTGTTTTTATAGCCACACAATAATTATTGTTTCATCAAAAAATATCTCATGCTGATCAATTTTGCATGGTTCCCTGTGTTAGTAGTGGTTGCAGACAAAAGTTACACAATGTCAGAAAGAACAATGGCAGCTCCACTCTCCATTGAAACATTTCCTAATTAATGAATCTTAAGCAAGGTTTTGCTTCCACTCTCTATAAAACGATAGTTGTTGATCGCCTTTAACACTTTCTTTTACGCCGTGAATGCCCTTATACGCCACTAGCAGCATTGAATGCGTGCTGGTCAACGCAACATAAAAAATATAAAAGTGGGGCCCGAATATCATTTGAGTACCGCCTACAGCATTTTTTATTGAATCTTATTAATATGAAATGGTTATCATCATCATTCCTCATAAACACATAAACCAGACATTGCATATTTTAATTATCTTAGCCTATTTAAACCCAATCTCCTCCTCTGTCTGAATCAATTCAAATCTATCACATTCATTTTGACTAATTAGATACGAGGAGTACTGATCGGCGGCGATCTGGTCGTCCTCACGTGGCACTCCGGAGATCGATGGGAACGTGCGTGTCTCGACCGCAGGGGTGCGTTAGAGTGAGGCGTCGGAACTCGACGGAGGTGGGAGGGAAGCGATGGAGGAAGAAGCGGAGGGTCAAGAATAGGATTTCGTCTCTTAAATCAATTGACGAGGCCAACAGATCCGAGCAGAATGGAGATGATCTGCAGTCTTGTTATAGCAACCCTGCTTTCCATATTCAAGGTATTCGGTTTCGTGCTTGAATCAGTGAAAGTTTATTTTTGGGTGGTTGGTGAATTGTTTTTAATTTTTGGTATGCTTTGCCGTTTGTTTTTTTTGTTTATATGGTTTATTGGGTTGATTTCCAGAAAACGATGGTTATTTTTCTGTTTGCAGTTTTGCTCCCTATCAGCATTTGAAGTTACAGTACAAATTTTTTATGGTCATACTAGTTACAATTTATGCATTCAGATGAAACGACTTGAGGAACTGTATTAACACCTAATTTGCATACTATTATTGTATTGTCAATGGTATCTTTTATTATTTGTGTTCTAATTTAATGCTAACTGCTAAAATTACACTCATACAAGTTGCATTCTAACTTATATTGTTTAGTTCATTACTTGCAACAAAATTTTAATAAAAAGTTACCATATTTGTTAGGCGGCATTGATGAGGCTTGGTTTGACTCAAATGGAGCAATGGAATCAGATTGTGAGGACGATTATCATAGCGTTCAAGAAGGCATGTGAAAATTGTCTTTGTACAGATAATATACTTTTTTATGCTTAGATTTTTGACTATAAAAGTTTGTTGTATTATGTTTATCTTTTTTTTGTGCAGATGCATTTTCTTTAAATGGACATGAAGCTACATCTGTATCTAGTAGATCTTCTATGAAAGATGCCCGTTACGAAGACGGTAATTCCATCGACCTGAAGCAAAAAGGCGTAAAACATGCAGATAATATATCTAGGACTTCCATGGATGGTGTAACTGGAATGGAAGACGGGGGTGTGCTGAATAACTGTGGCATTCTGACAAATAATTGTCTGCCTTGTTTAGCTTCTACTGCTCCTTCAAACGATAAAAAAGGATCACAAACATCAAGCCCAACCCACTCGAAAAGAAAAGCCTCCTTAAAGCTTTCTTTCAGATGGAAATCTGGTGAGGTGCAAGCACCAAGTACAGCATCGTCACTATGTGAGTTTTCTTTAAAATGATTCAATTTTCAAATGTGTTTGCATTACATAGTTCACATGTGGGCTGTTATTAATGATTGTATGTTTGTTCACATGTATGAAGGGATGGATATATACTGTAGATGCAAAGTTAGTTTGTATAGATTGTGCTAATATGATTCATTTAGCCACCCACAAAATGCATTAAGTTATTGTCTTGCATCATATCACATTTTAATACCATATTCTGTACATTTAGCATTCTGAACTTGATTTCTTTGTGGTCCAATTCAGTCCATATTTGTTCATATGCTCAAAATATATAGTCATTACCAGTTATTACTTGATATCAGTATAATGTATAATTACATAAAGCTTAACTACTGACTTTATCTTACTGTTAACAGAAAGCTGTTTGACATATTCATAGGGATATTTAGTTGTGTTGAATTTTATAAGCATCAATCGATCAAACTACAAGATTCATGACTTCTATTTATGAATCTATCAGCGTACTAGATAATGCTCATCCCTTTCTTTCATTCCTGTAAGGCTCTGATAGTTTCACCGGCAGCTATATTTTAGATTTTGGAACACTTGATGCATATAATGATTTGAAAATTTCCGTTAGGCAAGCTATAAATCTTGATGATTTCCTTCATAACGTCTATCAGATTTCCCTAATACGATATGCATGAGCAAAACAAGTTATAACTAGATGATGAGTACATGCTAATCGTTCTGAATTTCAGTTACAAGTTATTCTTTTTGCATGCACTTTAAAGAAAATACTGACTTATATATATGATAGTTTCTATGAAGGCTGTACTTGAAAGACCAATAGCAGGTTCTCAGGTTCCATTCTGTCCATTAGAGAAGAAAATGATGGACTGCTGGTCTCAAATTGAACCTGGAACATTTAAAGTTCGTGGAGAAACCTATTTGAGGTAATTAATTTCAATCTGAGAAGTTGTTAATTCTTGTCCATATGGCATACATGTTTTGCCATGGAATTGATTGTACTAATTATATGGCAGGGATAAAAAGAAAGTTAATGCTCCAAATTATGCAGCATACCATCCATTTGGTGTGGATGTCTTCTTGTGTCCGCGAAAAATTGATCACATAAGTCGTTTTTTGCATCTGCCTAATGCAAATTCTTCCAGCAAGTTTCCTTCTATACTTGTCGTAAATATTCAGGTATCTATGCTTAAACCATTTGATTTCTTTCCTACAATGAATTACTAAAATTATCATGTTAGCTTACAGTATTTAATTCAATTTCATGCAGGTTCCATTGTATCCTTCTGCTTTCTTTCAAAGTGAAACTGATGGGGAAGGCATGAGCATTGTTTTATATTTTAGACTTTCTGAAAGTTACTCAAAACAACTACCAGCTAATTTTCAAGAAAATCTAAGAGTAAGATGGCTAAATCTCATGTGGTCACTTGTTCATATATCTTCTACCTTATATATTAAGGTCTTTTGCAATTGTCTTTTATAATATATGAGAGACAACACGCAAACTTCCCCCTTACATTAATCTTGCTGGCATATATGATTTCAAACAGTAGATTTAAGGACCACTTGCTATACTTAGGTCTTTCATGTATCATTATTAGACTTGGTATACTGTCTGCTTGCTATTATCTTTTGCAATCTATGATAGATAACTTGCAAACTTCCTCCTTGTAGTAAATCCTATTGTCTTCACTGTGGTCAAACAGTAGATTTAAGGACCACTGGACCAGACACTTGATTGTTCATGTCGTCCTATTTAGATTGTTTTACCTTTTCCAAGGTATAGCTAGAAGACTTTATTAGATGGACAAGGTATGGGTCCTACATCCATTTGTTTATTAATTCTTGTTAATGTCCACAAATGATTCCATGTAATAAACTCAACCAATCACAAAATATTACTGTAAGCCTCTGTACTTAGTAGTAGCATGAGTCAGGCTGATAGCCTCATATACCTTGCGTTCAGCTAACTTTTGTTTCACAGTGTTGTGCAGGGTAGTAGCGAGAAAGACAACTAAAAGTAGCTCTTACTCTTTTAGATAGCTTTTTGATATTAAATTTTGAAAATAACAAAGCAGTTGCATAGGAATCAAATATTCTTATACATTCATATATAATCAGAACAAGAGTATTATTTTGTCAAGAACCTGAACTAAAGTCTACTGTTAATAATGTAAATTCAATCAGGATTTCCACCTTGTTTTAGACCATCCATCAGTGGAATTACACCATCGGTTTGCAACCTCCACCACCACCTTCTTCATGACCATCCATTAATGGAATCTCACTATTTGCAGCCTTCGCCACCAACAAGACTGCTTGAAATAAAGGCGGATAAGACCACCAAGACTTTTGCACTTACAGCGCATACATAATAAAAACAACATTATTATAATAAAATTATTTTCCTGCATGATTACGCACACAAGTGCATGCCTTTATGCTAGTAGTAATAATGGTATTTGAAGGTACTGGTAACACTTGCGATAATGGTATTGGAATACATGACAAAAATGCTGATTGATTGAGTGCTATTAGTGAAACATGTATAACAATATAAAATCGAAGATGAAGCAATGAACCATGATGCTTTAAAGTTCAACTGAACTTAATTGGATGATTTTTGTGTTACATTTTTTTGCTCAAAAAGCGTGGTAGTCTTTAAACATATTTGGGTTACTATGCAAGTATAAGGTTGTTGCTCCAGCACGAATGTTGCATGTTGTTGGAGCAATACTCAAATTTCTTACTATACTAATCAAGGTCGTAAATATCATCACAGGAATGTCAGACGGCAAGTATGGACTAGAGGTTAATTGTTTAGGTCGGGATTAATCAGAGATTAATTGGATCTGGGTGTTTTAGATAAAGTCATGTATTTAGGATAAACTTTTTGCCTTTGGTTTTGTATTAATTGACCCAAATCGAATATTTGGGTGTATGAGAGTTTGGAAGCAATGAAGGAGGCAAGACCATCTTTGCATGTAGATGCTTATGCGATGCATCAAACATCACCTAGAGTCTAAGCAGTGCCAAGATACTAGTTTAGATGCTTAGATAAAGTGGTAGGCCTCGCCTAGCATCTAGGACAACAGTGGTTTTGTTAGAAGTGTTGTGAAATTCTCCTTTTGATCTATTGCAAATTACTAAACATAAATTGAGCATCATTTAGTTGCAATTTCGTTTTAACCAATTATAGAATGTAGTAAATAATAAGTTTGGAAATGTAGATTCAGGTACCAGCATTTAAATAAACTGTTGTAGGATTCTAGATGCACGGTCTGTTTCTTGAATCTTCAGTTGACTTACTAGGCTGAGATAATACTGCTTGTGCTGAAACCTTGGGATCTTGAGACTTGGAATTACATGTTATCAATTAAAAGTAATAACAAGGTATTGAACATCGCGTGCTTGGTTACAAAAATGGTAATGTTAATGAAATAATTCCCACAAAGTTCATTCTTCTGCATAATTTTTCTTGTTAGGAAAACTGAAGTATAGTGAACGGTGAGCTAAAAGTAACAGCATCCCTAGCTTCTCATCATTCAAAGCTTGGTGTTATCATATTATTTCTTACATCTTTCCCGTTTGATAAAACAGTTTCATTGTAGGCTGCTCATGAAGTTTTTGTCGCTAATACATGGTAACATTGCTTTACATGCAGAAATTAATTGATGATGAAGTTGAAAGAGTGAAAGGGTTTCCTATGGATACAATTGCACCTTTCCGAGACAGACTAAAAATTCTTGGACGGGTGGCAAATTTGGACGAACTTCCATTGAATTCAGCAGAGAGGAAACTCATGAATGCATTTAGTGAAAAGCCTGTGCTTTCCCGTCCTCAACATGAATTTTATTGGGTAAGTTTAGATCCTTTGATACAAATCTAGCAATATTACATTCTAGCAATCTATTTTAAGACAAATCTATTACATTCCGGCTTTGTTTGGTTTTCATTTTCCTTTCTAACCCTGGTTCTATTTAGTATCAAAATTATGATTTTTTTTCACAATATTAGGGTGAAAACTATTTCGAGATCGATTTGGATATGCACAGATTCAGCTATATTTCAAGGAAAGGATGCGAAACATTTTTGGACAGGCTGAAACTTTGTGTTCTGGATGTTGGCCTAACAATTCAAGTAAAGTAGCTCGCTCATAGTCTAAAATACCTGTAAACTTCAAGACATCCTATTAACTCTTATTTTTTTTAACCTTACTTTTTTCACAGGGAAGCAAGCCTGAAGAAATGCCTGAGCAACTATTATGCTGTGTGCGTCTGAATGGGATCGACCATGCCAGATATCAGCAACTTGCTGTGCATTACCCAAGTCATGAGCATGGAATCCACTAAAGCACAAGTAATGTTCTTATGGAGGCTTAGATGAGATTATGTATTCATAATTAGTCAGTCGGCTGTCAATTACATAAACATTAAGAAATTTATGGCCTGTGGCATGCAATTAATTAATAGAATCCAAGTAGATAGATGTCAATTAAGCTACTACCATCATCAATATTTAGTTAAATTCCTCAATCATTCGTGCACTCACTAGTTTGGATGGTTAAGACAACTCCATCAACTTCTTGATAATTAATACACATTAGTGTTATTATAAACTTGGGTTTTGTATAGAACGTTATTATTGTCTCTTACATATATATGGAGTACCTACCAATAAATTAAATGTACTCTTAAATTATGTATGTTGTACACCAACCTCAACAGCTAGCCATTATAATGTATCAGTCCTTCAGCTGTGGGTAGGTACCCGTAGAATATAAGCAACCCGTTTATTTTTAGAAGATTACAATGCTACTTATGATTTACATTTATGGATTTATTCAAGATGGGGTATATTTCACATGTTTCTTGAATTAATTAGATTTTACGATCTTCCACTTTAATGGGAAATTAAGGGTGTGTTGGTATTCAATTTGTGCCCAGCATTGTCTCATGAATATTGTCACTTTACTGGTAAAAATATGGAGGGCTATGTGGCGGCAACTACTTTCTAAAATATCTGAGTTTTAATTCCTGTTAATTGAACTCTCCTTTTGGACTTCTCTTCCTTCCTCCGCACTGTCTTACTCCACGAAATGGTGAATGGCAATTGACACGATAATCCAAAATTTGAAAATGTGGCTGATTTAGCTGTTCTGATGCAATGTTCTCAAGCAAAGAGGGAACCTACAAGTAAAATAAAATCATCTACGTTTACGTGATATGTTAGATCAAAGATATAACTTTATCTCATAACTCGTCTCCATGTGTACTTTCTGAAAATAACTACGGTTTGAGAGCAACAGCTAAAACATTAGTTAAAGAAATGATCATATCAAATGCATAAGCACATGCTCTTTCAAGTCCAGCAATATACAAAGATTTCAGTGATAAGACAGACGGTCTTTGTTTGTTTTATTCAATTTTAGATGTTGCACTCTTACTTTTAAAGATCCCACAACTCAATATCGTCCCATAACAAATAAGAACTTCAAATGGTTACTCGTATTTCCGAATTGCAATAGAACTATACACTATACACATGTAGTTGCACTTTTTCCTGTCAATACGTGTTGTTTCGTACAGATACAATACATTGAATATCCTAGCCATATGGTCATTTGATCTGTAGTTCACGTATTTTCTTAGTGGTTGGACTAAAGGTAGTTGTTAGTTAAAAAGCATACACTTCAGTTTTTCCCATCCGCCACCAGATTAATATTGTTCAGTTTCATTTCGGATAATCCTTTCAAAATGGATGTCTATCAACCCCTTACAGAATTGAAAGATACCACATTCCAATTTTCATGATAATCAAACCAGCCCAAAATCATAATTCTTTGTTAACATTCAAGTTTATGTTCAACACTTTAAACAACTTCTAGTGTACTGAAGAAAAAAAATCACATCCCTAGAAAAAATATTTTGAAACTTGAGTAGCTGTTACTACAGTGGCTACAAGAAACCTTTATCCACGATGGCATACGTTCAAGCATAATATAGTTTTAAAGTGTCATTTATAAGAGAAAATGAGCCAGTATATCAAAATAAGACTAACTTAATGTTGCTAGGAAGAGATGCAACAAAATATTAATTGGTTGCACTGTTATTTTAATGAATTAGTTAACTTGTATTATTGTGGCCGTAGTGTGAAACTACTATGTAGAAAAGACAAGGGTAGAGCATAGGATTCTAGTTGCGATCATATTACTGGTTTTTACGAGGTGAGATATCTATTCGTCAAATATGTTAAGATCTTCCTTTAATTCAGATTACAATCGCAAGCAGATATACCAGAAAGCAAGAAGTAAAGTACAGAAAAAAATAAATAATACAAAATATTTATAGTGATTCGGCAATTTTTGGTCTACGTCCACTTTACCTTTTATACGAATCTCCGATTTATAGTTACTATTAGACCTGTCAATGGACGGGTTTCGATCCGTGTATCCTAAAATCCGAATCCAAGCCCAGTTATAATAATCAAAACTCGAAGCCGGTCTGAATCCGTGGGGTATTTCATACCAATAGCCAAGTTCGACCCGTCGGGCTTTTCAAGCTTGCTGGGTAATACACGTATATCTAACATAAAATATTTATGTTAAAAGCATACCCTAAAATTGCAATTTATAAAACTTATAGACAAATAAGTATTAACATACAAATTCGATGGTGATGTATCCAAGTTCACAATAATATTATGTAAAAACATCTATACGTAAACAAATAAAATGGTAAAAAAAACATATATACTCATATTTAGAAACTACGGAAAATAAATAATCGGATTAAGCCCGTTTTGACTAAACCGTACCTGACCCTAATAGTAACCAAATTGGATCTGAATAATTGGAGTCAAAACCCATATCCGTATTTATAGGGCGGGTTCGACCAAAACCTGTACCATCGACAGACTTAGTTGCTATAATGCTTGATGGATCTTTCTAGATCAACTACAATAGACCTTGAGATTGGTTCCCCACAACTCGATGGTGGACAATGAACTAGATGATTGGAGGTGACTGGATAAGATTGGGATGATTCGTTGCTACCCAAAAGTGCTACAAAAATTCGGTTCGGCTAATTTGATTAGGTAGTTTTTAGTACTCCAAACTTGTTTGCTATTACTATTCATCCATGAGATATTTATAAGTGTGAAGTTCTTATAAAATTGGCACACCAATTTAGTTGGGTAGTATTCAGTTCGGTAGGAAACAGTCAGGTAGGTTCAGCACGTCTATGGAATCGTTTTCCCTATTCGTGGCTTACTCTTTACCGGACAGATTTTGTTATTCTTTTTTAGAACGATATTCTTTGTGCCATAACTTCTTCGTTTTAAGTCGGAATTGAACGAAACTTGGATCAATGGCTTTGTATCATCGAGTAGAGTAATTTAATACCTTTGGATGTTCCATTTGGTTGAAGTAGACAATAGCTCTCTAAAATGGGGTCTAAATTGATTAGGTGGAAGACCGTTTTAAGATGACCATGTCTTTTAAATTGTAGCTCGAATTGAGATGTGGTTTCAACCAAAATGCATGTCTTACCTTAAATATATTTTCTAACTAGTTTGGATGTGTTTTAAGATCGCGTCAAATTTTCCCTAACACTTTGCCTCCCTCTCCCAATATGTTTTGTGGATACGAAGCGTGCTTTGCTCGAGATTCAATTGTAGTGGAGGAAAGGTGCAGTCAAGGAATTATTCCATAATGCTAAAGTGCGGCCAGTTGTCTAGCCAGTAAATTAAGAGGTTTATCCATCCCATATAGTCAAGAACATTTGTTTTGACCCGGTCATAAGTCTTTTCTCCCACTCTTGTGGATTTAACGTATTCGAGTAGCGAGGTGCTATCACTGCTTCAGATTTCGGAAATGTCGGCTGAGATACAGTTTGATCTCCTTACGAAACGAAACATCAAATCTTGGTCTAAATCTCGTTTTGAATATATCGGTTGAGATATAGCAATATCGTTCGAGATTTTGTTTTTTTTGTTTTGCTAAAATTTAAGCCCAAACCAATAATTAAAAAATTTAAGCTTGGTTGCTATAAGTTTTTGCTATTTTAATAGTTAACCCCACCATTTCTAATTGCCAAATTTAACCTCCTTTTGCTAGTTAGCTTGTAACGGTAAAAGCCTGATTTTATTTTGGTTTACCATTATGCTTTTTTTTGTATTTAGTATGTAAATAGATGACTTGAAAAGAATCATGTTTAATCTTTGATGTTTTGTGTACATTTTGCATGTTGTATGGCTATATCATATATTCAAGTATGTTCTACAATCTTTTGCATTTTCATGTTCGTTGTTTTTTTACATGCACTCCTTATGTATGTGTGTATGTGTTTTATGTTCTACTTCTATGTTATTGTTTAATGTTTTGGATCTTTTTTATGTTCTATGTCTAACAGTAATTCATGTTCATGGATCATGAGTTGTAAGCTATAATTTATTTGTATTGTGTTATTCTATTAGTTTAAGCATATTATGATTTATGAATATTAATGTTCTTTCTTAGATTAATAACAATGAAGTGATTTTGCAAATCAAGTTTAAATTGTTATTTTTAGGATAAATTTTCATTTTAGGCCCCAGATAAAAACTTTTTTCCACTCTAGGACTCATTCAAAACTTATTACAAAAATATGCATCTTTTTTTTAAATTACACTTGCGCATTCCAAAAGCACAGTTTTTTTTTATTTTAAAAAATACACTCGCACAATCCAATTTGCGCAAGCATAATTTTTTTAAAATACACTTGCGCAAATTTGAATTGTGCAAAAGCAGGCCTATTTTCGTAATAGTTTTGGACGAAGTTAAAGTGGAAATAAGTTTTTTTCTGAGGCCTAAAATGAAAATTTATCCTTATTTTTATGGTAGCATTCATATAAATTGTAGTGTAAGAATATCAATTTTTAACATATCATATAATTCGAGATGGTTTCGAGATAAGCTTTAAGACCTGAGATGGAATTCCGAAACAAACACCCAAGATGGACTCATCTCGTCTGAGATCTCTTCCGATACGAGATTGAGTCTCTAAAATCTCCAAGATGAGATGTGATCGAAATTCGAGATTGAAAAACTTGGGTGCTATTATGACCTCGAGTATTTCTACCAAAGATATGTCCAAATTTATTAATAAATGTAAGTCATATCTTTGCATTGTAGTCCCCATAATTTATGAGGGTACTCACTCTTTGGAGAAATATATTTCATGTTCAGCTAAAGTTAAGCCTATCTTTAGGCCTTAATGGAAGAATTACACTCCACTGCCTATGCAGTTAATATTAGATAATATCGTCGATATATCTCTTATTGCTCTTAAGCCGATACTTTTTTAAAATATCGCTTAAAATACCGTTACCGATTTATTGCTCGATATTTGCCGATGTATCACTCTGATATTTAGTGTAAAAAATACACAATATTTTTTAAGAATATCGTTCATTATTTTATTCGTTGAAAGAAATGTATTTACAAATAGATGTTTTCACATTTTCAACATTTTTTTGTATAAGGTGAATGACAATATCTAGACCTTATTAGAAATCGCAATGTACTAATTTTTGATTTTAACCATACTATTTTAGTCTTCTTCATTAGACTTTCAATAAAGAAAACTCTACTTACTCCATTATCTTAAATGTTATATTTTCTATGAAAACTTTAACAATAAAAACATTAGTATATGAATAAGCCATTGCTCTTTTTAGTTGTTTTTTGTTCACCATTTCTAATTGGTAATTTAGCTTATGAAAATTCTTTTTATTAGTTATTATCATGCACCAAGTACTAAAAGTGGAAGACCGGTAAAGTTATATATTTGGTGTATCAATAAGGAATGAGCTAAAGTAGTAAATAGTATCAAATCAACATTTTTTATTTGATAAGTAAAGTGAAATGAAAACGATGAAATTATAAGTATGAAAAATTTGAGAAAGTATTATAGATGATTAGATGATTGAAGAAATAATGAATATATGTAAAAATAAAGAAAATAATAAAGATGCACAATATACAATTTTTTTGTTTTTACGAGTCTATATTATGAGTTGTATTTAATAGAATATCTCAGTAAATGGATAGTAATCTATAAAATATATGCAGTCAATCTTTAATAGTAATTTGGCATTATTTATCCAAATATTTGAAACTTAACATCAATATAACATTAAAACATAGTAAATATCGTTTATAACATGTTCTGCACATGTTCGATATTTTATTGATATTATCCTATATTATCACAATATTTTAAAATATCTCATATCGGTACTTGACTAATACATACCCGATACAAATATTAACTACTTAGTCCACTGCTTCTGGCGAAGTCATGTCCTATCTTTGGGACTGATCAGAATTATACTCCACCGTTTTTAGGGGAGTTGAGCCTAGTCTCTGAAGCTAAATAACTGGATACTTCACTGCATCTAGTGAAGTTATACTTCGCATCCGAGGTTAAGCAATAATACCTACCATTGTCTCTAATTGAGTTGAACCCTATCTCCAGGTTAAGAAGTTTATACTCCACTATCTTTGGCAGTGTTAGATTATTTTATACTCTGTTGTCTCTGGCAGAGTTGATTGAGTTTTATACTGTGCTGTCTTTGGTAGAGTTGTTTGAGTTTATGCTCCCCTGTCTCTAGTAAATTTGTCTCAGTTTATACTCCGCTATCTCTGGAAGATTTGAATGAATTTATACTGGGCTGCCTCTGACAGAGTTAAAGAATCATTTCAATCATTTGATGATAAATGGGGTTCATAGCTTCTAGGTCAGAAAGCATCCAACAAGTCTAGCCATTCGCTTGTTAACAAGGGACTTGTGTCTTTAAGATCGATAAATATTCGATAAACCCATTCCGTCACTCGTCAAATGACAAGGACTTATGGCTATTCAGTTCTTCACAATTCATATGCACATCTATCTCCAAATGTCTAATGGGAGAAGGACATGCTTTGATGTCCGTGGGGGATCCAACAGTGTGCCCCCAAGCATTGTTTATACTCTTCCTCCATAAGGACTCAATTCCATCGAAGGCCTGTTTACCGGAGTTCGAGGCACTCTTAATGGAGTTACCTGCAAAAGGGCGAAGTCAAGCCTAGTAATTCATACATTAATTCCATAGCGTTACACTATTAATCAAAACATAGTACCGTCGGTTCATATTACATAGATACGATTTAGTTGATTCATAAATAAATCACAAGACACTTTCTATTGGTTTAGGAAAATCAAGTTTATAACTAAGCATTTAACACAAAGTTTATAAAGAAAGTATAGAAACCAAATCAAATCTAAAGGTTCAAATCTGCATCTTGGGTTTTAACTTAGAGCATGCCTGCGAGTTCTATCTCTGGATCTTTTACATGTGTAAGCATACCAAGATACACCCCGAACTTTATTTTAATAGGAAATAAATAAACAAAGGTAAGTATAAGAATACCCCTTAGTATTCAAGGGATGAACATGCTCTCAGGCATGCTACTAGTAATCACTACATAATTCATCGGTTGTTGAGGTTGTAGCATAGTTGAAGCTTGATCGTTGTCTGATGGATTTTTGATGTTATGTAATAACATTTTCTCTCTCATGTACTTCTTGATGGTATCCTTGGGATGTCGACATTCATTGGTATTATGATCATAGATCTCATGGACGATGTAGAATTTTCCAGCCCCATCTTTGTCCTATTTGTCTCTCTAGTCCTCGATTCACTATAATCTATGGTTTCCCTAATTGAAAAATAGATTCTTTTTGGAGTTTCTGTAAGCTTTGAACTGAGAAACTTTCTTTGTCCTCCTATGAAGTGTTTCTTTTCTCCAGCTTTGTCATCCATCCTTCGCTTTCCTTTATCATGTAGTTTTTCATCTCAAACTTGGTTGATAGTGAACAGTCCCACCGCGATACCAGAATCCTCCAAGCTCATGTACTTATCATCTTGATAGTAGAAGTCCTCCGAGTTGGCGATTGATTTTTTCTTAATTTATTTATAGAACTATGTTTTTCTTATTGGTTCCCGAGACAACAAATACATGGACAACTCGTTCATCTGGTTGACATATAGCGGCTACTATAGCATTGAACCGTGCAATAGAGCTGCGTAGGGTTTCACCATCCTTTTGCTTGACAAATGTCAAGCAAATCTCTTTTTTAGGCTGAACAACGAAGACTCTAAACTTATTTATGAACTTCTCCTTCAACACAACCCAAATGCTAATGGATCCATGCTCCAAATGAAAAAACTACATAGTCGCTAGGTTTGATAAGAATAGAGGAAAGCAATGGCAATTCCTACCCCGTAGCTCAATTTGCCTCCATATGCTGAATGTAGCGTCTAAAATGTGCTATAGGATCTTTTTTTTCAGTGTATGGTTCCATAATCAATATCTTAAACTTTGAGGGGTTGATTGCGTATCGGATGGGCTCTAGTTCATCTCGTCAACATCTAGTCTCATTTCTTCTTGCTTAAGACTCGGCATATCATCTCAGTGTCTTAAATGCTTCCTTGGCTTTCTTGGTGGGCCACGCCATGTCCCCTATGTAATGGATCAACCACATATGGACCAATCGTTCCAAACTCAAGAGGTCCCATTTTGGTAGCCAACCATGTAGTTCTTGCATCAATGTTAACTTCTGGTGGGAAAGGTTCTATTGAACTGGTAGGGGCTACATCGTTTGGTTTGGAACCGATCTGTTCAGCATTGAACAAAACTGGTTCGAGTCCTTCCTAGTTCAGTTGTATAGAATCAGCACAGCTACTTCCTTCCTTGCTCATTCTCTAGTATCCATTCCTGATGGGTTGCTAGTAGAATTCATGTTTCCATCCTAGCCTCTCCAAGCCTACATTGGTGCTGCTTGCTCTATAAGTCTAAAGAATGCGTCCATCATCTCTAACTGCTTAGCTATGAGAGAAGTTTCCATATTTTCCATCATCGCCTGCACCTCTCCTTGGTAAGGTAGTTGGTCGGTTGACTTGGACTGAACGTTGCTTTATGACTGCCTTCATGAGAGACTACTCTCAACCCAACCGTGTTCTCTTCGATCATTGCTTTCTAGTTGGTTCCTTCATGAACTGAATTGAGTTCTTAGTGAAAGCGCTAAAAATTTTGCTTCAAAAATGACAAACCCTAGAATAAATGTCTGGTAGACTTTAGGAACCTTAGTGAGATCCTAGTGTTGGTTTCTAGAAGGTGGGATCTGTAACAACTCGGCATTTTCGACCCTCGAAAATCGATACTAATACGTCTACTGTATTGCGTGTTGAGCGACCGAATGGCAGAAAGCCCGATTGTTAGGGAAAAGAAGAAGGAATGAAGAAGAAAGAAATAAGAAGAAAACTAAACAATACAGAATCTCACAGTAGAATGAATAATTTATAATATACAATAAATCTTTACCCAAAGAAAAATGTAATATACACATACACTAATTAGAGTATACTAACCAATTTCAGCCCGGACAGTTATAACAGCCTGTCCTTACAATTGCTGATAATTACAATCAATAGAAAACACAACGGAACACAAATAAATACGTAGATACGTCTTAAACCTCCATCTCATCTCTTGAGCTCGAATACATCCAAGGCAATCTGTAATATGCTCGGTCTGACCTGAGCATTATAATAAAATAACACCCGAGTCAGTCTGGGAAACTAGCGTGAGAAAACATACCCAATTGAATTTTAATGTTTTAGTAATCTTTTGAAAATAAAGGTATCTCGAGACCACGCTGCACATAAACAAGGATGGTTTTTACCTTAGATAACCAAAAAAGTTTTGACAGAAAATCCATTGATATTATAATAATGTCTAGGGGTCAAAGTAGAATATAAATATAGTTGAAATGCTTGCATCTCACGTTTCAGCATAGTTGTGCACAACTAAGTCCGTACGATGCTTATTGGAGAATGGATTCCATACAGTGATTGAGCTATTGGGGTACCACCCATCACGGTGCATCTTTAGATAAAATAACACCCAAGACCTCGTCAGGATCCCCTACCAGTACAGAACCGGCTTACCACTTGACTAGTAGTACCGAATATGATCACCCCTCCGTTAATGGGCCCCGAAGCATACAAATGAGAGATAATATCGACTCTAGATAGGGATGATCATACCTTACTTGGGAGCGACCACTTAGCCCTGCCGCATCTCTCCTATTTTAGTCATTTCAAGTTGATGAGGCTTGAGGCTACATTTTACGTTTTATATAGCACTTCCCACTTAGAATGCTAACACTGCCCTCCAGGCAACAATGCAATGCCAACATTCATCCATACAAGCTCGTTCTAGGATTGAACGAAACGCTTGAGAACTCCATCTTCAGTTCCATCATTTTAAGGATGTCTTCACTTCGCAACGCTTGAGTTGGATCGAAGTGGTTTTCGAATAATATATCTGATCCCAGTCTCTCCGAAACAACTTTCGATAATTTTTGATAAACTCAACCCTAGTTCTTTAGGAAATAAACAGTCAAAGATAAGAGCGGAGATCATCTCCTAACCGTTAATGGACGGATTTCTTTATCGCTTGTCCTAGGAGAACGAAACGAGATTTATACGCATAGTACAACATCAATCGAGATGACTGTGCCATATAAATCAAGTGTTTCTCCTAGATATTTCCAAACTTACGTTTTGGTCCATATTTTGATAGTTGGTTATTTAACTATCAACAAACACACATTCAAATCAGGGATTTTATTTTCTAAAGGGAAACCAACATTAGTTAAGCGCGTCAACTACTAACCCTTTTAATTAACCTTTTAATTAATTGAATCCATTTTGTAAATACTTGTATCAAAATACTTTTACAAAGATATGTTCACAAATCCCTATATTTTCAATACTTGAAAAAATATCCATATATTTATCTCAATGGTATAAGTATATTCAATTCTAAAATCATTTATAAACTCCTTATAAATCTTTAAAACCATTTATAAACCATTTTATAAATTTCTGAAAATCATTTATAGTTTCTTTTATAAAGTTTCAATCACTTATAATTCTTTTTATACATTTCTAAAATCATTTATAACCCTTTATGAATCCATAAAACCATTTATAAACTCCTTTTATAAATCTATATACCCATTTCTCAAATTTGTTTATAAATATCTAACCATTTATAAAACTCCTTCACCTTATAAAAAATCCCCTTTAAGTCTTCAAACCATTTTATAAAACTTCCCTTATAAAACCCAAGTCTGTTTATAAACTCTATTTATGAGTCTCGAAACCATTTATAATTAAATAAAATCATTTATTTTGAAACACTATTATATTATAATAATTATTAACAATAAACATTATAAATAAATAATAATATTAACTTCAAAACATCCTAAAAATAATATTTAATTATTTCAAAAAATTATTAAATAAACAATAATAATCAATCTTTACCATTATTATAAATAATAATAATTTATTTCCAAAAAATTAATAATAAATAATTATTATTAATTACAAGCCATATTAACTATTTAAATAATTAACTTTTCAAAATATTAAAATATTAGTAAGTAACCTTGGAACAATACGAAATATAAATAATTAACATTAAAACAATCTCAAATATAAATAATAACTTTTCAAACAATATTAAATATAAATAAATAATCTTTAAAAACAATATTAAATATAACTTTTAAGAAAAATATTTCTGCTGACTTAGTAAACGCCAAATAATAAGGTTGGAGTAAAATAGAAATTTAATCCTTTTTAAACAAAATATTTTCGAGACCCAAATTCAGATTTTAAAATCATTTCCTGTCTCAAAAACCAATTCCAACTTAAATGACGATTTATAGTATTTTTAAAATACTAATTTGGGGCCCATAGCTACCCAACGCTTTACCCATTTCGTGATTGATTTCCTATCACTACATGTCTTAAGTTTTGAACATATAATAATGTCATAACCTAAAAGTGTCAACAATTAGTTTAATAACAATAATTCATATAACATGAATATTACTGAAATTAACAATCAACAATGGCGAGGAATCCTGTTGGATCCCTCCAATCTGCTTTCCTACATCACAACTTATATATACCAGCATATATATATGTATGTATGTATGTATGGATGTATATGTATGTAAATAAAATCAACAGTGGTGAGGAATCCTGTTGGATCCCTCCAACCTGTTTCCCTTATATCCCAAACAGTATATAATCATATAATATGGGTCATCCGCTACTATGCGGGTATATATAAAAGATCATCTGCTCTAGGGGCGAAAATAAATCCATACCAACTAATAAAACAGTAAAACATCCAAAAATCTAATTAACAATTTTTATCGACTATAAAACCTTACTGGTTAACCAAAAAGGTGAGTTTAACTCACCATTATTTCAGTTGTCACCGAGGCGTTCTGAATTCGTTAGAACGACGATCGATTTCAGCATAAAATCCCACTAGCTCCAATCGTCACCAAATCAATTCCAAAACGTAGTATTCACCGATACGAGTGCAACACAACCCGTCACGCTTGATTTTGACCTCGTATGAAAAAGTTATGCAATTTATAAGCTATCGATTTTATATTATAATTAATTACATCATTAAAAACTTAATTAACTTAACTTAATTAATCTCCCTTCCCAAATCACTCTCGTCCTCATTCAACCCATTCCGGCCGCGACTTTCGTCCATCCACCACGCCATGTGCCTCCAATGCTCGCCGCGACCCTGCCATCGAATGCCCTGCCTCTGCTAAGTCCAAAGCCACAGGACCGTTCCCTCACCTTGTCACCGTTCATCGAAAAACGAACCCCAAATGCTGCGACGTCGAAGACGAATTGTCACCGCCGGCGGCGGCCATGAACGTCCATCGCTCCACCAACGAAGCATGCCCATGACACCACCTTCCCAGTGACACCGACGTTGGCCCCCCACACCGCCTGTGGTGGCCTACCGAGGCCACCCATCCCCTTCGACATTCATCAGCCGCTAGCTGCCACCACCATCGACGATACCCGATCTCCACCATTGATTAGCTTCATTACCTTAACGCGAATAAAATCCTAGTTGATCATCTCGTCTGAAACGACACGAAATGGTCTCGATGAACTTATGGCATTGGATGAAGGGGGAGTTTGATTTGAAAAAAACGAACAAAGTTCTCTGGTTCGGTGCATTTAAATAGGGCAGTGGGAATGGCTTGAATAGTAGATGCTATGGGCTAGGTATTGGGCTGGTATGGGCTGAAGGGATGGATTGCATAATATTGTATATATTATTTTATTTAAAACCATTCGGTAATATACAACCCCAAATCTCGAACCCCAAATGAGGCGTGCCGTTTGGCGTTCTATATGTAATACCCCTATTCCGAACACAGAAGATATCTTACTCTTTTTTGGATCACAAATTCAAATGACTAAAATTCTGGGTCATCATAGGATCTCTTTTTGTCATATATGTTAAGTTTTTACTCTTATTTAGATCACAAATCATAGGCAGATATACTAAAAAGTAAATAATAAAGCACGAAAAAGTAAATGACACACAAAATGTTTATAGCGGTTCGACAATCTCTGGCATTTGTCCATTTTATATCTTTTATTGCAATTTCCCCTTTTATAATTACGACAACACTTCCTAGATTTCTCTGGATCTATTACAACAATTGTGGGTTGTTAGATTTATGATTGGAAAAGCTATGATGCCATAGAGTTTGAGGTTGTCCCACCACAACTCGATATTGGTTAGTGGATTGGAAGATTGGAGATGATTAGATAAGATCAGGATGATTATTTGCCATCAATTCCAGAAATTCAGTTCGACTAATTCGATTGAGTAATTTTTAGTGCTTTAAACTTGTCTCACATTACTATTCATTTATGGGGTATTTATAGATGTGCAGTTCCTACAAAATAGGCACTTTCCATGTATGACACAATTGGTTCGATAGTATATTGTTAAGTGGAACCGATAAGGTAGGTAACAATAATAAAGGGAATATTCGGCAAGGAATGGTCCAACAAACCTACTGAACCATTCTTCTATTGGGCACTTACTCCTTACCATAATGTTTTTGATGTTTCTTTTCAAACCAATATGCTTTATGCCTTAACTTCTTTGTTTTCAATCGAAATTGAATGAAACAGATCAATGTCTTTGTAACGACCCATATTTTCACCTACCCTGCGGATTGTAAAACTATTTTTTATTTACAAATTGGATCCAAATTAAATATAACTTTGGAAAATATTGGGTATTGACATTTTTGACCTTAAGAATAAATATTGGACGGTTTTGACCTTAAAAAATAATCTTGTAAGGCCTAAAACTTTTAACAGAAGTTGAATTAGGGTCGAAAAACACTTTAAAATGAAAGATATGATGATTTCTTTTTCCATAGAATGGCTATAATTGGTTTTTGAACTTACGGTTTAGGAGATTTGGTCGGTTGAAGTTTGGACATTTTGCAGGTACATTAATAGGTAAATAGACTTAAGCCAAGATTAGGCCCATTAATCCACCTAGGGATTTATACCTAATACAACAGAAATAGATCCCCTAATCACTTTTACTTCTCCTAAATACTTTCCCTAAGCTCGATTAAACTTTTGTAAACCAAAATCCATTAAATCACTTGTAACAAACCTGCATTCGACGTCGTATAAATAGATAAATTTAATAAAAATAAAAATATTTGAATTCAATTTTTGATAATTATTATTATGAAAATAATTTTTTATTTATTTAAAGTATATTTGATAAAAGATTTTGTAATTTTCGAAAATTGAATAAAATGTTTTAGTAGAATATAAAATATTTTTAAATGTAAATAATTTTTGTATGATTGAAATAGTTGAAAAATAGAAGTACAAAGGGGACTCTACCGAAATGTTGGGATGTGTGTATATGTACGCGTATATATACTGTGATTATATTATGTCTTGATTTTTCGGAATGTTATCCGTATAAAGGAGACTTTGTTTGAATTTTTCGAAAAATCCAACACTTTGAAAAAATTTCACAAAAATTTGCCTTATACGAAAACAAAAAGTCATTAAATGGGTCTATTTAAATTGTAGCATATGATGTGAGAAATTGGAGAGTGAGAGCAACATAGAGAATTGACTAAATTTTGGCCCGATAGAATTTATTGAATACGAAGAAAGTTCAGGATATGAGTTATGTAAGATGTTTCGCTATAAGAAATTGCGAGGCCGCAATTTTCATAAGGAGGAAGTTTGTAACAGCTCTGCTTGTATAAATAGATAAATTTAATTAAAATAAAAATATTTGATTTTGATTTTTGATAATTGTTATTTTAAAAATAATTTCTTATTTATTTGAAGTCTATTTAATAAATTTTTTTAATAAATTCTTTTCGAATATTTTATTGAAATTGAATAAAATGTTTTAACTATATTTTAAAATGCAAATAAGTTTTGTATGATTGAAATAGTTGAAAAATAGAGTTGAACAAATATTGAATTGAAGGAAATCGTGCAATTATCGATATGTATATATTCTGGACAATGAAGTGTAAATTAATTCGAATTAGATTGGGATAAATTTAAAAATAAATTTAAAAAAGTTGTTAGAAGAAAAGGAAGGAGCGAATAAATGGGCAAATTAATTTGATTAAAACTAG
Organism: Allium fistulosum; assembly: GCA_030737815.1. Taxonomy (NCBI): domain Eukaryota; kingdom Viridiplantae; phylum Streptophyta; class Magnoliopsida; order Asparagales; family Amaryllidaceae; genus Allium; species Allium fistulosum. The sequence continues at coordinate 853,410,113 of CM060905.1, forward strand.
TCCATTTAAACATATCCCATTCTCCCTTTTTCTAGAAAATTCCTTTTTCTATCCCAAAACCTAAACTTGAATCCCCTTCTGCCTTATATTATTTTCGGCCATAAATTAACAATCGATTAGGTAAAAGGAATATAATCGCGTGAGCACTTGGAGGCAAAATTGGCAAAGACAAGTTCAACGTCGGAGATGGCGACAGACTTTGGTTGGATCAATGCGACCTAGTGGAGGCATCGCGATCTGATCATGCTGGTGGCAGTCACGATTGGGAGGGTGGTTGTGACTTGGTGTCACGATTGGTGCTGCTCGTCCATTTGTGCTGAGATGGCGGCTGGTTTGGTGTTGACATGGTACATGTGACGATTTTAGATGCGTGTAGTGGAAGTGGAGAGTGTAGCCACGGTATTGGCGTGCGCTTGGAGACGATGGTGAGGCTTGGGTTTTGGGCAACGATGGTTTAGGATTTGGCAAATGCAGAGTAGTCGTTAATTTGGTAGCTTGATCGTCGTTTTGGTGAGTAAATTCTTTTACTCATAACTATGGTTTATTCTTTTATGCATCGTTGCTTGATCGAAATTGTTTGAATTATGCTATGGTATTAAATGGTTAATTGGGTTTATTGGCATTATTTGGGTGAGTTATCTTGATAACTCAACGTTATGATTCTATTTTATATTAGATCATTGATTGTTTGGTGATATGTAGTTTGTTGGTATGGACTAAATTGGGTGAAATTGTATTGCATATCTTTGATTGATTTTTGTTGCAATGAAATGACTCTAATAATTGATCTTAAGGGTATGAATAAATTAAAATGAAAGGTTTTGACATAAATAAATTATTTTGGAGGTAAATAGTGAATTTCAGAATGATTTTCTTATTTAATATTGAAGATATTGTAATTAACGAAAAATTTGATAGTAGAATGATTTTTGGAAAAATATAAAAGTGAAATAATTTCGAGGATTGTGCGAATAGAATTTTTTTGGAATACGTTGAATTATGGGATTTTATTAAATAAGTGAATTTTCAAATATTTATATTTTTATTCATTTATCTTGATAATATTTAAATTTTTTTTCATAAAATGGTATTTAAAACTAATGTTTTTAAAGTGAAAAGTTAATTTATTTAGATTTAATAGATTGGAAGTTTAGAAATTAATATCTTGAACTAATAGTAAGTTGAATGCAATTTATTTATTGAATGGAAATTATCATTTATGAGATTTGTTATATATGTTGTTAAGTGAATTTTTGGAAGTAATATAATATCATATTTGATTATAAAATTATTTTGGGAATGTATTATATAAGTTAGAATTTTAGTTTGATGAGTTACTTCTCAATAATAATAGTTTTGGATGTATTTGAAAGGAATGCGGGTCTTAAACACATTAGTTATGGAACTTTATATTTTTGGGATATTATTTTTAATAGAAAATCCTTACTGGAAAAGTAGAATTATTTAAATTCGTTGCCTAAAGAAATCCTAAATTATAAAACTTATTTATTTATTTATTATTATTATATTCAATTATTAGAGAACTTTAGAAAGCATAAATTATTTTTAGAAGGAGTTTTAAGGGATTTGGAATTGAATGATGTTTAATTTATAGATTTCTTTGTAATTAAATGAGAGTTTTGCAAATATTTATTTATGAAACTGTAAACGGATTTTGGAAAAGAATGGGAATTTTATAATTTAATTTTCTTTCAGTTGAATATTGATATTTGAAATTGTATTGAAGGTTTTAGGAAAAATGTATTTTAAACCCCTTTCAAATTAGTTGAATAAAGAATGATTTATATTTTTATGTAACAAGGAAGTATAATAAATAAAGTTATACTATCACCTAGTATGAGACTTCCGGTAATATTTCTCCAGTTTTTCTTTAGAATCATTATATAGAACAACATTATGTGAAATTCTAGATTGTTTGGAATTAGAGTAAACAGATTAGTAACACCATCTAGTATGGGATATTCAGCAAAATTATTTTTGTTACTCTGTTGGCTCATGGTATAGAACATCAATATGAGATGGGAGTGTAGTTTATGAGCATCGAGTAAACATGCAAGTAACACCAGGTGGTATGGGATGCTTGGGTTGATATTTGTTCGATCACTTTCTGTAAGTGAGGGACGCTCTTTTTTCATCGGTCATTGTCTAGAGGAAGGGTATGTTGTGTGCTGTTTATCCAGAGAGACTAGAGTCCATCCTAGTTGGCTGATACCGGGGTCACTTTCTGGATCCATGGCATCATCTTATTATATGTAATGTGGCTGATATCTAGATTGTGTGATGATATGGTCCAATGTCACACTAGCCAAACAGTCTTTTACCATTGGGCAGTAGGCTTATGACCATAATGTATAGATGTACATAGAGTAACGATGATCAGGAGTAACTAAGAATGTGGGGTGTGCTATCTGCTTTCGTGATGTATGCTGTCCCTTGGAGCGTGATGTGTCTGTGAGGCTCCTGTCTAGAATATATGGGATTATATGACTATACTATATTATTTAGATGTCCCTTTATAGACATCTATTCAAACGCGAGAACCTCTTAATCCACTAGAGTGTGTTGTGTGTTGTGAGTCTACCAATTGGAGTATGTGATTTGAGGTATATAGACATACGATACCATACTTATAACACCTCACTTGATCTTGTGGTTTTTGATGGTTGACTCCCTTTTGTGTTATGGGTGTGTTGGTTGATGATTGGATATTTGGTTGTTCCACCCACTTGATTATATTCTCATTTGATGTGTTGATCGACTTTACTTGGGGATGAGTTATATTTTATATGCATTGGTTTGAGATTTGTTGACACTTGAGTTATGCACGTGCCAAAGTTAGTAAACTTGTATATACCATGCCGGATGATACTTTATATTATTGTCTACATTTTAGACATAGTCCGACCCTTGTGTTATTCATATAATACTCATATCAGTCCGAGACATTACAGTTTCATGGACGAAGAGACTAGAATTGTGATTGTTGGGTGTAGATGGAGGCTAGTTTATTAGTTGACTAGTGTTCTATTATCTATTTTATAGCCTAATGTATACTAATGATGTTGAGATATATATATATATTGGATTTATACGTTGTATATATTTGAAATAGTGAGAGTTTGACCAATTTTATATCCTACTCAGACTTGAGTATATTTTGTATTATATGTTATCGCTGCGTTGATGACACTATGCTCTCTATGATTTATTTTATACTATGTATTGTTATATCCTGGAAATGTATGTGTTTATTACTTTGTACCGATATTGAGTACATATAGGTGAGTTGTTTATTCAAAAATTTGAACACGTACTAGTCCAATGGAATATTCACGTGTTATAACCCAATATCGCCTTATTCTCCATATTATCAGATAGTATTACTTAGTAATACTCTTTGGTAGTATAGGTATAGAGGTGGAGTGTTACGGTTGGTATCAGAGCAAGTTTAGAACAATATAAAGTATAAGAGACATGAGTCTTGGCCTCAGATAAGACTTAGAGTCCAAGTCCCCATGGATGTGTGTTAGATTATTGTTTATATTTAAGTGATCGTAGGAGTATACGATGATTACTAGGGTAATCTTTGGGGGAGGTATTTGTATTTTCCTTATTATATAATATATTTCTTCTACCTTCTTCTGAGTGTAAGTCTCTATATGAGATATGGAGTAGCTGATGTAGTAGTAAAGATAGAAGTAGTAAATCCAGCCAGTAGTGTCGGTATTGATGGTGAATGTTGGACATCTGTGTGGCTTTGAAGTAAGAATGGAGTTGTTCAATTAAGGAAGCTGTAAAAGACCCTAACTCGAATCTCGTATTGAATACTTCACAAATCCAAATTGCGATTAGGCAAGATGAGTAAGAAGATCCAGCAGTGATCAGAGTTGCACAACAGAAATTAATTAATAGTTTTCCGCTGGACACGTTTCATTGTTTGTTTGAAATGTATATATCGTTGTATTAATGCTTGTTTGATATTATGGATGCATGGTTTGTGATAAATTGCCTTGCTGGGAATGGTTGCTGAGTTGAATGTATATATTAATTTTGGAAGTAAATATTTTTATTCAAACAAGTATATGATTTAATAAAATAGGAATATCATTTTATAAAGTGATTGAAAATATTTTAGTAGTATATTAATATTTAATTGGATATGTTGAGATAAAAAATTCAATTGAAATTTTTGCATGTTTGTAAGCATGACTGGTTGATGTATGGTTGTTGGATTGTGTATATGAGTTATTATTTAATTTTGGTTATAAAGATTATATGTAAGTATTTTCTATATACAAATAAGCATCGTGGGATTAAAAATATTTTTGGTAAAATATATGGGTATATACATAAATGTGGTATTAAATGATGTTTTAATATAATAATTAAATAATTCTTTTATAAAGCAAGTCTATTGAAATATATATAATTTTGGAATGAATTTTTATTAGAAGCAAGAGATTATTTTTACAAAGATCAAATTGTTTAAAGTAAATTTATAAGTAAATATTTAAAGGAATTTTTGAAATTAATTTCATATTAATTTATCCGTTGAGTGTTTTAAGAATTCTAGTCGATGGACCTGATCAATGTTATCGATAGAGATTCCTAAATACTAAGACGAGATATATGAACACAAAATTTTGAAAAATAATGTAATACTTTGAAAAGAAGTAGAATATTTTGAGCTACCTTTAAAACTAATGTTTTAAAGGAGTTATATTTGAAGTTTTGAAAAGTGATGTAATATTTTGAAAAGGAGAATGTTTTATAAAGAATATTTTGAAATGAATATAATGTTTTTGAAAAGGAGTTATTATTTTGAGAAGTAATATAATAATATTTTGAAAGGGTATGATATATTGATAGAGTTATAAATACTACTTTGGGAAATGTTTTGATTTGAAATTGTATGGATGTGAATATTGTGTGTGCGACCCGTCAATGATTTTGTTGTGATTGGAACGAGTGATATAAATATATTTGTTGCAATAAAATGCATTAAGGTATGTAATGCACATATAAGTTTCTAATTCAAAGTAACTTTAAAAATAAATATGTTATTCAAATATTTGAATAAAGATTAATTTCTAGAAAAAAAAAGAAAAAGAAAAAGAAAATAATATGTATATTTATTTGCAAAGTATGATTCTATTATTCAGTATGTAATGAGGAGAAAAAATGTGTGTTTAGTTGAACTATAACCAATGTGAAGTGAAAATTCAGAAAATTTAAAATAAAATAATAATGATTGGGTTACCATATTTGAGAATCTAGAATCATACATTTTAAAAAAATTAAGAGAATAAATAATATGAATTAGATTTTTTTGAAATACTTTTAAAAACAAACTTTTACAAGGAAGTGCATAATTGTTTTGTGTTGAAGTAAGATAAACATTATTTTGAAAAGATTCGATGAAAGTTCTGAAAAGTTAGTTTCAAAGTATTGGAATGTTTCGAAATGATGGTGGTACATTTGAAAGCGATGTAAAATATTATCGAAAGAGATTTTTAAATTTAATGATTGTTTGATATATGGTTTTGGAAATATTTTTGAAAGTGAAGTCATTTTATAGTATATTTGAAATACTATGATTAATTTTAACCTTAAATCTCAAACTATTGATCCGTTTTCAATGATTTTAATTTCATTAGAAAGCTCTGTCAATAGAGAACCACTTTTGTTTGAAATGCAATGTAAAAATTTGAAGTTAGCTATGGTTTAAACATGAATTAAAATGGATGTATATTGCTATTACGAGAATGAAAACTCCTCTTAAAAACGGTGAACTGTTTTGATCATAACTTTTAAACGGTTTGTCCACTTTTGACAATTCTGCCCTTTTTGCAAAGCTAAGAACATAAGTAATAAATTTTGTTTTAAGTGTTTCACATGTTTTTTAGGCTAATAATGTTGTTATGTTAAGTGGGCCTACGCTTAATTAGCAACTTCAGATTTAGATGCCTTTGTTAAAAAATAGCATAACTCTTTGTATACTTGATATTTTGATGATTCAAGAGTTGCTTATGAATGCTAATGCAATATAAAATAACTTTATTTTAAAATCCTTATCTAATTTAGTGATTTTGGTCTTTAAAACCTTGTCAAAAAGTGGCCTAAATTAACCATGCTGGTTGCACATATATATTAAACTTATGCATGCTTGTCATATTCCTATATGCGACTAATAATTGAAGTTGAGTTAAGTATAGGGGCTCGGAAAGGCCTAGTGGGACTAAGTGGTGGCTTTATCTTTCTTTTGATTGCATAAAAGCGAAATAGCTCGCTTAAGTGCTAATAAAAAGGTAAGTTTTTCATTTTTATCGATATTTATGTGTTTGTATTGATTCCCCGTGTTTCAGGATGCCCTGTGTTGGGATGCACACACACACACACACACACACACACATATATATATATATATATTATGACTATATTGTGTTTTGATTTTTTAGAATGCTCTCCGTACAAAGGAGAGTTTGTTGAATTTTTTTGAAAAATCCGACACATTGAAAAAATTTCACAAAATTTTTACTATATGCAAAAATTGAAAGTGGTTGAATGAGTCTATTTAAACTGTAGCATACGATGTGAAAAGTTGGAGAGTGAGAGCCACATAGGGGATTGATTAAGTTTTGGACTGATAGAAGTTGTTGAATACGAAGAAAGTCAGGGTATGAGTTGTTTATAACGTTTGCTAGAACCTAGAATTTTGATGTTTGATTATGACAACTATATAAGTAAATATTATATGAACTAACCATACTTGCAGGAGAAGATATTGTTTTTATTCGAGAAATAGTCTAACAATTTGCAGACCAGATTCCAGATTGAAGCTTCAGCAAAGTATTAAGTTTAAGGTTTGAGTTTAGTAGTAAATTTATGTTAAAATCTCTTCGAAGTGGTATTTTCATGCACGTGATTTAAGGTTTTTCAAAAACATTGTTTATATGCCAGAAAACACTAAATTCAGTTGACTGAATAGCATGATTCAGCCGGCTGAATACTATGCATGTGCACAAATTGATTTTAATATTCAGACAGCTGAGCATGCTAATTTAGCCGGCTGAATTGTGTCACTTTTGCACTATTTTCTTGCTAGTTCATTTTTAAATCCATTCAGCTGGCTGAATTTCTCAATTCAGATGGTTGAATGTTTATAACGGCTATATTTGGAAAGACACTTTAATTCAATGAACAGAAACAACTCTTGATTCAAGAGTTGCTTCCGTATCTCTTCATGACTATCTTTCACGAACGATTACAACTCTTCAATCTCTATAAATAGCCATGAATTTCATTATTTTAATCACTAATATAAATTCTAATTCTCATTCTTATTTTCTATTCTATCTTGCTATTTGAACTCTAAGCATTCAATACTTCATTCTGATCACTTGTTCATTCAAGCATACTGTAACGACCCAGAATTTGACCACTTTAAAATATACTATTTAAAGTAGTTTTAAATATAAAATATATAACATTTTATGATTTAAATAATATTAGATAGGATTTGCAAAAAGAAATATACACAAAATAGGAATAATTGCTTATATCAACAAAAGTGACAAAATCCTTATTTCAGAAAACTAAGTTTCAATGGTTAAATAAATTATTTTAATTAATTTATGAGTATTTATATTTTTAAATAACATTATACAAATTTATTTTTAAATTTGGTTTACATAAATAGATAGTTTAACTAAAATGTCAAAATGTGACCGTGAAACATTTTGTCGAAAATCAACGTTTTGTCAATTTAAAGTTGTTGCAACGTTGTTGCACCGTTATTTTCTTATATATGAACATATATTCAAATAGTATAAGTATTAATTAATTCACTAATCAAGTTTATTTTTACTAAACATACATAGAAAATTCTAGAATGTAATTAACAAAAAGTAAGCATAAAAAGACAAAAAATGTTTTAAAAGTTAAAAAAGTAAACATCAAATCAAATCACATCAAAAATCAAAACAAATCTTCTCTTTAATCCATTTTTCCATCCAAATACATTTACTTAAGCCTTAAGTGACTAAGGCATAAAGTAAGATGTGAAATGTGAAGATAAGTGTTGAAAAAGTAAGTTTACTTTAAGTTGAAATAAGGGTATTTTTGTCATTTCACATAATAATATTTTATTCCAAACTTTTCCTAAAATACCTACCACTTCTTTCACAAATTACATACACTTTCCATTCTTCTTCTTCTTCCTTTTCTAAGCTTTCTCCTTCTTCTTCCTAAGAGCTTTAATGGCTTCCATGCTAGCTTAAAATAATTTAAAGTAATAACGAAGTTCTGTTGGAAAATCAGAAGTTAATAGTCTACTTAAGTTCAAAATCAAGATAGCGGAGCAATAGCGGATTTCAAGAAGTTTCGTGCAGTAGTAGCGAAGCTATAGTCAAATCCGTAGTAACAAAGTTAGATCGGAAAGCAAATTTTAGTGAGAAAACTCTACCTCTTCTCTACTCTTATTTTCTATGATGTTATGCCATGCTTTTGTACTTGTTGTGTTGCTTGACATTATGTTTGGATGGTTAATTAAGTATTTTAAAATTTAGAAGTTAAATACTTAATAGGGTATGTGGAAACGACTAGTACACATGTTTCGTCTGTGAGATCCGAGGAGACTTGTGCGAGGGACAAAACATGTCGAAGGGAAAGCCCGGATGCTCCAAAATAAATATCAAACCATTTTAACCTAAGATAAAATAAAAAGTGTTGTAAATATTTTATAGAATGAAGCGTTGATTTATCATTTATTGTTATGTTTATTTCATTGATTGATTGTTTGAATTAGGCTCGACCAATTTATGAGCAATTTACCTTTTTATATGCATGGGCTGGGTAGACATAAATTGAGAATGATTAAATTCGAACACCTTGTGATTAGAATTTCACAGTTTGACTATAAGGTGTTTGATAAATTTTTTGGTTAAGTAGGAATTATAATAAAAGATATTTATTATAATTTTGGAAATAAAAGTATTTTATCTTTTAAATGAAATGGTTTCTTTTGAAAGAAAATAGAAATATTTGAGAATAAATATTTTGAAGTGATTTTATATAAAAGTGATTTGTATAAAGAATGGTTTAATAAAAAATGTTTTATAAAATGGAAAAAACTTTGAGGACTAAACCCGATGGTTTTAAGATGATTTTTGAAAGGATTTGGAAATGAAAATTATTACAGATTTGAAGTATTTGTAATTATTAGTGTAAATGATTTTGCCACTTCGGGATATAAAGTGATTTGTTATGTTACCGATGATTCGGGTAACCGATAACTAAAAAGTGGGCAAGTGAGGTGCAGATGTTCTATAGCCTCGGTGTAGTCCGCTCTTGGAATATAGGGATGCACCAATCTATTATTTATTCGGAAGGCTAGGACCCAGTTGCCTTGTTATGGCTAGGAACCTCTCGATCAGGTAGCATATAGTTTTGTATGCTTGTATATTGATATCATTTCAAAAAGGTGATTTGTTTTCAGATCCCGAAGTAAAGGACTAGTTTGAATATAAAAGATATATATATATATTTCAAAAGTTTTGAAATAAGAATTCGGGAATAAAGTCCAAAGAGATAATTTCCATAAAGTTAATTAGATTCTGAAAATCTGAAATTGAAGATTGTAACGACCCGTAATTTTCGATAATTAAAAATTGTTAATTTAGTTAAGTTTTGCAATTTAATGTTGGAATAAATAAAAATTTGTGAGTTATGAATGAAACAATATCTAGAATGAACGGTAACAATGACAATTTAAGTTAATTATTAATAAATTGAATGAATTCCAATTAATTGAAATAATATATATAAGTTATACTTGGCTATAAATTGAATATGAGGAAACCAACTGGAAATATTGAATTAAGCAATGAAATAATACGTATTAAATGTTAATTGAATAAAATGGTGTTATGTAAGTATTTATAACCTTTGTTTGAAAGTAATAAACTTATAGTGTAATTAAAAGCTAACGGTAATTGCCTTGCCAAAAAAAGCTAACGGTAACAATTATTGTATGTTACTTATTTATTTAGCCTGTTAGTTTAAATTGGAAATCAATTACAATAATTATAATTTAATATTATGTTAATGTAAATTAAATTAATATTTGGAAATAACGTTAATTTTATTCATAATATGACAATTGGTTGAATAAAAAGAATGGAAATCAAGATTTATTAATTTATTGGAATTCAAATTATAATAATTGGATTAATTGCAAATAAATGAAATTAAATATTTAAATATTACGTTAATGGAGATTAAGATGAAATTTGAGAATATTAATGTAATAGATCATGAACCAATGTTAATTTCATCCATTTGATAATAATGGATTGAATAATAGGATGAAAGGTCAATTAAATGGAATTATTGAAAATTTAATTTATAATTTCTGAATTTAATGAAATTGAAATTAAACATTGGAATTGATGGATTAATCAACTTTAAATTGATATCTAAATTTTTTTAAATTATTGTATGTGATTAAGAAATCAAAAATGATAGAAGTTGTAAATTATTAAAATTTAAACGGAAAAAGTGATTTAATTAATTTATTTAATTAACTGAAATATAGCCATTTTGGCCACTGACTCGGATTTTGACAAAACCAGTTTCATCGGATCCGTATCGGTGAATTATTATAGGATTTCAAGTTTTGTAATGATCAGACTTGTCGTTTGATCGTACGGACTCGAAACACCTAGAAATCAATTTAATTAAAATAAATTGAAATCAATTTGAAATAAGCTAATTTTGGCATAACTTCTTCATACGATAGAATTAGGGCTTGAAACCTGTTCCATTGAATTTGAAATCATCAAAAACATCTATTTTGATATATGGGATGACCCATTTTATAACGACCCAGAATTTTGGACCATTCGCATCCATTATAAGTGTATAGGTAGACACTCATGCCGGAGTTGAATTGCTCAAAATACCGCGTTGTTAATTTAAATTTGGCAAAACTGAACATATACAGTAAATAAATATAATCATTGATCACAGACACAGAGTAATAAGTGCAGCGGAAATAAAAGAGATAGTAGTTCATGAAGCTACTGTATGAATATATAAAATACATCAGAGTTTACAACAGAAGAGTAATACGATACATCAGAGTTAAACCAGATACAACGGAAGAGTAACACGATACATCAGATACAAATCAGAATGCATCACTGGAATCATCGAATACTGAAAGCAGAATAGATGGCTGGATCTTCAAGCAAAGCTCCAACTCCAAAGGTGAGTCTCGAATACTGGTACACTCAGTCTGACCCGAGCGTAAAGCAAAACACAAGACACTCGAGTCAGGATTAACATTCTTATATTAATAAATCCAACTCAAGTGAAATAGTAATTGAAATACAAGTAACTCAAAGGATGTTTGGAATAACCATCCTTCAAGGATCCGTTAAACTATCTACTAGGTAGTAATATACGCTAAGTAGATAATGTCTATCAGTAATAATAAGATATCAAAATAGCGTTAAGTCATGGCCCATTCCACCCTTAACACATTTTTATTCCCAAAAGCATATACAAGACCGTAGTTTCCCCAAAACCGGAGTCACCAGAGGGCAATCCATATACTAAAGGTACAAATCAAATTCGTAGTGGTCGCGCATAAATGGCATACAAGTATGACAAGGCACATGAGGCAATACCCAAGGTAGTGATACTACCGTTCGCCTGATCCGGACTGGTGAGAACGCAACGCCGCAGCGCCCGCAACACCGTGAAACAACACTCCCAAAAATCAAGGGTGCACCAATCGACAACAAGTAATAAGTAGTTCGAAGAAGTGTGTCCACTTGAGGTAGCTAATCCTCCATTGGCCCGGCACAGCTCCTGTTTTAGTCATTTCCAATTTGACACAAGTGTCAAGGCTATCCATCATCGTTCTCTTTCTTCAGTCATCACGTACATCAATCCAACCACTTCATTCTGGATCATCACTCCGCGTATAGTTATTAAAGTGGTTTTCGGTTTAGATAGAGAGTATATCCATAACCGAATTCCGGTCTCTTTAATAACTTTCGTAATTATTACACCGATTGGTCGTTTATATATTTCAAACCAAATCAATTCAATTTCAATTACAATTCGTAAACCAACATTTCATTTGTCTTTCAAAAACCAATTTCCAAAATTTACGATTCAAAACTTCAATTTACCATTTCAAAATCTTATAATTCAATTTCAATATCTATTTAAAACCATTCAAATATTGATTCAAGTTCGTATATAAGTTTCATTCCGAAATCATTTAAACAAATTTTATTTAACATTCAAATCAAATTTAAACTCATTTATCGATTTCATTCAATATTCATTAAGTAAATTTCCATTCAAAACAATTTCTATTAAATTTCCAATCATTAAATCAATTTCTTAAGTTCAACTTCATTAAATCCAAACTTACAATTTTGAATTAAATTAAATTCGTCAAATCAATTCTTTCAATTACAAGTCTTACATTAATTCCAATAAATATCACATTTCATTTTTTGTTAAAGAAATCCAATTTCACTTATTTACTTCCTTAAATAATCTTCCAAAACTTAATTAATAAAGAAACTCAATTTCAATTATTTACGAAGTAAAATTCACTTATTCAAAAGTTCAATTTTTCTTATTAAAGAATTTCAATTCAATTTAATCATTTAATAATTCATTATTAAATAATTCAAAACTTAATTATTAAATAATTTCAAAGTTTAATAATTTCAAACTTAATTACAATTTCAAACTTAATTATTAAATCATTTCAAACTAAATTCAATCATTTCTCAAATTAAACAACATTTTTTTTCCATCAATTACATTGTTAATATTTTATTTCAGATTACTAAATATTAACATTTTCCTTTCATTAAAATTCAAATTACAATTTCATTTCAAAACCATATTATTTATTCAAATAAAACTTTCGTTTTATTTTTAAATCAAATTATTGACCAATCGGGTTTTATTTAATTCTCTATATCCAAGGTCAAAGTTCAATTTGGGTATTTATCATTTCAACCCGATTCCAATTCAATTCAAAAATCAAAGCATAACAAAGGGAACTTGCAGTATGATAACTGGGATGGTGTCAAAGTAAATAAACAAGCAATAACAACAATCAATATCAATCCAATAATCAATTCAAATAATCCCGAAATAACCGTACTAATTCGCATTGTTATTTGTGCGAATTAATATAATTATTTCTAGAATCTACACTATCATTTCATGTAGATTAAAGATTAGTACATTACGGTTTTTCACTTGTCATCTATTTACAATTTCATACATCATCAATTTAACAACATACATTTAGTGGTTCAAAGTGTAATTAAACAAATCCTACGTGTCAATAGCTTCAACAGTTAAAGGGGTCATATTATACAATGTCATTAAATCAAATTTAACATTTAACTATCCTATATCAATTTCAATTGCATACTATTTATCATTTTAACATTTACAATTTTAACGTCCAATATAAACATCACAATCAATAAATTTCAGCCAAACTGTATTATTATTGCATAAATAATTAACAGATAATGGTGTCAGATGTCACAGGTGAACTGATACAGGTGATAACAGTGTAAATATCAAACAACAGCATATTTCAATTGTCGTTTCAATTGAAATCAAATTTAATAAATAAAAGAACGTTAATCGTGAGTGAGTGCTCACCTTTCGAGGCTAGAAAGATTCGACGATGGAATGAGTTACGAAATGCAAGCACGACTTCCAAATCAAAGCTAGATGGGTACGAATTTGACGGAAAATCTGATAGATAAGGAATCGATGAAAATAAATTAGAATTTGCTTGATGTGGACTGAAACGAAATATATATATATAAAACAAAAACTAAATTTAGAAATACATTTTTTTCAATATAATATTTTACATATATATATATATATATTTAAACGTAATATATGTATTAACGAAATCTCAATATATATATTAAAGTCAATATTCGATATAAAGCAACACATCCTCAGTATTGTAATATATATATATAAAATTTAAAATCATTGTTTTAAATTAAACGTCTATATAAAATCAACATGTATACGATACATATATTTTTAACATTAATATTTATATAGGCTTAAATCACAGGATATCCTTACATATATATAAAGTATTATATAAATCAAATGTAAAACTTCCACGCATATAAACATATAACATACATATACTATATATCATATTTATTCATTTCAAAAGTAACTCTAATACATGCCCAGGCTATTGAATGACTAAATATAACTATGTACACAACTGTACATAAGGAAAAGTGTATATATAAACTGACCGAACAAAACTTATATATATAAACTGATTTCATATCATTCTAGACAAAACCAAGATACTAGAAATCACGCGTAAATAAATATGCATATATATTTATGTTTACAAAAACTTCCATATGCAAGAATATATAATACATCAAATATAAGAGTGCATACAATATATAAAGAATACTTACATATAACCTCATGCGAACAGCAAACAGAAAGATGGGCAGGATGTCCAATATATATACATATAAGTGCTTTAAAACAAAAAGAAATCGAATTTCTTCACAGTCTCCAACAAGATATTACTGTAACACGTTTTTAAACATATAATATTGAATACAACTGACATAACTTTATCTCTACTAACCTATTCATAAATAAAATATATGAATGTCAACATATTATATTTAACTTAAAAATCAAAAGTACTTATACACGTTATATTCAAAATCTATATTGCCAATCTATGTACATAAACACACTGCCGTAAATATAAATGTTATTTCACAAAATCAAATTTAAATATGGAGCCGATAGAAACAACCCCGAATAAACCCTTTTTCCTTCCTAATAAAAGAGGAGGGTAAGCTTATCATAATTTGTAATACCTTTAAACATATTGAATGACAATACTTTAACATATATAAAACTGTAACATAAAGTATATAGACAAAGATAATATAATATATACGGCTTATATATGAAAAAGAGTTTTTCTATTAAAAACAAAGGGATGCACGTGATGTAGCAGCTACGACCAGGCAAGGAAGAGGTGGAGGAAGACGCCGAAGGCCGATGTTTGGCGGTGGAGCACAAGCTCGGGGAAGAGGGGGTAAGGTCGGTGGCCAGGGAAATGAGGCAGAGCGGGTTGGCTTGGGTTCATGGGTGGCTGCACGAGCATGGAGGGCTGTTTGGGTGAGGACGGACTATGGTCGGAGGGGTGGTGGGTTTGCCGAGGTGGATGAGCGCTACTCGAGTGGAAGCAAGGACGGAGGCTATCGGTTGTTGGTCTCGGAGCTGGAGATGGTGGAGTGGTAGGCGGTTGGTTGACTGCGTGGTGGGCTGGAGTTGGGTGGTACGGTTGCTCTCGGTACAGATTTGGCTTTGGGTAGGTGGTGGCACGCGGTGGGGCGTGAGGTGGCGCAGGCAAGGGAAAAGGCAGGCGTAGGTAAGGAGGTTGATTTTCTTTTGAAAATATGACAGAGAAGAAACAAATATAAAAAGGGAAGAAGAGAGAGGTCAGAGAACGAAAAATAACTTCGGGCAAATGCATATATTTTGAATGCTGTAAGTTCAATTGGGAAAACAAAAGGTCATGGGTAATTCAAGAAATTATTAAAAGCAAATGACTGTTGGGTTTGCACGGTTGAAAATGAAAAGGCATAGAGAAACCCAAGGTCTCAAGAAACGTACCTATACAGTCATCCGTTTCACCGATATCGCCGGTTGTCAAAAATCCGAAACACAGAATCGAATATACCGTAGAAATCAGCACGACGACACGATCCAAACGGTATAAAAATATCAGTGGTATGATAGAATTATAAAAATTCGAATTTTCTAATAGCGAAAAATGCAAGAAAAACGCTGAAAAATAAGATCGACGGAGCCAAAGATGTCCGAATTTTGGAAAACGACAAACTGATATCTTGCTCAGAAGATGTTTTAGAATTTTTCTATGTAAAAATATTTTGGTTTTGAAAATGTTTTATTTCCAACGCTTTTTAACTGATTAAATTGAAGTGAATTTTCGCGCGAAATAAACTTTCATATTTTCGGACGAAAATTTACCAGTTGCTATGTTTAACTAAACGTATTTCAAATATCAAATTTATATTTCAAAATTTTATCGTTTAAAATTTCACAAAATTTCAACTAATTACGTTATTAAAACAGTTGAAATTTACGGGTCGTTACACATTTTCATTCGGAAACGAAACAGACTTTTCGGGTCATTTATCGTTCAACGTGTAAACCAACCTTGTCCATCCATTCCATTTTATGCTTTGTCTATAAATAGCCCGTTATAAACCCTAGCCACTCCTCATTTTCATTTGTCTGTACGTACATTTCAGTCCTTTCCTTCTTCTCAATGGCAGACAAACCAAACAAACTCTCAATTCAATTTCAAATCAAATTCAAATCAAAATTTCAAAACTGCTCAAACCCAAACAAATTATATATCAATTCGAAGCTCTCGACGAGCGTAATCCTTTGCAAAAATTCGTTTTTGGATTCAGATCATCGTTTGTCCACAAATCGCGAATCAATTCTGGCCTTCCATATTGGATTTTAGTCGATCCAACGGTGGATCTGCGATTGTAGGGCGATCGGCTAGTGTCGTTGGGAAGCTTGTGTTGAGCAGATCATCGGGGTGGTATTCGTTTGTGCCTTAGGGTTTCGAGTTTGCCACGATCGGTGTTGGATGCGACGATAGTCGCGAGTCACCTGGGGCGACCGGAATCCGCGCCGTGGACAGGGAGTGCACGACCTTGGTTGCGCAACACTTGGGGATGGTCAGATCGAGGTGGAAGGCTCTGGAATGGCCGCGTTTGTCAGATCGAGGTGGCGGCTGAGTTTCGTTTCTGGCGTTTGAACGAGTTAGGGTTCGCGTATGCTGGGTAAAATAGGTGACGTGGCCGTGAGTAGGCAGCTGTTTGTTTTTATCTTTTATTTTATTTGTTTTTGAAATTAAATCGTTCTAATCTTAATAACTTTTACATACGAGGTCCGTTTCACGCGCGGTTCATTCTACTGGGATCATATCGAAATTTCGGACATCTGGACACTGGTTTGGTCGAATTCTGAGACTGTTTGAATTTTGTGCTTAAATTGGATTTAAATTCAAAGGTGAGTGTTTTAACCCACTCACAACTTCTAAAATTTCTTATGTTTGTTAAATTTAATTTATGATGTGATTAGAAATTTATTTATGACTGTTTGGTATATTTAAAATCATCATCTCAATTAATTTGAATTTATTTGAATTAAATCGTTATTTAATTTATTATTGAATATAAATTGCCTGTTAAATACCTATTATTGATTATCAGTTCTATATTAATATTTATTGATTGATTTGGATGATGATTGTGATGGATGTGTGACTGTTGATATTGGATGAATGGATGTTGTATTTTATATCGTTATAAACTGCAAGTTCACTATGGGTTGAAATGATACATACCCGAATGATCTATAGATTAAGAAAAAATCGTCATGGGTTGAAATGATAGACTCGAGCGATTTTATGGATTTTATTACTAATTCGGGATTGCGGTTTGAACCGTAACATTTTAAATTGCGATTTGAAATGATATATAACCGTAACATTTTAAATTGCGGATCGAAATGATAAATATCCGTATCACTTGACCCTAGGGTAGAAAATTATATACGGACACCGGATTGGTTAAATTTAATGATTTTGAACTTCTAATTTTTGAATTAATTAAATGATATCTTGAAATAAAATTTGATGTATATAAATTGAAGTATTATTGGAAAATCAAGTTTTGTGTTGAAATGTGAATTGGTTTAAAAGGAAAGAGAGATGTCCTGAACCGCTAGACGATGGGGGCAATTGCTTTAAGAAATTAAATTGGAAGTTTAAAGTTAAACTTTTAAGTATAAATGAAATTCTATCGAAATTAAGTTATTGAAGTTGTTTGAAAATAACTTTGAAATATTTCGAAATTGAAAGGTTTGGAATTTGGTTTATTGACTTGGAAATTGAAAATGGTCCAAAGGTCTTGAAATGAAATGAATAGTTTAATTTGATACTAATTCCAAATTCATGTTTTAATATAAACTGTTTTAAAATATATTATTTCAAAATTTCTAATTATTAAGATTTCAAAGTATTAAACTATTTTAACCTGTATTAATTATATTAAACCAGTTTAACCTATTTTAAACCATTTAATTTATTTAAACTAATTAATCTGTTTTAACTTATTTTAAATCTAATTAATCTATTTTAAAGCTATTTAATCTATTTAATTATATTTAATCTATATTAACTATTTTCTTCTAAATTCCAAACTAAGTAAAACAGATGAGTTTATATTCAAATTCTCGGTTTTTAAAGTGAATGTGGTTAAGCAACATTATACCCTAAGTTGGGATCTAAATAGCATATTTGGTTTAATATGATAATTTTGAAATGAGAGTTTAACCTAATTTGGAAATATGACTTTTGAAAGGAAATATAATTTCGAACTATGATTTTAATGTGATATAATTTCGGAAGTAAGTAATGATTACGAAAATGATATGATTTGAATTGAATATGATATTTTGATATAAATTATGAAATGGTTTTGGAAATGTAAAAGAACCATCCGGTGTGTAATAAGCGGTTGGTTGTTAAAGAGACCGGGATCGGATATTGTCATACTCTCTGCCAATACCGAAAACCACTTTGACAACTGTGTACGCGGTGGAGATTCCAGAATGAAGTAGGATGGTTGGCGACGATCCTATATGAGGTATATACGTGGACCTGACTCCCATGAGTTAGCTTAAGGTGGCTAAAACAGGAGCAATTGACGGGCTAAGTGAGGTCATTCCTCCGATCGGGCACATTCCTTCGATACTATGTTCTAACTTTGCGATTTATTTGGTGGCCACCCTCGATTTTTGGTTTGGTAGTGTGTTCCGAGGTGGGCGGTAGTAGCTGTTATGCGTTACCACCAGTCCAGAAGTGTAATTGGTATATCTACCATGGCATTGCCTAGTTGTGCGGTGTCACCTACCCTATCGAGACCACTACGAGTTTGTTTTGTACCATACCTATGGAGTGCCCTCTGACGACGTCCAGTACGGGCGGGATTATGGTACTGTATAAACTATGGGAATATATAAAAATGTGTTAAGGGGGAAATGGATAATTCCTTAACGCTATTTTAATAGTTTATCTTACTGTAGACATATTATAATAGTGTATTGTACTACATAGTAGATAGTTTAACGGATCCTTAGGAGATGTGAATCCCGAACATCTCTTAAGTTACTGCACTCACGTTAGACACTGGACAAGAGATGTCAAACCCCGTAAACATCTCCGACGCCGTTTACACTCATATTTATTTACCATTGAGTTGACTTACATAAGGTCTTTTAGTTCTGACTCGAGTGTTTTGTCTTTTCAATTCGCTCGGGTCAGCCTAAGCATTTCAGGATTTGAAGACCTTATTTCTGGAGGACGAAGATGAAGATTTGTACTACTATTATTTACTAGATTTATTCCACTGCATTCATACTGTTCCACTGCATTATTTCTTTATCTCTGATATGTGTAACTCTGATTTTGTATTGTATAAGTATAATCAAATGTTTTGTATACAACTTCATGAACTGTTATTTGATTATTATATTTTGTCATTTCACTGCAAGATTCCATTTTTTTTCTTTCTCTGCTTTTCTTATTCACCCCAATAACAATCCGCCCTTCTATATGGTTTGAGTCGGCATGTGTGTCTGCTTAAAACGTACAAAAAGGCGTGATGTTACAAAGATTAAGCCTAAGTGGGTAGTTTGGGAATTGCATATTGTTTATGCATTGTAGGCTCCACGAGTCCTATTTGCAGTAGGAGAACTACATTGGCTTGATCCTGTATCTAATTGGGTACCCAATTAGATAGGGGTATGTGGGCAGTCACAAGTGGTAGTGAGGCAGCCCCAATAATAACATAACATTTTTCTGTTTATTGTTTGCTATATATCGTGTATTGATGTATTTTTCTTGCTTACTATTTTATTCTGTATTTGACATGTTTATTGAGTTAGCAGGAATGGCTATTGCTGTCTCTCTCATCAGAGTTGTGCAGCGGTAGATTTATTTGTATTTGGTATGTATTAAAGTACACCCAGTAGATTATATTGATTACTCTGATAACTTGTAAAATTGAAATTGTATCCTATACATTTAGTAATGTTGAATATTTATCAAATATTGTGTATTAAGTTGGTAGTTTTCATTCATAGTTTTAGAATGGACGGGTTTTTTGACGATTTTGACTGGTCCGTAAACCCAGGTCATCACACATACTTTATTAGTGATTTAATAAACTTCCTGTCTTTACGAATTACAGGATATACCACAAAGGAGAAGATTATAGGAAGGGTGTACTCTAAAGACTTATCCGTGCTATTAAAAGAGCACATTCAGTCAAGATAATTCTCTGTATTATTAAAGTCATGTTCGGTTGCTCAGGCGGTTGAAGTCCTATTCTATTGCTTAGGCGGTTAAAGTCCTATTCGGTTGCTCAGGCGATGTAATACCTGTTCCGCTGGGTTAAGTGAGGATTGATTGTTAAATTTCAGAAGGAGTCTGGGACTGGACGTAGAACGGAAAGTTCGAACCTGTATAAAAATCTCTGGTGTCATTTACTTTATTATTTTACTTTTATATTTATATTCCACACAAGTAAATAGTTTATTTAATATTCCATATTGCACGATCCTTAGTCATTTTTACTTGGTATAAGAGCACGGTCATCATATAACCATAACACAATTATTTGATATTTAGTTAATATGGAAAATAACACTAGCACATGTTTTATTGAAGGTCAATCCACTGCACGACCACCATTATTTAACGTTTTGAATTACAATTATTAGTCAACTTGCATGAGAATTTATATGCAGTTAATGAATTGACAGTTGGAATATAACTCAGGATGAATATATTATACCAACCACACCATATGCACAATGGTCAAACACACAAAAGATAGATGCTACCTCAAATGCAAAAGCCATGAATATACTATTTTGTGCTTTAGATAATAATGAATTTAATAGAGTTAGCATATGTACAACAGCTTATGAAATTTGACGTACTCTTAAAGTTACACATGAAGGTACTAACAAAGTTAAGAAAAGCAAGATTTCTATGCCTAAGAACCAGTTCAAGAATTTTAGAATGAAACAGGATGAGATTATAAATGAAATGTATTCCAAATTTCAAGACATATATCACTCACTATTGGCACTAGGAGAAAAATACACAGATTTCGATATCGTTTCAAAAATCCTCAACTTTTTAATGGATGAATGGGAATAGAAAGTCTCAACAATTGAAGAAGCTAAAGACATTTCAACCAATAAACCAGAAGAGTTGATAGAAAATCTAATCTCATATGAAGTAAATTTATAGGAAAAAAGAGATCAAGCACAAGATAGAAAGACCATAACTTTCCAAGTTGAACAAGAAGATGAAGATGACATGGCTTTTATTGCTAAGAACTTTAAGAAATTTTTAAAATTTTGAAAGAACAAGAAATTTGGAAACAACAGGAGAGACAACACCAACAAACCATCAGTTTCAAATCTCGAATGTTATGAATGTCACATAAAGAAGGACATCTTGATCAAAAGAAAGACAGGTACAAGAATAAAAGGGACAAATATAAGAAGAAGAAAGCATTCTCTATTGCATGCGATGATTCAAAATTGTCTTCCTCATCAGACAGTGGCACTGACAATGACTCCGAACAAGCCAATGTGTGCTTTATGGCTTCATCTGACAAAATACCAACTTAGAAAAGAGGAAAGTGGATACTTGATAGTGGTTGCTCAAAACATATGACATGAAACAAAGATATGCCGACTAACATTATCTACTTAGATGGAGGATCTGTCACATTTGGAGATAATTCCAAAGGATATACCATCGGCAATGGAGATGTAAGCAATGACGGTACATCTAATTTACCTCTTATTACAAATGTTTTACATGTTAAAAATTTAAAACATAATTTTCTTAGTTTAAATCAACTATGAAATGAAGGTTTAATATATCTTTTTTGAAAAATAAATGTAACATATTTGATCAAAACAATAATCTTATCTTTGAAGGAACTAGAGAATGTAATATATACATATTAAATATGAAAGTTAATCATAACATAAATGTGTGTCTAGTAGCGAAAGAAAATGATCCTTGATTATGGCACAAAAGATTTTGTCATATAAACATTAAAGCGATAAGCAAATTATCTAAAAATAATTTAGTAAAAGATTTACCAAAAATGAATTTTAAAGTAAATAGTATTTGTGATGCTTGTCAGTTAGGAAAATTAACCATATCTACTTTTAAATTAGAGAAAATTATTTCTACATTACAACCACTTGAGTTATTACATTTAGATCTTTTTGGACCAACTCAAGTTCAATCTATAAATCATAATAGATTTTTTTTTGTAATTATAGATGATTTCTCAAGATACACTTGGAAAATATTTATGAAAAATAAAATTGAAACTTTTAAAAGCTTTGCTAAAAGAATTCAAAATATTAAAAATATAAAAATGAAAAACATTAGAAGTGATCACGGTGGCAAATTCGATAATGAAATTTTTGAAAAATATTGTAATAAGAAAGGAATTGTTCACAAATTTTCATTTCCTAGAACTCCGCAACAAAACAGAGCTATAGAAAGGAAAAATAGAACACTTCAAGAATATGCTAGAACCTTATTAAATGGAAACACTCTACCTAACATTTTTGGGCAGAAGTTGTAGCAACTGCCTGTTATGTTTCAAATCGAGTTTCCGTTCGGCCATTAACAAAACATACCCCATGTGAACTTTTTAATGGAAGAAAACCTAACATATCATATTTTAAAGTTTTCGGTTCAAAATGATTTTTATTAAATACAAAAGTCCAACTTGGTAAATTCGATCCAAAATCCGATGAAGGAATATTCATTGGATACTTGGAACGAAGCAAGGCATATAGAATATATAATAAAAGAACTAAAATAATCGAAGAAACATTTCATGTGTCATTCGACGAAAATTTCAAACTTAATAATAAAAATTAAGATGAAGAAATAATTCCAAAATCAAATATCATAGAAGATGATATTGAAAATATTGAAAATAATACTAAAATTGAAAATAACAATTTACTTAATGAAAATGGGATTCGATCTCCACCAAGACTACTAAGAAATCATCCAATTGAAAAATGTTATGAAGAAATAAATTCTAATGTAAGAACACGAAATCAATTAAATTAAATGGATCATGTAGCTTTCCTATCGAACATTGAAGCTAAAAATGCTAAATAAGCCTCAACTGATGATTACTGGATTATAGCTATGCAAGAAGAGTTAAATCAATTTGAACAAAACGAAGTTTGGGCTTAGTTCCTAGACCTAGTAATAAAACAATCATCGGTACTAAGTGGGTTTACAAAAATAAAGCCGATGAGTAAGGGAATATTATTCGAATTAAAGCTAGATTAGTCGCTCAAGGTTACAATCACGAGGAAGGAATATATACGAAGAAACATCTGCTCCTATAGCCCGACTAGAAGCAATACACATTTTATTAGCTTTTGCATGTTTTCATAACTTTAAACTATATCAAATGGATGTAAAAAGTGCTTTTCTAAATGTTTTATAAAATAAAACGTGTATGTAGAACAACCACCTCTATTTGCACATGAAAAATTTCCAAACCATGTTTATAAATTAAAGAAAGCTTTATACGGTTTAAAACAAGCACCTCGTGCTTGGTATGATCGTCTTAAAAGTTATTTCATAAATTCTGGTTTTAAAATTGGAAAAATAGATCAAACTTTGTTTATAAAACAAGATAAAAAGGACATTTTAATAATACAAGTTTATGTAGATGACATCGTTTTTGGTTCCACGAACGAAAAATTATGTCAAGAATTTTCAAATATTATGACAAGAGAATTTAAAATGTCTCAAATGGGAGAAATTTCATATTTTCTTGGATTACAAATCAAACAATTAAATAATGGAATTTTTATTAATCAAGAAAAGTATTGTAATAATCTTATAAATCGTTAGATATGGAAAATACTTATGCTAAACCAATACCTATGAGTACTACGGTACATCTCGATCGAGATGAAAATAGCAAAAGCATTGACCAAAAACTATATCGAAGTATGATTGGATCTTTACTTTACTTAACTGCTAGTCATCTTGATATAATGATGAGTGTATGCTTATGTGCACGATTTTCAAGCAAATCCCAAAGAATCACATTTGCGAGCAGTGTAACGAATTTTGCCCTACTTAAGCAAAACTAAAGACTATGGTCTCTTTTACTCGAAAGAATGTCCTTTTTGAGTTAGTATCATATAGTGATGCTGACTTCGGAGGATGTCGAACGGATCAAAAGAGTACAAGTGGTACATGTCATTTCATTGGACAATCTTTAGTATCTTGGTTTAGTAAGAAACAAAATTGTGTTTCACTTTCGACGTGTGAAGCAGAATATATTTCTGCTGCTTTGGCATGTGCTCAAGTAATATACATGCAACAAACTCTTCAAGATTTTGGTATAAATCTATCTAAATCAACAATTTATTGTGATAATACAAGTGCTATAAATTTATCAAAAAATCCTATAAACCACTTTAGAACTAAACATATTGACACCCGACATCATTTTCTTCGTGATAACATAGAACTAATATCTCTCTTGATTTTGTATCGTCGGAAAATCAAGTTGCGGATATATTTACTAAACCTTTAAATGAAAATATTTTTCTTAAATTAAGACGCGGACTAGGAATTATGTTATTACATGATTCATAATTTGATATTAAAGTATAGAAAGTTATAAAAAAAATTTGGACAAAAATTGTAGATGATGGCACTCGAACTTTGTACTCATAGGAGGAAGTCACATGTCATTCCAATGTTCTATTTTGTTAATTGCATTAAGACCTTATATTCTTTTTATTTTATATACGGCCATAATCTTTTTATATTTTTTAACCTTACAATCTTATATCTATTTATAAGTTATAAATGATAAAAGGAATGGCTGAAATTTAGTAATCAATGCTAACCAAAAACTATAAAACTTCATAAATGGAAAATGAAACCAGTATATATATATATATATATACATAAGGAGAATTTTTTTATAAAAAAACTAACATTAATTATATTTATACATCTTCTTAAAACATGTCATCTCAAGAAAGTTCCGATCTCTCGTCAATTGTTTTCAACACTCCAACTTCGGATTCGTCAAATAAATCTACTCTTGTGTATATTCCAGTGAAGATTACTCCATCTCCTAATCACCATACCAGATATACACTAAACGACAAACGAGCTAAGAAAACTTAGAATTTGGATCACCTTCTACCAAGGAGAAAATTGATGATATTCATCACTATCAGCGTGAAACCTTAAGTTTACAACGTGAGATGTATTACGAGCAAAAACACTATGGTAGACGTTTAAACTTTCTTGAACAATTCGCTTTCAAATTCTATGGAGTGACTCCTAAGCAAGGTGTGCACAATCCATCTCCTTAACGACCTCACATGTCTCCAAATTCTTGGGAACAAGGTGCTCAACGTAATGTTTGGTCTCCTATTAATCCATTACGTGATAACACCAAAGTTGACCCAAGCTCAGATGAATCCAAGACTTCGGATAAATAAATTTATGTTTTTATAAATTAATTGATATTGTAATTTGGATATGTAACACATCTTTTGAAATAAAATTATATATATATATATATATATTAACATGAGAATAAAGCTCAAAAAACAAATATATAGCTTGTTTGGTTAACCAAATTAGAATGAACTGAAAATAATCTTCACCTCAAAAAATCAACACTTTCAGCCGACTGAACCTATGGGATCAACCGACTGAACATTCAAGGATATTAAAAATTTATTCTTAATTCAGTCGACTGAATGCACCCATTCAGCCGACTGAAACATGGCAATTTTGAACTAAAAACATGTGGGTTGCAATTCTTCCAATTTCAACCGACTGCGTTCATTATTTCAACTGGCCGAATCATATGTTTTCTGTTTTTTAAATAGACTTGCACGATTTTCAATGCAAGTACCCAATCTAACCTACTACTTATTACCATCTACCCCTTCATTTTCAACCTACCCAACCATTCACTACTCAGAAAAACCCAAAAGCAAAACCTAACTTCTTTAAAAAATTCAATTTTTCTTCCAATTTCGTAAAACAAAATGGCTCCAAGATCAAAGAGAGCAAGAGAATCAACAACTGGACCTTATGAAATTCAAATTTGAGTGTGGTTATACAATGATACAACGGTTAATAGATTCAATAGCATGAGAAATTCGAAGTTTTTCGAAGGATCCTTCACAAAATTTCCGGATTTCAATGGCTATGTGATTAGGGAATTAGCCGAAGCTCATGGTTTCGATTTACTTATTGAGTATGATTCTAATAATGTTAAAATCTACCCACTTTTAATAAAGCTCTTCTATGCCAATATGAATCTCGATCATTAAAATCCCCAAAACAAAGATGATTGTATATGGATGTTGGTTTGTGGAGTAAAAATTTATTTACCCCTTCAAAGATTAGGCCACATTCTACGATGTCCATCTGAAGGATTGGATATTGATGATGTTGATATGTACAATCGCGATGAAGTATCTCATCTTTTCTTGTCGGATGATTTAAATATTTTAAAATCTAGCACCTTATGTCCGAAGGCAAGAATCATACATCGTGTACTTATTCGATCTCTACAACCCCGAACCGGAAGTTATGAAATAGTCTACAAATGGGATTTTCAAGCTTTATATGCTATCTACCCCTCTCATTGAGTAAATTAGGGTAAAATAATACTGGATGAATTTCTTATTGTCAATCATAAAAGAAGCTACAAAACGATTCACTATGGAGCTTACATAATGCGGATTCTACAAAATTTTAAAGTTCCATTGCCCGATTTCGATTTCATGACTATAGATGAGCTTAACTCCAAGATCCTTAGTCTTATGAGTCTTCCTAAGCGTCTCGAAAACCAACAAATCATTAGCTTTCAAGAATGGATCGCAAATCTTAATCAAGGAATTCTGCAACCTAGAGACACGAATATTGCCTCCTCCTCCTCTCAAGTTCCTCAACAAGAAGTGGAGGACGACGAAATTCATGAACTCCATACTGACATGCCTCCTAAATAAGCTCTTGTCATGTTATCCCGGAATAAAAGAAAACTTAATCGATGTTTAGCTAATGTTGAGAAGAATGTTTCTAAAACAAACAAAAAGCTAAACTCGATAAAGGGGTTTTTAAATAAAATTTGGGAAAATGATTCATTCTCCAGATCCACTTCGACAGGCGTTCTTGAAAATCCGGCACCATTCTCTTGGATGACCTCGGAAGAAGAGGGAGATGAAGAAGAAGGTAGTAAAGAATTATAAACTCTATTTGTTATGTTGCCGTGATATTTAATTCATGACAATATGTAGTATTATTATTTTGTTTGGTTAAGATAGTCTTTTATGATATTTATATGTTTGTAGTACTTTCTTCAATCAGTACTGTTCTATGTAAAGTTCTATGTAAGATGGTTATTTTTTTGTCATGTGTATATGCTTATATGTCTATGTAAAATGTTTGTCTATTTTTCATATCAATTCTTTTCCCTTTTGTCGATGATAAAGGGGGAGAATGCGATTGATAGGGGAATATTCAATCGGAGGGAGAAAATTACTTTATATTTTTAAAAACTTACATAGTTTTCATCATCAAAAAAGGGAAGAATGTTAGAACCTAGAATTTGGATGTTTTGATTATGACAACTATATAAGTAAATATTATATGAACTAACCATACTTGCATAAGAAGATATTGTTTTTACTCGAGAAATAGTCTAACAATTTACAGATTAGATTCCAGATTGAAGCTTCAACAAAGTTTTAAGTTTAATGTCCGAGTTTAGTAAATTTATGTTAAAATCTCGCCGAAGTGGTATATGCACGCACACGATTTAAAGTATTTCAAAAACATTGTTTATATGCTAGAAAACACTAAATTCAGTCGAATGAATAACATGATTCAACTGGCTGAATACTGTGCATGTGCACAAATTGATTTGAATATTCAGACGGTTGAGCATGCTAATTCAGCCGATTGAATTGTGTCACTTTCACTGTTTTCTTGCTGATTCGTTTTTAAACCTATTTGGCTGGCTGAATTGCTTCATTCAGATAGCTGAATCTTCATAACGACTATATTTTGAAAAGACACTTCAATTCAATGAATAGAAAAAACCCTTGATTCAAGAGTTGCTTCCATATCTCTTCATAGCTATCTTTCACGAACGATTACAACTCTTTAATCTCTATAAATAGACATGAATTTCATTGTTTTAATCACTAATACAAATTCTAATTCTCATTCTTATTTTCTATTCTATCTTGCTATTTGAACTCTAAGCATTCAATACTTCATTCTGGTCACTTTTTCATTCAAGCATACTTCATTAATGATTTAATAAACTTTCTATTTTCACGAATTACATGATATACCACAAAGGAGAAGATTATAGGAATGGTGTACTCTAAAGACTTATCCATGCTATTAAAAGAGCACATTCAGTCAAGATAATTCTCTATATTATTGAAGTCCTGTTCGGTTGCTCAGGCAGTTGAAGTCCTATTCTGTTGCTTAGGCGGTTGAAGTCCTATTCGGTTGCTTAAGCGATGTAATACCTATTTCTCCGGGTTAAGTGAGGGTTGATAGTTAAATTCCAAAAGAAGTCCAGGACTGGATGTAGAACGGGAAGTTCGAACCAGTATAAAAATCTCCAGTGTCATTTACTTTATTATTTTACTTTTATATTTATATTTATATTTCGCACAAGTAAATAGTTTATTTAATATTCCATATTGCACGATCCTTAGTCATTTTCAACGTTTGCCTATAAGAAACTCAAGAACGCAATTTTCATAAAGGAGAAAGTTTGTAACAACCTTGCTTTCTAAACCGTATAAATAGATAAAGTAATTAAAATAAAATTATTCAAATTAGATTTTTGATAATTATTATTTTGAAAATAAATTCTTATTTACTTAAAATCTGTTTAATAAAAGATTTTGTTTTAATAAATTGAATTAAATTAATAAATTCTTTTCAAATAATTTATTAATATTGAATAAAATGCTTTAATTGAATATAAAATATTTTCAATGTAAATAAAGTTTGTATGATTGAAATAGTTGAAAAATAGAGTTAACAAAATATTGAATTGCAGGAAATCGTGCAGTTATCAATATATTTATTCTAAATAATGAAGTATAAATTAATTCAAATTAGATTGAGGTAAATTCAAAAATAAATTTAAAAGAGTTTTTAAAAGGAAGGGGTGAATAAATGGGCAAATTAAATTAATGAAAACTAGCCCAAAAATTAACAAGGCACAAGCCCATTTAAACTTATCATTTTCTCCCTTTTTCTAGAAAATTCCTTTTCCTATCACAAAACCTAAACCCGAATCCCCTTATGCCTTAGATTATTTTCTGCCCTAAATTATCAATCGATAACGCAAAAAAATACAATCATGCGAGCACCTGTAGGCCAAATCGACAAAGATAATTTCAATGTCGGAGATGGTGGCGGACTTTGACTGAAGCAGTGCGACCTGGTAGAGGCATTGCGGTCTGGTAATGCTAGTGTTAGTCACGATTGGGAGGGTGGTTGTGACTTGGTGTTGCGATTGGTGGTGAGCATGCATTTGTGCTGAAAGAGTGCCGATTTGGTTTTGACATGGTACATGCGATGATTTTGGGTGATGGCGTGTGGTGGAAGTGGAGAGTACGGCCATGGCAGTGGCGTGGGCTTGGTGAGGTGCTAGGTTGGAAGTGGTTGAGGCATCAGTTATGGTGGTTGGTGGAGGCAGTGTATGCATGAATAAACGGTGCTATAGGAGACGGTAGTGAGGCTTGGGTTTTGGGTAGTGATGGTTTGGGATCTGGTGAAGGCGGAGTAGTCGTTGTTTTGGTAGATCGAGCGTCATTTTGGTACTTAAATTCTTTTACTCTCAACTATGGTTTATTACATTGTGCATTATTGCTTGATCAAAATTGTTTGAATTGTGCTATGGTGTTAAATGGTTGATTGGGTTTATTGGCATTATTTGGACGAGTTACCTTGATAACTCACCACTATGATTCTATTTTCTATGAATTCATTGATTGTTTGGTGATGTGTTGTTTATTGGTATAGATTAAATTGGGTGAAATTGAATTGCATATCTTTGATTGATCGTTGTTGCGATGAGATGGCACTAGTAATTGATCGGAAGGGTATGAATAAATTAAATGGAAGGTTTTGATATAAATAAATTATTTTGGAGGTAAATAGTGAATTTTGAGTGATTTTCTTATTTAATTGAAGATATTGTAATTAACGGAAAATTTGAAAGAAGAATTATTTTTAGAAAAAATATAAACGTGGACTAATTTCGAGGATTACGTGAATAGAAATTATTTGGAAAACATTGAATTCTAGGATTTTATTAAATAAGTAAATTTTTGAATATTTATATTTGTATTCATTTATCGTTAACTATACATTTTTTTAATTTTTTTATAGATGATATATGTTTTTGAAGTGAAAAGTTAATTTTATTTGGATTTAATAGATTGGAAGTTTATAAATTAATATTTTGAAGTAATAGTAAGTTTAATGCAATTTATTTATTGAATGCAAATTATCATTACAAGATTTGTTGTATATATTGTTAAGTGAATTTTTGGAAGTAATATATTATCTTGTTTGATTTGAATAAATTTGAGAATGTATTATATAAGGTAGAATTTTAGTTTGATGAATTACCTCTCATTACTAATAGTTTTGAAAGGATTTGAAAGGAATATGGATCTTAAACGCATTGGTTGTACAACTTAGGGATATTATTTTTAATTGGAAATCCTTATTGGAAAAGTAGAATGATTTAAATTCGTGGTTTAAACAAAATCCTGAATTATAAAACTTGTTTAATATTATTATTATATTCAATTATTAGAGAAGAATTTTAAAAAGTATGAATTATTTTTAGAAGGAAGTTTAAGAGATTTGGAATTGAATGAAGTTTAATTTAAAGATTTCCTTGTAATTAAATGAGAGTTTTGCAAATATTTATTTATGAAACTGTAATTGGATTTTGGGAAAAGAACGAGAATTTTATAATTTAATTTTCTTTCAATTAAATATTGATATTTGAAATTGTATTGAAGATTTTGAGGAAAATGTAAACCCCTTCCGAATCAACTGAGTAAAGAATGATTTATATTTCTGCTAACGAGGGTTTAGAATAAACGGAGTTATAGTACCATATGGTTTGGGACTTTCGGTAATATTTCTATGGATATTCTTTGGACTTATTATATAGAATAATATTATGTGAAATTCTAGATTATGAGGAATTAGAGTAAACAGATTAGTAACACCGTCCGGTATGGGACATTCGGTGCTATTTTGGTTACTCTGTTGACTCATGGTATAGAACATTAGTATGGGACGGGAGTGTAGTTTATCAGCATCGAGTAAACTAGCGAGTGACACTAGGTGGTATGGATGTCTGCGTTGATATTTGTTCGATTACTTTCTTTCAGTGAGGGTGCTCTTATTATATGGGTTAATGTCTAGAGGAAAGGTCTGTTGTGTGTTGTTTATCTAGAGAGACTAGAGTCCATCCTAGTTGGCTGATAGTGGGGTCACGCCCTGGATCCATGGCATCACATTATTATATGTGTTGTGTGCTCAAATCTATTATGTGATGATATGCTTCAATGCTACACAAGCCAAACAGTTTGTTACCATTAGGCAGTAGGCTCGTGACCATAGTGTACAGATAGAGAGAGTAATAATGACCGGGAGTGAATAAGACTGTTGGGTGTGCTATGTCCTGTCAGTGTTGTGTGTTATCTCCTGGAGCGTGCTGTGTGCTGTGAGGCTCTCATCTGAAGTATATGAGATTATACAATTATACTATGCTATTTAGATGACCCTTCTAGACATCTATTCATAAGCGAGAGCCACTTAACCCACTAGAGTATGTTGTGTGCTGTGAGGCTCCCAACTGGAATATGTGATTTGAGGTATGTAGACATATGATATCATACTTATAGCACCTCACTTGATCTTGTGCTTGTTGATGGTTGACTCCCTTTTGTGTTGTAGGTGTGTTGGTTGATGATTGGATATTTGATTGTTCCGCCCACTTGATTATATGCTTGTTTGACCTGTTTATCGACTTTAATTAGGGATGAGTTATCTTTTATGTGCATGGTTTTGAGATTTGTTGACAATTGAGTCATGTACGTGCCACTTTTGTTACACTTATTTATACCATGCTAGATGATATTTTATATTGTTACCTACATTTTAGACATAGTCTGACCTATGTGTTATTCATATAATACTTGGGTCAGTCAGAGACATTATGGTTTAGGGACAAAGAGACTAGAATTGTGATTGTTAGATATAGATAAAGGCTAGTTTAATAGTTAAGCAATGTACAATTATCTTATAGCCTCATGTATATTGATGTTGTTGATATATATATATATATACATATATTGGATTTATACATTATATATTTTGAAGATAGTGAGAGTTTGACCTATTTTATATCCTATTCAGACTTGTGTATATTTTATATTATCTGTTATCATTGCGTTGATGACTTTATGCTCTCTATGATTTATTTTATATTGTGTATTGTTCTATCCTTGAAATGCATATGTTTATTGCTTTGTGCCGATATTGAGTATGTATTGGTGAGTTGTTTATTCAAATATTTGAATATGTAACAGTATTAGCCCAAGAGAATATTCACGTGTGACATCCCAATATTGCCTCATTCTCCGTATTGTCAGACGGTATTACCTAGTAATACTCTTTGGTAGTATGGGTATAGAGGTGGGGTGTTACATCACTTACTTAATAGCCAAATTAATAGATTAGAAGGTAATCAGCATAAAAGGCCATTGGGTTTCGAGATTCACTGCATTAGATCTGTGTTCTTGTTGTTTGGATTCTTACGACCTCGTTTTTGGTGCATTTTGAGATCTATATAAGTAATTTATATCTCTCGCTATACTATGATTGTTGTTATATGATTAACCATCATTTTCAAAATGGTTTTAAAGTTAAAAACAAAGCTGTAGTAGATCCTAACTTACCCGCGTTTTCAAAATGAATTTAAAATTGTAAAAATGGATTTAAATCTAAAATTTTCTTATGTGTTCTTACCAATGTGCTATTTTGTGTTTTAGGTTGATTTCAGTGATAAAATGATTGTATTATTATGATATGATATTTGTTTGGCACTTTTTGTGTGTTTTATTGATAAGAAATGATGATTCGGTTTTCAAATTGGTACATTGATTGATTCCTTTGGAGTATGGATGAGATCTATAAACTTTTAGATTAGATTGGTGCAAAACTAGTTGCAGAAACATAGAAGCATTTAGATTAGAGAAGGATCGAAAAGGGAAGTCGCTAAAAAATGACTAAGTGATGGTTAAAATTGATCAGTACCAAATGAGATCAATATAAAGCAGGTGGACGGGTGTGTAGAGGTTACTTATTTAATCACATAAAGTTTGGAGTTATGGTTCATGATATAGAAGCCAAAGACGATTGATACCATTGTGTGTTAAAGGGGTTGAGAGAAGCACAATCTAAGTGAAAGGAAAACACGGTAAAGATATCAAGGCACGTTAGGGAAAATTCGATTGAGTTATACTTAGCCAAAATTTGGCTAAGTGTTGAAAAATATGGATCGATGCTGATCCATATGGATTGGTCCAATCAATCTGAATTCTAAGTATTATTCATGCCCTGTGTTGTGGTGACCAAGCACGATCGATCGCATGGCAAATGGAGAAGTGGATTATGTGATATGGATCACTGTCAATCGATTGAGTCTATGGAGTACACAATGCAAACACACGAGGAAACACATAGTTATCTGAGGCTAGCATACTGTGACTTTGAGGATGATGCATAAGTGGTTTGAAGTTGAGATGAGGTGACTTCGATGAGTTATGAGGCAACTAAAGAAGTAATGAGACTCGACGACTCAATTTTTTGGGTGATCAAGTACTTCATGAGAGAAGTAGCTATGGTATATGGAGAGTTACCGAGAAGACAAATCCTGAGTGATCACTTGTGGGGTAGGCAAGATATGGTTCTACGATTAGTATGTGTGCTGGAGGTCACTGGATAAATCCAAGGTTGTGATGTGTGCTCATATAGGGTAGGGCAGTTTTGAGTATACCTTGGGGAAATCTGAGTGTACTCATGATTTGGACATCTAAATGGTCTAAATCCCTAACCATTCGAGTGGGCATGAGTTTGAGCATTGAGTACCTGCGACAATGAATGGTCATTGACCACCTGAGTTGGTCATGTGAGCTGTCCAACAACATCTTAGTTTGTGATGCAAGACTTGACCCGATGATCTCTATGTTTGCTATTGTTTCAATATTCAATATGATTGCCGAGTTTCTGAGGTGGATGTCATGGGATATAGGTATTATTGAGCTATGTACTCCGATACCCTATACCGTAGTTTAAGTATTAATATATTATATGTGTATGTATGTATGTTATGTATATATGTGTGTGTATCTCCATTCCTTGTGTTCTTATTTACTCTATCGACTTTTATAGTATTGTGAGACTATAGATTACTCTTAATAGACTGTTGTTTGGCTAGAGTTATTATGCAATGCTTCTTTTTATCTTGAGTGCTCATAAATGAGTAGACGGGATAATAGGTATGGGATAGTACAAAGAGCCATGTAAGAGTTTATGCTTTTTGTATATCTACTTTTGGAGCTATCCGCTATATTTCCGCCCTGCAGCACTATGAAGCTTTATCAGTGCTATACTATTATCATTAAAGACAGTCATTTCAAAGTTTATTACTTGCAATATAAACTCTATTTCGTGTTTTGTATAACTATGATGAAC
This sequence comes from Allium fistulosum, assembly GCA_030737815.1. Taxonomy (NCBI): domain Eukaryota; kingdom Viridiplantae; phylum Streptophyta; class Magnoliopsida; order Asparagales; family Amaryllidaceae; genus Allium; species Allium fistulosum. Next base: position 853,445,250 of record CM060905.1, read on the forward strand.
CTACTATGCTTTGATTCTATGGTTCATTTTGGTTATATTATCGTCTCACCTATTTTACATTTTGGTGATCATTATATATTATCCTATGTGCTATGAGATATACAAGTACTAATTTGGATTGATGTTACTTTACCTTTGACTATCACTCTATATCGGTTGTGTACCATTGTAGCGCACTATACATGTATACTGGATACTAAAGGTGTAGGGTGGACATCACATTTGGTATTAGAGCTTAGGTTGAGATATGACCTAAGTTGATACGAATCCATTAGAGATAAGAAGGAGTTATCACCTTAGAGTGAATCGAGTGATATATGAGTGAGTGTACATCTTATATATTTATGTTTTCAAAATTATATATATATATATATATATGTATGTATGTATATGTAGTAAGTCGCATTGCATTCATGAGTACCACTTTATTCTTTTTTGTGGGACTGATCATTTTTACTACAACTTATAAGAATGAACCAACAAATAAGGAATGCTGCAAGAAATTATGTGTCTAGGCTAGAGGAAGGAGCGGGCTCAGGGACAGCTTCTAACCTCGACTTGCAAATCGTATTCAATACAATAATGAGGAACAAGCTGAAAATTGCCCAAGGAGGTGCTCCTAATGATATTGGTGGTGGTGCCTTGGTGCAAGCAGCCAAAGCTAACTTTGCTAAGTTGAAAAAGGATTATTCTAGCCTTGAGGGCGAACCTTTCCTTGTAACAGAATCAACCATGGAGGTATTGGATTAGTTGGACACATATGAACATATTTTCGAGGACTTGGGGTTAGAAGATGCAATGAAGAGGAAGTTGGTCTCTATGCAATTTCAAGAATGGGCGATGGGATGGTGGAATGTTGTTAAGATTGCAACTCCTAGGGATCAATTTACTTAGGAGCAATTTAATTCCCGATCTGAGGAGAAGTTTGCCCCAACTGCTCAAAAGTCTGTGTTGTTTAGAAAGTTTGCTGATCTTAGGTGAGGGGAAAGGACTGTTTTAGAATATGTGATCAAATTCGACGTGCTATCAAAGTACATGTTGTATTTTATCGACACTCCATTGAAAGTATGAAAAATTCATTATGGGCTTGGATGAATATCTCTGGAAGAGGTTGGTGGGCTATATTGATGAATCCTTTGAGAAGCCAATCGAGAAGGCTTTGAGACAAGATAGTCTCTATTCAAAGTCCAAAGCTTTTCTATTGCCTAGGAAGAGCCTAAGTCACAAGTGAGTGAGGATAGAAAGAGAAAATGGAATAATAACAATGGTAAGAAGCCATTTAAATCTAAGTGTGACTAAAAGAAGGGAAAATGGAAGCCTACCTGTTATCAGTGCAGAGAGAAGGGCCATCTTAGCAGTAGTTGTAAGAATGAGGAGAAGTAGCGCTTCAACTGTGATAACACTGGGCATATGAAGAAGGATTGTCCAAAGCTGCTGAAGAATAAGCAAGTTGTCAAAGCTTATGCTTTTGTCGTCGTCCTAACTTCATTGAGTGTTCCATCGACAAAGGAGGAGGGGAGAGTTTTATTATCCAAGGTATGCTTTCTACTTCTGGTATACCTATTTGAGTTTTATTTGATACCAATGCATCACATTTCTTTATACATAGCGATCTAGTAGATAGATTAGGGTTGAGTCCTGACCTTATAAACAGACCTTTGGTTGTATCGAACCTTATGGGTGGTTCAACCAACTTGAGTATGGTTTGTCATGACAAAATGTTGTCAATTCATAGATGGATGTTTTCTTGCGATTGCTTTATGCTTTATTTTTTTGGTTTTAGTATTATTTTGGGGATGGACTAGATAAGGAAATACAGAGTTGTGGTGGACTGGGAGAAATTACTGGTGATCATAGGGATAGGAGGTGAGCATAGGCTTAAGTTGAGCTACATCCCCGAGGTTACAGTGATGGTTAGCTTTCTATATTGTCTTGGGATCTTGCACAATGTGTTGTTATTGGTTCTTATAGTGAGGGAATATCTGGATGTGCTTAGGGGGTGACCAGATTATTACCATAGCATGAGATTGAGTTTGCATCGATTTGGTGGAAGATGCTAGTCGATAATTATGTCGTTGAGGCGTATTGTATCCAAAGTGTAACGTGAACTAAAGCTACAAGTGAATGACCTATTGAAGAACATATGATGTGCACGTAAATGTGCATATTTTTACTATCATATTTAATCTATTTAAATTAAATAAATTATCATATCAGGCATTTTAACTTGTTTAAACCAAAATTCATATTATTTTCAAATCTTCACATATTCATCTTCATCCAAGGGCAAAATGGTCATTTTTGTGCATATATTAATTTGAGAAAATTTAATTAGAAATTTCTATATTTTTTTATAGGAATTTGGCTTCATATACAAGTGGTTTCATGAAGATGTATGCATGCACAATAGTGAAGATAAAGAAATGAAGATGGAAATAATTCAAAGGCATGATAATGGAGGAAGCCACCTACCTACCTACCTTAATGTACAAATTAAAGGCTAATGCACATGCTTATGGAATTAATGGCTTCATGTACACTTATATGATGATTAGTAGAAGCTAATGATTACTTGGCCTCCACACATTCTCAAGGGTATTTTGGGCATCCCCAAAAATATGAATTAGGGTTTCATACATGTATAAAGACCCCTTATGTTTCATGTAACTCTCTTCTTCTTAGTCTCTCTTACTTAGTTTTTAGCTTAGGAAATAAATCAAAGCTTTTCTCTCTTCTTTTTCCATGGCTACTTAGCCATTTTATTTCATGTAATTTTTCTTTCTTTTATGCAATGTTAATTCTCTTTTATTTACATGCTTCTTCTCTTCTTATGTTAGTAGTGTAGTTTACATTCATGCAAAGTAGATTAGTTTTAATTCTTATTAATTAGCTTCTATTTTCCATTAGCTTTCATTTTACTTTCTTTTCTGCTTTCATGTTGCTAGCTACATTTGTTCATATGATAATAAAAATGAGAGCTTAACCCCTTCAATTTAGGGGTAATGAAGCCTCTAATCATGTTGCTTCAAAATTTTGATAATTTTATCTCTTTTGTGCTTAAAGGAATGTTGATGTGATTTATTGTTTCATGTTGAACTTGATAGTTTATGTTGTTTATAACAAATAGGCTATGCTTAAACAATCACAAGCAATAATTACCTCTTCATCTACATATGATGATGGTAATGAAGTGAATGTGAAATTAAAATTTGATGGCCTATATTTCTAAACAATAGTTAATAGGTCATGCTTAAAATAGATTTCATTTTCAACTTTGTTGTTGTTTTCATGAGAGTTAGTAAGTGGTTTAAGGGGTGTGTTATAGTTTGATGGCTTATGTTGAGCTAATTAATAGCACAAATAAGCCATACTTATGATAAACACATCATTTAAACTCACTTATGACCAAAAAAAGAGATCATAATTTCATTAGTTATTGAATTATATGATCTAGAGAGTGAATTTATCTCTAAATTGTCGTTTAACTCTCATATTTTTTTATCTATTTTTCTTTTGCTAGTTTTTGTTAGTTTCTTACATTTTTAGCTAATCACACTTTCAACTTTGGTTAATTTGATTGAATAGAATTTTAAATCATCAATTCCCTGCGGATCGATCCGTATTCGCCACGTACTACAAGTGTACGCTGTGCGCTTGCGGTAAATTTTAATTTGAAATTTTTCGGAAAATTTCTAAACCAATAGAAATCTTTTTGATTAACAAGTTTTTGGCACCGTTACCAGGGAATTGCTTTGATTTTGACTTTTCTATTCTTCGGATTATTTTTCGTTTGATTCTTGTGTGTTTTTGTTTGTGTGTTTGCATTTAAAAAAAATATATTTTGTGTGTGTTGATTGCTTGTTGCTAGCATTTGCTTGTTGTTCTTTCTATTTTGCATTAGCATTTCTACAAAAAAAAATCTGTGTTTGTATGACATTTGTGTGCATTTTGATTTTTGTTGTTTATTGTTTTCTAGTTCCATTTGCATTTGTGTTTGATTTTTTTTTGCAAATTTCATTAAAAAAAAGTACACAATTTCAAAACAAATACAACATTTCATTTCATTTTCTTTTGTACAGACTTGCATTTACATTCTCACATTTACATATATTCACATTTTTCATTTACATTGCTTAAAAAAACAAAAAAAACTGTGCATATCTCACTGTGTATTTGTGCACATTTCTTCATACAGTTCCATCACAGTGCACACATTGTCGATGAACTAACCTCTGCCGTGAACATCTCCCTACCCGCTTCCCATTGTCATCTCCAACTGCCCACAGCCTCCTTCACCACATCTCCAAACTGCAAAACTACACTACAATCAACCATTTCCCTACACATCCTTTATCACAAAAAATTTCCATCATCAACTGTCGCAAACACTCCCTAACACAACCTCTGACACTCATTCCCCATCTGCCGCTATAGCAGTTCACCACAATATACATACTTTCAAACATCAAAACCATAATACCCGACAAACTACTTGCTGTGCATCATCACAGTCCATAACCTCACCACCACTTCAAACTATACTTGCCTTCATATATACTTTTCTGTCACAAAGCTGCCCATCCACTGCTATAATCAATCAAAAACTGTGCTAACCACTCCTCCACCTACTTATGTTGCTGTGCCACTGCCAATTCCTCCTACCATCATCCCTCTGCCATCGTTACAACCAGTCACTATCCTCACCACTGAAACACCAAACAATTCACTGCTCTGTCATTCCAAAATCTCAAAACTGCCAAACAAACATCACTCCTCCTTACTACATTCTCCATCATTCCTCTACAACCAGTCAACCTCCTCCAATTGCACTTCTCCTCCAATCACCATCCAGTACCACCCACCATTGCAAAACAGCATAGATTACTGCCAAGTCCATTTCCTCTTCTACAACATTATAGTGCTACAACATTCTACCAACTATGTCTTACAACTGTGCACTGCCACACTCATCACATTCCACGGTCCATGTTACTTCATCACAAAGCCACCAGACAGTCAAACCACTACATCCTCACTTTCAACATACCTGAAATACATTCTCTACCTCTACAATTGTCACTAACCACCTGCAATTCAAATCAATTACATCCTATCACCCACACAACTCTTTATTGATCTCCTCACAATACAAACACCACCAAACAAAGCACATCAAATACCTCTGCTCTACACTAACATCACCTAACATACACTCTACCACCGAGCTTTCACCAACTGACATCAACTCCACATACAATTTCACCACCTACCAGAGCCAGATTACTTCCCCTAATCATCAACTGCTTATAATACTTCCTCTGACCAAACCACTTACGAACTTCGCCTACCAACTCGCACTCGAAAATTGCCAAACCGAGATTGCCTAAAACCGCAACCATCCATAACATTGCCTCTGCTCAGTTCCCAAACTCGCGACGCCTTAACCACCTTCGAATCCCTTAGTCACCGGAATAGCCTCAACCAGGTCGACACTTCTCTGAAACCGCATCGCCAATCACTGAGAACCACTAAAACAAACCAGAATTTGATTTTGCAATTTCTTCTTCTTCTTTTTGTTTCGTGGATTGAGGTGGATTTGTTTGAGGAGAACGAGAGTTTAATTTTGTTTCTCCGTTAAAAAACGGGGGGAATACAAGTTGAAGCCTGGTTGATTCGAGAACATCTTGTATTCCCCCCTTTTTTTTTATAATTTTGATAATTTTGTGCTTAAAAGGAATGTGATTTATTGTTTCATGTTGAACTTGATAGTCTATGTTGTTCATAAAAAATAGGCTATGCTTAAACAATCACAGGCAATAATTACCTCTTCATCTACATATGATGATGGTAATGAAGTGAATGTGAAATTAAAATTTGATGGCCTATATTTCTAAACAATAGTTAATAGGTCATGCTTAAAATAGATTTCATTTTCAACTTTGTTGTTGTTTTCATGAGGGTTAGTAAGTGGTTTAAGGGGTGTGTTATAGTTTGATGGCTTGTTGAGCTAATTAATAACACAAATAAGCCATACTTATGATAAGCACATCATTTAAACTCACTTATGACCAAAAAAAGAGATCATAATTTCATTAATTGTTGAATTATATGATCTAGAGAGTGGATTTATCTCTAAATTGTCATTTAACTCTCACATTTTTTATCTATTTTTCTTTTGCTAGTTTTTGTTAGTTTCTTACATTTTTAGCTAATCACACTTTCAACTTTGGTTAATTTGATTGAATATAATTTTAAAATCATCAATTCCCTATGGATCGACCCGTATTCGCCACGTACTACAAGCGTATGCCGTGCGCTTGCGGTAAATTTTAATTTGAAATTTTTCAGCAAATTTCTAAACCGATAGAAATCTTGTCGATTAGCAACAGATTCATTCTAGAAGTATGTCTAATGGGGACACCTGTAGTGTTCTCCACTAAGGCGGATGGGACGGCTCTTTAAGGCTTTTTGTGGATTACCATGAGCTGAATAAAGCAACGAGGAAGAATAAATATCCACTTCCATGTATTAATGACTTGTTCGATCATCTCCAAGGTGTAAAAGTGTTTTCTCGGTTGGATTTGGGTTTGGGGTTCCACCAACTGAGAGGAGCAAAGGAGAGTGTAACGATTGCTGCATTACATACTCCATCAAGATTTTACTAATGGTTGGTTATGCTATTCGGCCTAACCAATGCATCAACATAGTTTGTTGATCTTATGAATCGTGTTTACTTTTGAGAGATCAACTAAATATGTTTATATTTGTGTTCATTGACGTTATTCTTATCTTTTCTTAGATGGAAAAAACACAAGAAGTGCTTAAGGATTGTGCAAGAGGTGAGAAGGAAGTACTAGTTGAAGGAGAAATTTTGAAGTATCACTTCTGGAAGAGAGAAGTGCAATTTAGACATGTTTCTGAGCAGTGCATTATCGTGGATCCTACCAAGATGGCAACCGTCCAAGATTGGGAAAAACCTAAGAGCGCTATAGATACGAAGAATTTCTTTGGACTAGCAAGATATTATAAATGAGACAAAGAAGAATCAGACTTTCACTTGGGACACGAGGTACGAGCAAGTGTTCGTGAGTCTAAAGGAGCAGTTGATGAGTGAACTAATGTTAGTCATTCTAAGTGGGAATGAGGAGTTGATAATATACATATATGGTTGTGGTACTGGATTGGGCGTGGTATTAATGTAGAGGGGTAAGGTTGTCACTTATGTTAGTCGATAAATGAAACCCCATAGAAGAACCCATGGTCTTAAGTTAGCAACGTTAGCATTCATATTGAAGATTTGGAGGCACTACTTGCTAATAGAGAGGTTTGAGTTATTCACCGACCATAAATCATCAAAGTACGTTTTATTGTAAAAGGACCTAAACTTCGTCGGCAATGACAGTTAGAGTTTTTTGCCTCCTATGACTTTGACATGTCCTACACGCTTACAAAGGAAATGCAATCGCTAATTCTTTGAGTAGGAGACATACCAGCTTAGGAACTATGTTACTAGAGTAGATGCAGTTAGAGTATATAGCTGCATATGATTTTCGACCGAGATGTGTGCCAGGGCTAGATATGTTGGAGAGCTTGATTGTTAGACTTATTTTAAGCAAGCAGGTCAGTACTAGTAAAAGGCATGATGATAGACTAGTAGAAATAATAGCTAAGATAGAAGCGGGAGTAGAGTCAGAAGAGATAAAGCAATATGGACTCGACGGAGATGCTTGGCTCCATAAGGATGGTATAATGTTCATGGCTGATGTCGATGGGTTGAGGAATAAGGTTTTACATGAGTTCCATCATTCGAGATTGACTATACATCCCAAACATAATAAAATGTATCTGGATATAAAGCAAACTTTTTACTGGGAAGGAGTGAATCGATACATTTATTTCAAAGTGTATGAATTGCCAGCTATTGAAGGTAGAGCAAAAGAAGCTAAGTGGTTTGCTGTAACCACTTGAGATTCCACAGTGGAATGTGGGAACAAATATCAATGGATTTTATCATGGATTGCTGAGGACTAGAGGAGGGTACAATAACATCTGGGTCATAGTTGATAGATTGATGAAGGTGGTCGATTCATACCCATAAAGTCCAGTATAATAGCATCTAAGTTGGCCAAGTTGTAAGTGAAATGTATTAGATGATTCCATGGCGTGCCAAAAAGCATTGTAAGCATCGAGACTCATTATTCGTGAATGGATTTTTGGAAGATCTTACAAGAGTAGTTATGGATGGAGCTACATTTGTGTATAGCTTATCACCTACAAACCGATGCACAGACGAAGAGAGTGAATCGTATCTTAGAAGATCTCTTTCAAGCCTACATTATTAACTTCAGAGGCTCGTGAAATGATCATTTGCATCTTGTTGAGTTCACATACAACAATAGTTATTAGTCGAGCATTGGTATAGCACCATTTAAGGAATTATATGTTCGACCATGCAACGCTCCTTCATGTTGGTGGGAAGCGGGCGAGAAACTGGTATTTAAGCCAAATATGATTAGAGACTTTAGAGAAGATTGAAATCATTCGGTAACAAATGAAAGTTTCTCAAGATAACCATAAGAATTATTCTAATTAGAGTAGACATTGTAACAACTCTCTCTGTGGCAACCCAAAAAGTTTCACACCGAACTACACCGACCGAACCAAAGTTCCGCAAATCATGTTGCATAGGGTTAATGTAACACCCCTAATATTTATTGACATTATTCAGGAGATTTAATTAGAATAAATTAAATAGAATAATGTAGATAAGGAAATTGAGGTTAATTAATAAACATAGAGTGGCAGTGCTTATTAAATTAGATGAACTTATAAATGGTTAAGTATTGAGTAATTCAACATAAGGGCATTAGGGCAAATAGCTGCCCATATTTCCCCTTATACTATTCCCCTTAGCCATACATGTTCATTTTTATCACAAGCAAAATTATGACTGTAAGAAAGAGCAAGACCGGCCATTAGGAAGAAGAAGAGAAGAGGAATCTAAATCTAAAGCTTAGGTTCAAGCTAGAAGAAATAAATCTCAATCAATCTTCAATTTTCTTATCTAATCTAAGGTGAATAATAATCACTACATCTCTATTTCTGGTTTTATAATCATATGGTTTCAGATTTAAGGGATAAATTAATTTTTATGATTTATTGAATGATGATATGCTTGGTTGTGATTTATGTGGTTTAAACAAGATGGTTTAAAGGAGATATGCACATTTTAAGGGTAAAACCAAGATCAAATGATTTCTAAATATCATGGAAAAATTTATGTTATGAAAAAATTGATTTTTGAGTTGGGTTTCAATTTTTATAATTTTCCAAGCCGTGGAGAATTAATTATGAATTTTCAAAGAAAAATACGGTTATTTGGGTTTATAAATTTATTTTGGAAAATATATTGAGAATTTGGGTCCGAAATTTCGATATATTAGATAACATGATTAAAGTGAATTTTTGGAATTTTTGGGGATTTTTACTAAGTGATTTAGTATGGAAATTAAATTATTTTTAAAAAGAAGACCTAAATGATTTAACTGTTTTACTGATAGGAAGGGCTTATGTGTAAAATGTGGTTTAGTTTTAGATCTAAGAAAATGCAACAAATTTTAGTAAAATAATTTGAAAGTTTAATGTAACCAATCATGTGTTTTCAAGTGAACAAGTTAGCTACAAAAAGTTTACTTTATTTGGTAAAAATAGCCCTTTTGCTCAGAAAAAGGGGTTTCGCCTTCTTTAGAAGGACCCTTCGACTCAGACCTTCCGCCTTCAACCTAAGTCGAAACCAGTAAACCAATACATATGGTATCATTCAAATGGTACGTAGTGGATTGGAGAAAGGCGAAAGGTAGGTTGTCGAAAGGTAGCTTTCGAAGGTGTTGGTTCCTTAGTTTTATTTGGTTTTAAAAGAAAAGTGCTTGCCTGTTTATAAATGGGTTTCGAAGTAGTCAAAACTGATGGTTTCGAAAGTGTATTTCATTCCAGCAAAGTCGACCAGGACGACATCAGTTTTGGCAAAGTTGTTCATAAAGAACATAGTTAGACTTCATGGAGTTCCTAGTAGCATAGTTAGCGACAGAGATGCATTATTCACTAGCGAATTTTGGAGGAGTCTACAAGAGGTATTAAGTAGTCAAGATGAGTACAACATATCACCGACAGACGGATGGGCAGACATAGAGGGTCAATAAGGTTCTCGAGGATTTATTGAGAGCTTGTGTATTGGACTTTGGTGGATCGTGGGAAGATCACCTACATTTGATTGAGTTTTCCTATAATAATAGTTATCAGACTATTATAGGAATGACGCCTTTTGAAGCTTTGTATGGAAGGCCATGCAAATCACCTGCGTGTTGGTTGGGGACAGGAGAAAGATTGGTCTTAGGTTCGGAGTTGGTTAGAGAGGCATCATAAAAGATTGAGTTAATCCGAGGACGGATGAAGGAAGCTCAATCCAGACAGAAGAGTTACGCAGATAAGAGGCGTAAAGACCTAGAGTTCTCAGTAGGAGACATGGTTTTCATTAACGTATCATCATGAAGGGAATTGTATGGTTTGGAAAGTCGGGAAACTTGGCCCCGAGGTATGTTGGTCCATTCCAGATTATAGAGGGGATTGGAAAGCTTAGATACAGAGTAGAGTTGCCGAGCAATATGGCAGGTGTTTGCGCCAAAATTGGTCACAAACCCCGAATGTTGTGAAAGCACCAGTGTATGAATATAAATCAACAATATTCACACACAAATCTCAAATCTAAGCAAACAGAGTATCACAATTCAGAAATAATGAATAGAAGCACGAGATTTATAGTGGTTCGGCGATCTTGCCTACGTCCACTCTGAAGTTGATGATTTTATTGATGTTCACTTGATGATTACAATTTCTTCTGATGTAATACAACTGATTTTATGATTATAATCTGAATCTAAGGAAGTAGTGGTGATTCTGAGTAAATCTGGCAAAGTCTGGGCGCTCTTTAGCTCTTAGAATTGTCCGATCCCTTTTCTGAATGACCAGGGGCTCTATTTATAGGTGTAGGAGGCTGATATTTCGCCTAAACTGAAGGGAGACCAGTTCTGGCATGTGAGGGGGCCCACATGCCCGCTTTTTGGAAATCCGGGCCCACTTTGGGATCGATTCGAAGCTACATTCGAATCGATCAAGAAATTGTCCAATCGAGCTGAAATTTGGTGTGAACATTCTTCAACATGTGCTCAAGCTACTGTGAAAATTTCATAGCATTTGGACTTGTGGATCTCGAGTTACAATCGATTCAAGATTGCATTTCCGGTTGAATCCCTTCGTTCGAATCGATCCCATCGAATCGATAGGGTCGAATCGATGGATGGTGCGTGCATATGGTGATGTGGCGCGCGTGTTTCTCGGGTCAACCCATCTTTTTCTCCGAGTTTACTGGGTCGAATCCATGGTTTTAGCCCCTTCCTCCTGGTTTCGAGGCAATCGATTCGAAGACATGCTTCTTCGGATCGATCGAATGGATGTTCGTTCGAATCGATCAAAGGAAGTATTGATCGATTCGAAGTTGTCTCCGCGGGGTAGATTCGAAGCTCTTTAGGGAACGGGGTCGAAGGTCTTCAACGCGAAGGATGCAAAGTGAAGTAGCCTCATCGATTCGAAGTGCTCCGACTTGTTGGATTCGAACGAAGGCAAACCTGATGGATACGAAGAGGAATGACTTTATGGATTCGAAGCACTACAACTGGATGGATACGGAGTGACCTCAGGTGGATGGATACGAACAGGACCCCTGCCTATGGATTCGAATTAGAGCGTAATCCATGGATTCGAGCAAGGGCTATTTTCTCTATCTTGAATCGATCGTATGCTTGAGCATACGAACTCGGATTGACTCGAAATTTGGAACGTTGGTTCCCACGGCTTTGCTCGACCTGTCTTATCAATTGTAGCCCGATCCGGACTCGGGCAAATTTCATCGATATCCATGGTGAACTTGTGATGTAACAGATTTCCGAGGTGGACTTTCATTGATTTCTAGTCAATTTTTTGGTGTCACGGCCTTGCCAAAAGGCGGGATAACATTTTCCCCCCAAAACATGCCTTGCGATAGGAAGGTGTGTTTTGTAATGCCATAAGCTGGATGTTCATATCCTGTTGATGACCTGTGGTACAACCTGCGAAGAGTTTGACAATTTTATATGACCTTAAATGACGACCGTTCGCGATCTAGCCATTTGAGGTGGAATGCGACCGTTCGCGATCAAGCATTTTTATATGACCTCAAATGACGACCGTTCGCGATCAAGCCATTTGAGGTGAGGGGTGCCGTTCGAGGCGAGTTGTGACCGTTCGTGGTCGAGTGCCGTTCGAGGCTAATTGTGATCGTTCGCGATCGGGTGCCGTTCGTGGCGGATGGTGACCGTTCGAGGTCGGGTGCCGTTCGAGACGAATTGTATGTGCTCGGGGGGGACTTAGTATCATCGATACCAGGTTCACGTTCGAGTGGGTTCCTGGATCGTTTGTCAGGGCGGCTCATCACTATCTCAGAGCATGCCTAGGGACCGTTCATGATCCCGTACATGCGTAAGTAGTTTAGCCGTTATGGAATCACAAGTAGCATTCTTTTATTGAAAATAAGTTTTTAGCGGAAATGTTAAACGAAATCAAGTTCAAATGTTCAAATCAAGATGAAACAAAAGAAAAGCAAGGATGTCAAAGTGTAAACTCCCACAACGATAGGGTTAATAGTCATTCAGAGCATGCCTATGGACCGCTCGTGATCTCGCACATGTGTAAATGACTTACCCGTGTTGGTGAGAGGTTTACGACTTGTTCATCGTTATTTTAACTAATTGATAACCATACGGTGTCTCGGCTCAGGGTCACCCCTAGCTAATTTAGACGGTGGTCGCTCTGGCTCCACTGCTGGAGCTCGCCTTCTCACATACTGAAGTAGCATACCGTTCCTAATGTGCCCTTCCACCTCATCCTTCAGATGTCTGCAGTCGTTAGTGCTATGACCGTTCAGTTTGTGGAACAAGCAATATCTGTCTGATTTCCTCTCGTCAACAGTGGGGTCCCTTCGTATTGGCCTACGGTAGGGAACTTGCTCTCGTGTATCTCGGTACATTCGCTCCAAACTCTCATTCAGCTCTGAGTAGGTGGTGAATCGTGGCTCTCTCCGCAGTCGCTTTGGCCCGTCACCACTATCCTCAGCCTTTCGTTTTCCTTTATCCTTGCCTGAGTCCTTTTCGAGAGGCTTTTTGTCTTTAATTGCATAAACTTCTATTCCCTCTCCTTCTTCTCTTTCAGCATTAGCGTCTTCCAATCGAAAAAACTTTTCTGCCTTGTGACAGAATTCTCCTAGGTCCATAGGCGGATCCTTAGTTAGTGAATTTTTGAATTCTGTGCCGTCAGCTACTCCGGACACAGCTGCCATCATAACCATGGATGGATCTGGCCGATCCACCGATGCCGCTGCCGCATTGAATCGTGTCAGGAAATTCCTCAAAGATTCCCCAGCTTTCTGCTTTAGCGTTGCCAAACTCATCACATTCTTGGGTCTTGAAATGTGAACCCTGAATTACCTCATAAATTTCTCAATCAAATCGGTCCATGTCCCAATGGAGCCGCTCTCTAGCTGTCTGAACCATAAAGCTGCTATGTCTGTCAAATACAATGGAAAGCACCGGGCCATGACTTCCTGTGATGCCCCCAGCACTTCCATGTGCCTTATATACCTCGTTAGATGGACCGCAGGATCCGTCCTCCCATCATACCTTTCCACTGTTGGCAGTTTGAATTCTGGTGGGTTCCTAGCCAACCTAATCGCAGGAGAAAAGGGACTCCTGTTCATGTCTTCAAGATCTCTGTTTACTAACCCGCCTCTCATGGCTCGCCTGACCATCTCTGCCTATCTATCGTTGTCTCCAAGCTGTAGTCCTCGTTCACTACCTTCGATCTGCCCCCCGAGTCCGTGCGAGCTTTCGGGTGTCTGCCCCCCTGGCTGAGCGTTCATCCCTCTATCGCCGCCAGGTTGCTCGGATGTCCTTGTCTCTCTTCCCGGGATTGGACCAACATGTCCTAAGTGTGTGCCCCCCAGCTCCGGCGCTGCGCCAGATGGTCCGGCTCCGTTTTGGATTCCGGTTGCTCCCTGATTTTGCGTTCCAAGTTGCCCAATCTGTTGAAGCAAATTCTATATCATTTCCTCCTGTCTCTTCATCATTGTCTCCATCTCATCCCTGGTGATGAAGACCGATGCTTGGTTTGCCCCCGAGGATGCCTCTTGACTCCCTTCATGCTGACTTTGTTCTGGTCTCTGCCTCCTACTTGTTTGTCTTGTCATGATGATTCAGATCTAAATTTCTTAGCCTTCTGATTCGACTTTCAAATGATAGAACTCCTGAGTTCAGCTCTCAGTGAAAGCACCAAAGTGTTTGCGCCAAAATTGGTCACAAACCCCGAATGTTGTGAAAGCACCAGTGTATGAATATAAATCAACAATATTCACACACAAATCTCAAATCTAAGCAAACAGAGTATCACAATTCAGAAATAATGAATAGAAGCACGAGATTTATAGTGGTTCGGCGATCTTGCCTACGTCCACTCTGAAGTTGATGATTTTATTGAAGTTCACTTGATGATTACAATTTCTTCTGATGTAATACAACTGATTTTATGATTATAATCTGAATCTAAGGAAGCAGTGGTGATTCTGAGTAAATCTGGCAAAGTCTGGGCGCTCTTTAGCTCTTAGAATTGTCCGACCCCTTTTTTGAATGACCAGGGGCTCTATTTATAGGTGTAGGAGGCTGATATTTCGCCTAAACTGAAGGGAGACCAGTTCTGGCACGTGAGGGGGCCCACATGCCCGCTTTCTGGAAATCCGGGCCCACTTTGGGATCGATTCGAAGCTACATTCGAATCGATCAAGAAATTTTCCAATCGAGCTGAAATTTGGTGTGAACATTCTTTAACATGTGCTCAAGCTACTGTGAAAATTTCATAGCATTTGGACTTGTGGATCTCGAGTTACGATCGTTTCAAGATTGCATTTCCGGTTGAATCCCTTCGTTCGAATCGATCCCATCGAATCGATAGGGTCGAATCGATGGATGGTGCGTGCATATGGTGATGTGGCGCGCACGTTTCTCGGGTCAACCCATCTTTTTCTCTGAGTTTACTGAGTTGAATCCATGGTTTTAGCCGCTTCCTCCTAGTTTCGAGGCAATCGATTCGAAGACATGCTTCTTCGGATCGATCGAATGGATGTTCGTTCGAATCGATCAAAGGAAGTATTGATCGATTCGAAGTTGTCTTCGCGGGGTAGATTCGAAGCTCTTTAGGGAACGGGGTCGAAGGTCTTCAACGCGAAGGATGCAAAGTGAAGTAGCCTCATCGATTCGAAGTGCTCCGACTTGTTGGATTCGAACGAAGGCAAACCTGATGGATATGAAGAGGAATGACTTCATGGATTCGAAGCACTACAACTGGATGGATACGGAGTGACCTCAGGCGGATGGATACGAACATGACCCCTGCCTATGGATTCGAATTAGAGCGTAATCCATGGATTCGAGCAAGGGCTATTTTCTCTATCTTGAATCGATCGTATGCTTGAGCATACAAACTCGGATTGACTCGAAATTTGGAACGTTGGTTCCCATGGCTTTGCTCGACCTGTCTTATCAATTGTAGCCCGATCCGGACTCGGGAAAATTTCATCGATATCCATGGTGAACTTGTGATGTAACAGATTTCCAAGGTGGACTTTCATTGATTTCTAGTCAATTTTTTGGTGTCACGGCCTTGCCAAAAGGCGGGATAACAGCAGGTGTCCATAATGTATTTCATGTGTCTCATCTTCGCAAGCATGTGCACGATCCAGAGGCTACCATTCCTTAGACAGAATTGGGGGACTTGGTAGTAGAGCCTGATTTGTCTTTTATTAGACAACCAGTTCGGGTTATAGCAAGAGATGAGAAAAGATTGAGGAACAAGACTATTAAATTGGTGAAAGTTCAGTGGAGCAACAACGAGAAGGACTGTACTTGAAGACAGAGGAAAGGATTCAAGATGCTTATCCTAATCTGCTTTGATGGTATGTCTATATTAGATTTATATAGATTAGTTGCTAGTTGGGTAGGCTAGTATGAATGTTAGGAGTTGTTACAGATGATTGCTATATTTTCTAGTTAGTCCTTACTTAATTTCGAGGATGAAATTCTTTGAGGAGGGGATCCTATAACACCCTTAATTTTCAATGACATTATTCAGGAGATTTAATTAGAATAAATTAAATAGAATAATGCAGATAAGGAGATTAAGGTTGATTAATAAACATGCAGTGGCCGTTCTTATTAAATTAGATGAACTTATAAATGGTTAAGTATTAAGTAATTAAACATAAGGGCATTAAGTTAAATAGCCGCCCATATTTCCCCCTTATACTATCCCCTTAGCCGTACACGTTCATTTTTATCACAAGCAAAATTATAACCGTAATAAAGAGCAAGGCTGACCATTAGGAAGAAGAAGAGAAGAGTAATCTAAATCTAAAGCTTAGGTTCAAGCTAGAAGAAATCAGTCTCAATCAATCTTCAATTTCCTTATCTAATCTAAGGTGAATAATAATCACTACATCTCTATTTTTGGTTTTATAATCATATGGTTTCAGATGTATGAGATAAAATTATTTTTATGATTTATTGAATGATGATATGCTTGGTTTGTGATTTATGTGGTTTAAACAAGATGGTTTAAAGGATATATGCATGGTTTAGGGGTAAAACCGAGATTAATTGATTTATAAATGCCATGGAAAAATTATATGTTATGGAAAACATGATTTTGGAGTTGGGTTTCAATTTTTATAATTTTCCAAGCCATGGAGAATTAATTATGAATTTTCAAAGGAAAATATGGTTATTTGGGTTTATAAATTTATTTTGGAAAATATATTGAGAATTTGGGTCTAAAATTTTGATATGTTAGATAACATGATTAAAATGATTTTTTGGAATTTTTGGGGATTTTTACTAAGTGATTTAGTATGGAAATTAAATTACTTTAAAAGGAGGACCTATACGATTTAATTGTTTTGTTAATAAGAAGAGCTTATGTGTTAAATGCTATTTAGTATTAGATCTGAGAAAATACGGCAAATTTTAGTAAAATAATTTGAAAGTTTAATGTAACCATTCATGTGTTTACAAGTGGGCAAGTTAGTGAAAAAAGTTTACTTTATTTGGTAAAAACAGCCTTTTTGCTCAGAAAAAAAGGTTCCACCTTCTTTAGAAGGACCCTTCAACTCAGACCTTTCGCCTTCAATCTAGGTCGAAACTAGTAAACCAATACATATGGTATCATTCAGATGGTACGTAGTGGATTGGAGAAAGGCGAAAGGTAGGGTGTTGAAAGGTAGCTTTCGAAGGGGTTGATTCCTTAGTTTTATTTGGTTTTAAAAGAAAAGCGCTTGCTTGTTTATAAATGGGTTTCGAAGTAGTCGAAATCGATGCTTTTTAAAGTGTATTTCGAAAGAGAGCTATCGCCTATGTTTTAAAGAAGTAGCTTTCGAAGCAGTTACTTAGATTTTGTTCAAAGCTTTTGGGAAGGGGTAGTTTCGACCAAGTCGAAACCCTTTTGTGAATTGATGACCTTTCGATGGTATTGAAGGCATCATGTTGTCGAAAGGTACTATTGTTTTATAAAATATAAGCTACTTCCTAATGATTTCGAAAGGGGTTAGAGGTTTCGAAGGCAATGGTTTTGGAAGGGGTTTCGAACCCAACCTTCAAAGGGTTACCCAGATGTTTTAATGCATTCGAAAGGATTGGTTCGACACCATCAAACTTCCCCAATATTTTTGAAATAAAGAATGGTTTCGAAAGAGGTGCTTACGCCTAAGTTCACTTTGATCCAAATATAATGTTTAAGTATAGACCTAATGATTTCTAAATTGGTCTTTCAATGGTTTTGAAGGGTAAACTTCATTGGTTTCGGAAGGGTACTTTCAAATGGTTTTGAACCCATGTTTCTATACTTATATGATAATACTTTAACATGGTCAAAAGGTTTCGAAAGGGTTGTTTTAAAGTATTCGAAAGACAGGAGCTTGAGGTTTTAAAGCTAGCTTTTAATGCTTTCAAAGGAGATTATACTATGAGGTTGAAAGCAAGATTTTGAAGGAGTCGAAAGGTTTTAAGACCCAAAATCAAATTTTTAAAGGAGAAACACATGGTTAAATAAAGGAGTTTTGAAATGACTATAAGTATGTGAACTTGAAAAAGTACTGCCTTGATAAAAATATAAGTTAAAGGGATTAACTATGTTATATATGAAATGTATTTCAAGGACCTTAAACCCACAGGAGTGGTATTGTTAAATTGTTATGTTTGCTTCTTCAAATATGAATATATTCACATGATATAGAACCCATAACTATATTTTGGGGATAAAGGAGTAGAAGAACCACCTAGGTTAACCCAGTAGTGAATATAAATTGATTAAACTCCTGAATAACTAGAATTGCATCCAAGGAGTCAGGAAGACCACAACTTAGGACACCTAAACCTTGAAGTTGTCCGAGAGATAGGTTCATAGTAAACTCATGAAAACTCTGATTATGTAGTTATTGGAGGTAACCAACAGGTTCATAGTAATCCCATGAAAACTATGCATTAAAGTAGGTTAGCAGGGGCTAATTGATTTGTAGTGAACCCATGAACACTATATCCGGATTAAGAATTGACATCAGTCAATAGGTAGTCAACCCATGAAAACTAGGATAAGAAAGAAGTTAATGAAGGCATCGGTAGGTTCCTAGTCAACCCATGAAAACTAGGATAAGAAGTATGTTATTGGATAAGTCCATAGGTTCCTAGTCAACCCATGAAAAATAGGATAAAGGGATTAGTTATCGGATGACTAATAGGTTTAAGGGGACCAATGAATTAATTAAGTTAATTGGCAGGATGTCCGTGTGTAATGAAAAAGGTTATTAGTAAACCCATGAAAACTAATAGGTTAATAGTGACCCTAGAAACTATAAACGCGACAAGGTTTCAATTTAAAATGAGGATGGGAAATCCTAAATGTTTTTATATATGCATATCATCATAATATTTTGAAATGTATGTTTTTAACCATTGTGGATGCCGAGGCACAGTATATGGTTTTATAAACGTTTTAGGATAGTAGTGAGGGGAAAACCCATTCCGCTAAGCCGCATGGTCTCACTAGATATCTAAAAGGACTGAGATGTTAGATTATTATTCATACCAGGCTTTATGTCTGACTCAAAGTTTTTGTTTTCCCCTTTAAATCTCAGGTACTCAATTGATTTTGAGTAGTTTGAGATTTAAGGATTTTAGGTTCCCTTCTTAGACGAATAAAGCTTCCGGAGGCGTGCAGGAGACAGTTAGTTATTTAGAGTTATCTTTTTCCGCTATGTATCTTGTTTGTAAAGGCAGATTTATTAGCCTTACTATATACTCTGATCAACCAAGGGGCATCTTCATATGTCGCACTTGGCGTATCTGTAATAATTATATTTTTTTGAATGTGGTTTACGTTTTAGGATTATATAATGAACATCAAATGTATTGAATGGAATGTGGAAATGTGTTTTTGAATTGTTAATTTTTTTCCATATTCTTATGATCTGTGTATCAATGAATCTAGCACCGTTGTATTTGGTCGTCGAAGGTTAATAACTATGGATGACTACAACATCCGTAGACGTTAGTTTTGGGCCTCCAAGTAGGGGGATGTTACAGTTAATTAAAGGTTTTATTATTAATCTATGTTAAATAACTATGGTGAATGATAATATCTCACACGGAATGACAATATATAACATACAAAGATACATAACCAGAACATCATTTACATATATGAAACATAGCAACATGGAAGCAACTGATAGAAAAAGCAACAATCAAAATACATCGACTCCATACATAAGGGGTACCAAATATAACATCTAATAATACTTGTCTCGTACATATAAATACAGGTATGTCTGTACTATTAAATATACATCTAAGTGTATAATATAATATCATCATTATGCTTCGATCCAAAATAATGTGATCCTGAACTATCCCCAAAAGTTAGCTACCTCTCAGCCTACTCAATCGAGTACCTAAGAGTTTTAATAAAATAAACATAGGCAAAACACAAGTTATACTTAAAGTCTGGTGTGAGGAAAAATTAATTTCAAAGTACTATATATATAATTTAGATATACATAAATGACTATTGTAAAGATAAAGGTATATTACTAATGATATACCTCTACCTGTTTTTCCCTTGCAATCAACGAGTCAGCATAACTAATAGAATGTGATTGTTATGCAATAGTATATCATGATAGATGTAGTCCATTATACAATGTAAGGGTAACATAGATATCATACTATAGTCCTATCCCAAAACACACAATAACAATACCAACCAATGATATAATGTATTATTCATAACGTAAGGACATACATTTAACAATGTGTGTATCAATTAATACTCATCATCGTTAAAGAATTGAGTCTGCGGTGGACATCCATCGTGATCCAACGATTCTCATCGAGAGTCCAAAATAAATAGAGTCAGTACCTCATTGTACCATAGATTCTAAGCCGCATCCTCAATGATCGAACTCATGTAGGCCTCATCGTACCCCTCAGTGAGCATAAATGATATTTGACCTACTCTATTTATTGGAAACTTACATGGACCTCACCGTACCCCACAGTGAGCATAAGTGATATATGATCCAGTCGTAGATGATTATCATTATTTCCCCCTCTTAACTAACATGGATTTCGTATCAAATTTGCATTACATCTTTACAAAAGAGAACAATGGGTATGTCCCGTACAGTACACCATTAGGAGCCATAAAGGAACACAAAGTCATACAACACTGTATAGCGCATATGTGTATCTCGATGAGCATGATTTCATCTTACCATCTCATTGCCGAAACGCCATGCGAAAGCACCTTAACATCAACCCCAAGTATCCTCCCGAAGTCGCTCAAGTGAAAGGGGTTTTGATTCCGAGTAAAGTGCTTCGAATTTGGGCTTAATTGCCTGGTCCAAACGCCAATCGATCGATCGACTTGCAGCCACCGGTCGAGCGGTTGGTGCACAAACTAGGCAATGAAGCCCAGTTCGGAGCACTTCTCGATGCCGGTTGGTGCACCATCTCCGTGCCTCCTTCTCCAACAAGCCACCTACGCCTCGCACTATGTTGCCCTCGTCACACCGTTGAAGTTTGGTGTCATTTTCTTAAGTATTCTGTTTGATTTTGTTAAAGTGTTCAATTATAGTCCACGTCATCATAGATTCATTTCTGTTCATTTATCCACCAAATCGCAACTACTCACTTTTGGTAACTCGACTACACTATACAACATCATGTCAAGTGTGTATGAATGCATTCAAATGC
Source organism: Allium fistulosum (assembly GCA_030737815.1). Taxonomy (NCBI): domain Eukaryota; kingdom Viridiplantae; phylum Streptophyta; class Magnoliopsida; order Asparagales; family Amaryllidaceae; genus Allium; species Allium fistulosum. The sequence continues at coordinate 853,466,687 of CM060905.1, forward strand.
ATCATACACACATACGAACTTATATATATATATATATGTGTGTGTGTGTGTGTGTGTGTGTTTGTGTGTGTTTGTGTGTGTGTGTGTTTGTGTGTGTTTGTGTGTGTGTATTCATTTGTGTGTAATTTCAAGTTCATTTCTTATGTTTCTTAAAAAAATTTAGTTTCCCTAATAAAATCTTTATATTTTGATTCTAACCTTTATGAACATCTCATTTATATATATATATATATATATGTATATATATATAATTACTTAATTTTTACCTTTTTATTCATTTATTAAGTATAAACCATATTATTCAACATATCCATTACATACAAGCAATCAACAACAATTCATACCATCCAACAATCAAATACCACATTACTTAAGCAATCAACCTACCATATTCAAATAATTTATTTACCATCTATTTAATTTATATTTAAATTCCCAAATTCAAACCTTTTCATTAATAAATCACAACTTCTGCAAATCATGTTACAAAATTCACAAATAAGTTTTATAAAATCATACATTCACTTATTCATTATTTAATAACTTCATGTCAATTTATATCTTTATTTAATTAGCATTTTGAGCTCTAAATGCTTACTAGCTTTCTTAAATTGCTAACATAAACTTCAAGTTGATTCTTTTAGTGTATAATCAAGTTTAGTATACTCATACAAGCTCAATGAAGGTACATGCAGCATCCTAACTAATTCTAACTTCATTCAACAAATCACAAAATCCAAATAAATAGAAATAAATTCTATAATAAATGTAGGAGCATTCCAACTCACATTGCTAAGAAGAGGAAACAAGAAAATCAAAGAAAAATCCAACTTTTGCTTCTCTTGAAAAATTGGATGAAGCTTTCTTCTCCAAGTAAAGCTCCAAGGTGAACTAATTTGGCACTCCTTACTCTAGTTAGAATTACAGTGATTTTTATTTGATTTTAAGAAATTTATTATGGCTTGTAGAGGTGGGTTTAGGGTTAGGCTTTAGGTGAGAATGAGTTTGAGAGTGTTTGGAAAATGAACGGTAAATGAAAGTGAAGGGAGAGAGAGAAATAGAAAGAGGAGGGAAAGTAAATATAATGCCCCAACATTTAACTAAGTACACCTTCTTCTTTTCCCTCAAAAACACTATTCACCACTCAAGATTCCAAACTCAAAACATATCGAAGCTTATACTCATTTAAATTTGGGATGCCGTTCCACACTCAATAGGACTATCTAGGTCCTAATTCCAATGTTTGCAAAAGTTGAGTATTTCACCTCCCCACAAATTAATAGTTCTAATTAAATAATTTTTTATAATTTCTCGATACTCAAATGCATGGGTTGTTACATTCTCTCCTTCTTAAAAAGGATTTCGTCCATGAAATCTTAAAGTATGGAGAAATGATCTTCGACGCTCATGAGTTTTAGATGAATGAATATCAAAAAACAAAGCAACACACAATTTAATATACGTCATAACCTAGAAACTAATCTAGCAAACAAACATAAACTAAACAACAAAGAGAACAATAAACAATTTGTAACGACCCGGAATTTAATCGCTATTTAAATGATTATTTGATTATATTTTAAATAATTAATAAATGGATTTTAATTAAATAATAAAACTATTTTAAATAAAAAATCATTTTTAAAAATCGTTTACTAAAATATATAGTTCATAGAAAAATAGAAAATGTGACCGGAAGTTATTTCCGAAATATCGATTTTTCATTGGTTAAAAATTGTTTTAAAGGTCATAACACTATGTTAAACACACATGCACACATTACAAACTACTTTAACATGTTGGGTACATGTACATATGCATGTACACATTTACACACTTAAACATATTAACATACAAGATTTTATTTAATAAAAGTAAGTATATATATACATATATATACATATAAAAGTAAACTTTCTCAACACAAGTACACTAGAGATATGGCATAAATAGTGAAAGCGAAGGGGTAGAATGAATGGTTTTGAAGGAGAGGAGGAGGTATAGCTATGCATGTTACATATATTTTAATATAAACACTTACATATATTTTAATTAATATCCTAAGCCTATAAATACCACTACTTCTTCATATTCTCATTTTTACAAACTTTCTCTTCACTCCAAAATTTCCTAAGAGCTTGAGCTAAAGCATCCATGGCTTCCTCTTCACAAATTTGAAAATAGAAAAAATCACTTCCTTATGCAAAATTCCCCCTTTAATTCACAAAACTACTTCTACATCTCCTAAAACACTATCTCCTCCAAAATACAACATTCCATCCCATGACCGAGTCAAATCTCTACATGGTCATGCTCTACAAGGCCTAGGCCGAGCCTATTTCAAGTGTTCAAGGGTCCAAAAGTTCTATTTTTGCAAGTTTCGAAGGCGTGTTCCGGCAAAAGTTGCTTTGATTTAGAAAAATTTTCGGTGAGTAAAACTTTTGTTTTGGGAAAAGAAATTAACTTGATTTTGATGGGCTATGTGTTGTGAAAATATGGTGATTTTTATGTTGAATTATCATGTCGTATTTATGGCATATGATGGTATGTTTATATTTGAACTTGGATTTGGTGATTGGTTGATATGTTTGGATATGCATATGGATATGTGTAACGACCCGTAAATTTCAACTGTTTTAAACGTAACTAGTTGAAATTTTGTGAAATTTTAAACGATAAAATTTTGAAATAAAAATTTGATATTCGGAATACGTCTAGTTAAACATAGCAACTGGTAAATTTTCGTCCGAAAATGTGAAAGTTTATTTCGCGCGTAAATTCACTTCAATTTAATCAGTTAGAAAGCGATGAAAATAAATTGTTTTCCAAACTTTAATATTTTTACATAGAAAATTTGTAAATCATCTTCTGAGTGAGACGTCATCTTCCTTTTCGTCAAATTTGGACATCTATTGCTCCGTTCATCTTATTTTTGGTAAACTAGCAACATTTTGGTACCGATATCGATTTTGATCGGATGTTCGTATCACTGATTTCAGTATACCGTTTTGATCATCTCATCATGCTGATCTTTACGGTATACTCGTTTGTTTATTTTGAAGTCTGGTACTCGACGAAATTGGTAAAAACAATTGACTGTACTGGTACCCAATTTGAACCTCTTGGGTTCAACTGACTATTTGATTGCCTGCCGTTGGAATCGAACTAGCAAAAACTATTTGTATTCTCGGAAATAACTATTTTGACTTTGCATATTTATGATATTCGTCTGTTTATTTCTGGGCTTTTCATTTCTTCTTTCCCTCTAGTTCATCTCCCTCTTTTTTTTCATTTCCTTTCCCTTCCTACTTTCGTCCTGCCGCCATGAAGCATGGCAACTCTCCCCGCCTCGTTTCCATCTACCTCCACGCCACATGGCCGCGCACTGCAGCCCAACCAGATCCACCAACTCGCCCCTGACAGTCATCAAACCGACCCCATGCACGTGAAGCCACCCTTAACTCAGCCTAGTTAACCACCCCTTGTACCACTACAGCCTGGTTACCCTGACCGACTACCACCAATGCAGCACACGTCCATCAAGCCTTCAAGCGGCCCCACCCTGACAGCCATCGCCTGCTCGACGCGAGCAGCAGCCCTCTTCGAAATGCAAGCTCCCACGCCATTCTCCTTTTTCCCCTTCCACGTGACCACCTTCACACCCAACCGACACCTCAGACCCGCTCCACTTCCAACACCATGCCTTCAGCCTAGACCACCGCCTATCCTCCCTCCCTCTGGCCAGTCCTCTCCATCATCACCGCAGAGCCTGCCACGACATCCCACAGCAAACCCACCACTTGCTCGTCACCCTCATAGCAGCCTCCACCGCCACTGCCTTGTCAACCCAGCTTCAACCCATCACCTCAGCACCACAACCCGGCACCCCTCCCTCTCGCTTCACCTCCTACACCTCACATGCCGAACCCCACTGCAACACTCCAATGATTGCTGCCGAGTTTCACCAGATCTGCTTCCTTCCTGCTCCGCCTCGGCCTTGCCTTCCTTTTTTTCCTTCACCTCTTCACTATCTTTCGCCACATGCACCACCTGCCAAGATTTCCAGGCTCCCTCTCTTCTATTTTATAAAGGTATACCAAGTCTTTAAGTTTATAACTACGTACTGTATTGTTTTGAATGTTAGTTGTATGTTGGCTTTGTGAAAGGATTTTCTTTGTTTATGATCTATGATCATATATATGGAGTTATAAGTTATATTAAGCAAATCTATATATGTATTTTGTCTGAAACTTATATATACACTGAAGTTATGTAGTACATTTGAAATAGTTTGAAGAAAATTTTTTTTTGATTGTATTTTTATGTGTTTAAATTTTAATTATAACATCCCTCATAAAAGTTTGCTTGTATACATTATATTGTTTATATATAGGGTTGTTTGTGGTATGCAGATTTATCAATAAAAAGTTGTAGCATGTGCTTCTCTTCTTACTGTTTACTGACAAGGAAAAAAATACGAGTATTTTATTTTACGGCTAGCTCTATTGATGTGTATTAGCCTGCTATATTGACAGGTTGTATATTTTGACAGCTTTATAAATATACATAGATTTTTTTTTATTTATAAGTTGTATAAGTTGTATAAATATATGTATTAAGTTTTACAAGCAACATTGGTTACAAATGTTGTTCGCATGTATAGATTATCACTGAGTGCGACAGTATTTTAAAGTATAAGTTTTATTTTATTTTATATCAGATTTTAGAGAAACCTGTCCATCATTTTTCAATTACCATAACGTGTTTCAATGTCTTGCTAAAATATAGGTTTATAAAAGTTAAATAGAAGAGTTATTTTTATACAAGGTTGTTCATATTATATAATAAACTATATATATAATTCATAGCCGTACATGTATGTGGTTATAAAGTAAAATCTTATACAGTTATATGTATTATAACAGTATTATATGTAGCCTATATTGATACTATCATATTTTCGTTGAAGTCAGGCTATAGTTTGAAACAGCTATGCAATAGGATAGTGGTTGTATATTTATATCTATATTAGTATTTATTTCAAATCGCATATTATATATATACGTTAGATTTTAATATATGTGTTTGATTCAAACGATGATTTGAAATGCCTATATATTTAATTTAATATGAGCTTGAAATTTTAAATTATGATTTTTATACAAATAGTTATATATAGTTAGACTATTATAGTTCACCTATACTAATTTTCTTTGTCGATCCAGTTCTGATTCGTTTTATCAATTTTTGATTATCAGCTTTGTTCGTCAAATTCGTGTTCAATCTTGCTTTGCTTTGAAATCCGTGCCTGGAATCATAAATCTCTCTATCGTCGAACCTCTCTCTAGCTTCGAAAGGTGAGCACTCACTCACGATTAACGTTCTTTTATTTATTAAATTTGATGTCAATTGAAACGACAATTGAAATATGCTGCTGTTAGTTAATTACACTGTTATATATGCTATTGCCTGTATCAGTTCACCTATGACATCTGACACCATTATCTGTTAATTATTTATGCGATGATAATACAGTTTGGCTGATAATTGATTGATTGTTGATGTTTATATTGGACGATAAATTGTTAATGTTTAAATGATAAATAGTATGAAATTGAACTTGATATAGGATAATTAAAATATTAAATTTGATTACCTGACATTTGTATGATATGACCCCTTTAACTGTTAAATTTATTGACACGTAGGATTTGTTTAATTACATCTTGAATCACTGAATGTATGTTGTTAAATTGATGATGGATGAAATTGTAAATAGATGACAAGTGAAAACCGTAATGTAATAATCTTTAATCTACATGAAATGATAGTGTAGATTCTAGAAATAATTATATTAATTCGTACAAATAACAATGCGAATTAATACGATTATTTCGGGATTATTTGAATTGATTATTGGATTGTATTGTTTGTTGTTATTGCTTGTTTATTTACTTTGACACCATCCCAGTTATCACACTGCAAGTTCCCTTTGCTATGTTTTGATTTTGAATTGAATTGGAATCGGGTTGAAATGATAAATACCCAAATTGAACTTTGACCTAGGATAGGAAATTAAATAAACCCGATTGGTCAATAATTTGATTTAAAAATAAACGAAGATTTTATTTGAATAAATAATATGGTTTTGAAATGAAGTCGAAAATTTGAATTTTATTTAAAGGAAGGTGTTAATATTTAATAATCTCAAAACAGAATATTAACAATGTAATTGATGAAAGAACGATGTTTAAATTTGAGAAATGATTGAATTAAGTTTGAAATTATTAAACTTTAAAATGATTTAATAATTAAGTTTGAAATTATAATTAAGTTTGAAATTATTAAAGTTTGAAAGGATTTAATAATTAAGTTTGAAATTATTAAACTTTGAAATTATTTAATAATTAAGTTTTGAATTATTAATAATTAAATAAGATCGAATTATTTAATGATTAAATTGATTTGAATTCTTTAATAAGTGAAATTGAATTTTTGAATAAGTGAATTTTACTTCGTAAATAATTGAAATTGAGTTTCTTTATTAATTAAGTTTTTGGAAATTTATTTAAGTAAGTAAATAATTGAAATTGAATTTTCTTTAACAAGAAATGAAAATGTGATATTCTTGGAATTAATGTAAGACTTGTAATTGAAAGAATTGATTTTACGAATTTAATTTAATTCAAAATTGTAAGTTTTGATTTAATGAAGTTGAACTTAAGAAATTGATTTAATGAATTGGAAATTTAATAGAAATTGTTTTGAATGATAAAGTAACTTAACGAATATTAGATGAAATCGATTAATGAATTTAAATTGATTTGAATGTTAAATTAAGTTAAGTTAAATGATTTCGGAATGAAACTTATTTACGAACTTGAATCAATATTTGAATTGTTTGAAATAGAAATTAAAATTGAATTATAAGATTTCAAAATCATGAATTTGGAAGTTTTGAAACGTAAATTATTTGAAATTGATTTCGAAAGACAAATGAAATATTGATTTACGAATTGAAATTAAAATTGAAATTGATTTGGTTTCGAAATAAATAAACGACCAATCGGTGTAATAATTACGAAAGTTATTAAAGAGACCGGGATCGGTAATGGATATACTCTCTATCTAAACCGAAACCACTTTAATAACTATGCGCAGAGTGATGATCCAGAATGAAGTGGTTGGAATGATGTACGTGATGACTGAAGAAAGAGAACGATGATGGATAGCCTTGACACTTGTGTCAAATTGGAAATGACTAAAACAGGAGTTGTGCCGGGCCAATGGAGGATTAGCTACCTCAAGTGGACACACTTCTTCGAACTACTTATACTTGTTGTCGATTGGTGCACCCTTGATTTTGGGAGTGTTGTTTCATGGTGTTGCGGGCGCTGCGGCGTTGCGTTCTCACCAGTCCAGATCAGGCGAACGGTAGTATCACTACCTTGGGTATTGCCTCATGTGCCTTGTCATACTTGTATTCCATTTATACGCGACCACTACGATTTTGATTTGTACCTTTAGTATATGGATTGCCCTTTGGTGACTTCCGGTTTTGGGGAATCTACGGTCTTGTATATGCTTTTGGGAATAAAAATGTGTTAAGGGTGGAATGGGCCATGACTTAACGCTATTTTGATACCTTACATTACTGATAGACATTATCTACTTATCGTACATTACTACCTAGTAGATAGTTTAACGGATCCTTAAAGGACGGTTATTCCAAACATCCCTTGAGTTACTTGTATTTCAATTGCTATTTCACTTGAGTTGGATTTATTAATATAAGAATGTTAATCCTGACTCGAGTGTCTTGTGTTTTGCTTTACGCTCGGGTCAGACTGAGTGTACCAGTATTCGAGACTCACCTTTGGAGTTGGAGCTTTGCTTGAAGATCCAGCCATCTATTCTGCTTTCAGTATTCGATGATTCCAGTGATGTATTCTGATTTGTATCTGATGTATCATGTTACTCTTCCATTGTATCTGGTTTAACTCTGATGTATCGTATTACTCTTCTGTTGTAAACTCTGATGTATTTTATATTCATATATTAGCTTCATGAACTACTATCTCTTTTATTTCCGCTGCAAATTATTACTCTATGTCTCCTCCAAAATACAACATTCCATCCCATGACCGAGTCAAATCTCTACATGGTCATGCTCTACAAGGCCTAGGCCGAGCCTATTTCAAGTGTTCAAGGGTCCAAAAGTTCTATTTTTGCAAGTTTTGAAGGCGTTTTCATGTTTCGGCAAAAGTTGCTTTGATTTAGAAAAATTTTCGGTGAGTAAAACTTTTGTTTTGGGAAAAGAAATTAACTTGATTTTGATGGGCTATGTGTTGTGAATATATGGTGATTTTTATGTTGAATTATCATGTCGTATTTATGGCATATGATGGTATGTTTATATTTGAACTTGGATTTGGTGATTGGTTGATATGTTTGGATATGCATATGGATATGGATATGTGATATTGGATATAATATTATGGTAGTATGTTTTGAAAACAAAACCATGTGTACATGATGTAAATGCTATGAAGTTTGCACCTTGAAAAGTCGCAGAGGAATTGAGATCCGATTTGAAAATGAATGCTATTTTCTAGCTTTGGATTTTTTTGAAAATGTTTTTCCAAGTTTTTACCTTGTTTTAAGTTTTCAAAACTTTATCATTAGTGTTTTCAAAGTTGTAGTAGCTAGAGTTAAAGTGAAGATTTCACCTAGAAACCAATTCTAGCGAACTGCGTTTATAGCGATAGTCGCTATGGATGCAGTTCGAAAAATTTCACGATTTCAAGTTTTAAGTGTTTTCTTTGTGATTGTTTTTGAAAACTCAGTTTGAATTAATTAAGTAAGTCAAAAGTTTAAGTTTTCATATAATAATAATTTATTTATTTAATTTAAATTAATTAGGTTTAATTATTAATTAATTAATTAGGTTAAATAAGTTGATTTTAAGAAATTGTTAACTAAGTTAATTATATTTAATTAAGTAAGTTTTAAATAACGATTAATTAAGATAAAATAAAATTAGTTTTTAGTTAATCAAGTTTATTTTCTTTAATTAATTGTTAAATGAGAGTTAGTGATTTAATTAATTATTGTTTAATAAAAGGTTAGTTACCCATTTAAACATAAATAAAGTATAATTAAGATTTAATTATGAATAAAATTAGGGTTTTTAGTGATTTAAATTTGATTTAATGAAGATTAATTAAGGTTTAGTTGAGTTTTAAACTTATGATTTTATCAAATGTTATTTATTTAAAAGTTTTTTTATAACCCTATCGGTTATTTATTTTTAACCAATTTTCTTCTTTAAGTGAGTTGTTTTTTAAACCAAGGACCACTTGTCCATGCTATTAAGTAGCCAAATGAATTAAAGTAGTTGTAATAAAACGTTGAGACATTTTATTGAAAGTAAGTCGACTTGTACTTATCACAAATACTGCACTTCGGATACGTGATGAATACAAGGGGGTTAATTTCGATAAGTGAGTCATGATAATCTAAGCGTATGGAACTTATGTTCATATGTAAATCTTTACACCCTGATTGTGGAATGGTCCACTATAAACCACTTGACTCTTTAAAATTATCGAATGTTGGTTTGGAGAGACCGGGATCGGATATTAGTGGTTATCCGAAAACCACTTCGAACCAACATAAATGTTCGAATTGGAAATAGTGAAGGCGAGGTCCATGATAAAGACATAGAAGTGCAAGGGCTATTTGATATTAACCCTGAGGGTGAATCCAAAATGGGTGTGGTGGAGATAGTGCCTTCAGTTCGTTCATCTCCTGAACGACTTGTATGGATGAGTGCTGACATTGTGTCAACATATGGAAGGCAATGTTAGCATTCGAAGTGGCAATGCTATAATAAAGGTAAACGTAGCCTCAGGCCTCATCAATCGAGAATGACTAAATCAGGGGAGATGCAGCAAGGCTAAGTGGGTCGCTCCTATTAGGGTAAGGTTATCCCTATCAAGAGTCCCTACTATCAACTTATGTATGCTTCGGTACGGTTACTGATCCCACCGAGGGGTGATCTTATTTGGTACTATCTAGTAAGGGGTAGGCCGGTCTTGTGTTGGCAGGGGATCCAGACGAGGTCCTCGATGTTATTTTATCTAGAGATGCTCCACGACAGGTGGTACCCCAGTAGCCAGTCATTGTATGGAATCCGTTCTCCAATATGTGCCGTACGTTTTTAGTTGTACCGAGATACGTTGAAATGTGAGTTGCAAGCATTTCAGCTATGTTCTATTTTACTTGAAAACCCTTGACATTATCATAATATCACCAGGTTTCTATATAAATTGTTTTGGTTATCGTAAGGTAAAAACCCGTCCGTGTTTATGTGCGGAGTGGTCTTATGAGACACCTTTTGTTTCAAAGTGTTTTATAAAGTAAGAATTAAGTTGTTTGAGTTTATTCATACCAGACCCATGGCTGACTTGGAGTTTTATTTTCTTTTCCCAAAACTCTTGGGTACTCAAATTTGTATGAGTAGCCAAGTGATCAAGGTTTCTTACAGAAGCATTTTAAAGGAGCTGGAGTAGGTGGCTTCACCGTAGCTTATTATATTTATTTCCACTATGTTTATGTATGATCTATGTATTTTGTTATAGCAGACAGTATAACTATCCAGTTGAAATTATATTGTAATGACTCTGATGTATTATTATTATGGAAATGACTATGTAATATCCTATATTATCTATTATATGGTGTTCTGATTCGTGGTGAGATTCTGTGGCTGTTTAGTTTCTTCTTATCTATCATTTTCTTCTACCCTTAATGGCTCGTCTTTTGGTTCAAGAAAGTTGGTCGTTACATTGTGGTATCAGAGCCCAAGTTGAGCGAACACTTAGGCTTTGGGTTAGGGTCATCTTCGAGAGTGCGTATTTGTAATTTTTATTCATATACTTATATATTAGCTTGATAGGTTTGATTAGTACCCTTTTGCCAAGATTTATCTCATCCAAGTATTCTGAGATTATCTTACTATGTCCAGGTAGTAAGACACGAGTAACAAAGGCAAATGAGGTAGGGGAGCAGGTAGCACTACAAGTATAAATGGTTGAACCACAAATCCTAGTGGAGTTTGGATTACCGAAGAGGTAGCATCAATACAGCCTCGAGTAAACTTCGCAACCTTGTGCAAGGATTAAAGAAACCTAAGAGGAAAACCTTTCAAGGGTACCGAATCTATCATTGAAGTACAAGCTTGGCTACGGTCATGTGAGAAGATTTTCAAATGTTTGGACATTTTTGATGATCATAAACGGTTCTTGGCATCATGACAATTGCAAGAGGGTGCAGCTGCATGGTAGGATTAGGTCACCGCAAATGCTCTAAAAGATGAGTTCTCATGGGATAGATTCAAAGAAATATACGAGGACCAATTTTTCCGGCAGCAGGAAGGACTCGGATGTATCAGAACTTTATGGATTTTAAGCAGGGGGATCTATCAGTAGAAGAGTATGAGATGAAGTTCAATGAGTTATCACATTTTGGACCTTGATCGACAGCCCATTAAAGAAGAATGAGATGTTTGTCTTAGGCATGAGGGAAGAATACCTTGAGAAGATGACATCTCATGTTAAAGGTACTTTTTTGGATCTAGTTGATATGGCTCTGACGTACGAGACCTTGGAAAAGAAGACGCCTACTCCAACAGCACCTAGTGGAAATATCGGTGGAAAAGGTTCTAACAAGAGGAAGTTCAATCCAAATTGGAAGAAGCAAGGAAAAGGGAAGCATGGAGAAGGTCAAGGTGGCAAGTCTAAGGATAGTGGGTGTTATATTTGCAAGGAGAAAGGACATATCGCCATGTATTGTCCGATTCGTGAAGTTCCAAAGCAGCAACGACAAGGTAGACCTATCTCTCCGATGGCCCAGAAGACTCTTTGTTTTAATTGCCATCAACCCAGGTATAAGGTAAAGGACCGCCCACTCATGAGCAAGGTGCAGTAGCACAAGGTATACACCATTAAGAATGAATCGTCCACTTCAATAGATGTAAAGGGAAAAGGCGTCCTTGAAGGTACCGTACCGATTAATAGTATTTTTGTTCAAGCATTATTTGATACTGGTGCCTCCCATAGTTTTATCTCTTGTGAATCAGTAGTTAAATTTCATCTTATTCCTAGTATTGTACAGAACCCTATGTGTCTATTTCACCCCATAGGTGGTGTAACCCATTGGAATATGATTTGTGAAGATGTGCCAATTTCCTACCTTTCTCAGCATTTTTCTTGCGACCCGTATGTCTTAGACTTTAAGGGATTTGACATTATTCTTGGTATGGATTGGGTATTAAAATATGGAGCTATTTTAGATTGTAATGAAAGAACCATATCATTAGTAATCAATTTGGGAAGGATTGCTAAAGTACCTTGTAAGGAACCCAGTATTAATATGTGTAGTTTCTTGTATGCCTTTGAAGCAGCCCAGGAGAGTTTAGGTTCTATTGAAATTATTAAGAATTTTCCCTTCGAAGAAGTCAAAAGTTTACCTCCGCAACGTGAGATTGAGTTCTGCATTGATTTGGTCCCTGGTGCAAGGCCGGTGGTTCAACCTTAGTGAAGGATGGCTCCAAGGGAGAGGGAGGAGTTGGTAAGTCAAACCCAGGATCTGTTGAGGAGAGGATTGAGTGAATCCAGTCGTTCGAGTTGGGGATCTGCTATGGTGTTTGCGGTAAAGTCTAATGATCTTTAAGGTTGTGCGTGGACTATAGGGAGTTGAATAAGTTGACCATTAGAAACAAGTATTCCTTACCCTGCATCGATGATCTTTTTTATCAACTTCATAGAGCTATAGTATTTTCTTAAATGGATCTAGCAACTGGATTCCATCAGTTGAGGGTTGCTGAAGATAGTATACCCCTAACTTCTTTTAGAGGCCCTGACTGTTTCTTTGAGTGGTTGGTTATGCCTTTCAGGCTAACTAATGCACCAGCGTATTTTGTAGATCTCTTGAACCGTATTTTCTTAGATGTTCTTAACAAGTTTGTGTTAGTTTTCATCGACGACATCCTTATCAACTCCAAATATGAGGAGGAGAATAACATAATTTGGAAGTGGTGTTGGAGACATTGAGGAGACATGTCTTGAATGCGAAATTTTCTAAATGCCATTTTTGGAAATCAAAAGTAAGATTCTTAGGACATATCATGACAGGAGAAGAAATTTCAGTAGATCCAGTGAAGGTGGAAGTTGTTCAGGAATGGAAGCAATTGCAGACTCCTACCGAGGTTCTTAGTTTCTTAGGATTGGCTGGGTACTATAGAAATTTTATTCAAGGTTACTCTATGATTTCCTCCCATTTTACTAAGCTGACTAAGAAGGAGGAGAAATTTGTATGGACCCCAAAGTGTGAAGAGGCATTTCTAGAATTGAAGAAGAGATTGACCAGTGCACCAGTTTTGGCTGTTTCAGATGGGAATAGTGGGTTCACAGTTTATACAAATGCATGTGGAGTGGGACTTGGTGCTGTTCTGATGCAGCATGGTAGGGTGATTGTGTATGCAAGTGGGCAGTTGAAGCCTCACGAGAAGAATTATGCTACGCATGACCTGGAGTTTCTAGCTGTTGTCTTTGCATTGAAGATGTGGAGACACTACTTGTTGGGTAAGGATCCTTCTATTCCTCTTAGTTTCTTTATAATCTTTAGAGATTTTAGGAGTAAGTTTTCTTTCTTTAATTAGGTGAAAAATTCGAGCTTTTCACGCATCATAAATCCCTAAAGTATCTCTTTTCTCAGAAGGATTTGAACCAGAGGCAACATAGATGGTTGGAGTTTCTTGCGGCCTATGACTTGGATATTCTTTACACGCCAGGGAAGGCTAATGTAGTGGCGGATGCCTTGAGCAGGAATGCTTTTTTGACTCTTTTGGAGGTTACCTCGACTCTCCTACAAAGGATAGCAAGCAAGCAAAAGATGGATAGGAGCTTAATTGCAATCATTAGGAAGTTTGAGGAGGGGCCATGCACAAGTTTCAAAATTGATAACCGAGGAGTTTTGAGGATGAACGGATGAATCTGTGTACCGAATGTCAATGGTCTTAGGTAGGAAGTTTTCTCAGAATGCCATCGCACAAAGTTGAGTATCCATCCAGGTGTCCCAAAAATGCATAGGGAGATGAAGCAGATGTTTTGGTGGAAGCGAATGAAGAGTGATATCTCTATCTTTATTAGCAGGTGTTCGTGCTGTCAACAAATAAAAGGTGGTCATCAAAAGATAGCCAGATTTTTGCAACCTTTGGAGATTCCTAGTTGGAAATGGGAAATGATATTAATGGATTTTATTGATGGTTTACCTAGAACCAGAAAAGGAAACAAAGGAGTATGGGTTATCATGGATCGACTAATGAAGAGCGCACATTTTACTTCGGTAAAACCAATAAGGACCGCTGCTTATTTAGCTGAAATTTTTACGAGGGAGATAGTCAGGTTGCATGGAGTTCCTATGAGTATTGTAAGTGAGCGAGACCCCATTTTTACTAGTGAATTTTGAGAAGAATTGCAAACAACCCTTGGAAAAAGGTTGAGCTTAAGTACAACATATCACCCTCAAACAGACGGACATAAGAAGCGGGTGAATTGGATTCTAGAGGATCTCTTAAGAGATTTTACTATGGATTTGGTGGATCATGGGAGGATCATTTGCATTTGGTTGAGTTCTCCTATAAAAATAGCTTCCAAGTAAGCATTGGGATGGCACTGTATGAAGCCCTATATGGAAGACCATGCAAGTCACCATCATGTTGGGTTGAAATGGGAGATATACTAGTTCTTGGGTTGGATATGATCCGAGAGGCTACAGAGAAAGTTACAGTGATTAAGAAAAGAATAAAGAGGCCCAAGATCCACAAAAGAGTTATGCGGATAAGAGGCGAAGGATTTGGAATTCATGGCTGGAGACTTGCTATTTTCAAAGATTTCACCAATAAGAGGGGCTGTTAGATTTGGAATGGCTGGGAAGTTAGCTCTAAGGTAAGTTAGATCTTTCCGTATTCTTGAGAGGATCAGACCACTTGCTTATAAGGTTGAGTTGCCAGAAAGGTTGGCAGGTGTTCATAATGTGTTCCACATGTCTCATTTGAAGAAATATGTTCATGACCCATCTTTAATTGTAGAGCCATCGCTTCAAGAGGAATTGGAAATAGAACCGAACCTGACAGTGGTTAGGCATCCAGTGTATGTTGTGGATCAAGATGAAAAGAGGTTGCGTAACAAGGTGGTGCAGCTAGTTAAGATTCAGTAGAGCAAGAATCCTAGAGACTGCACTTGGGAGATGGTTGATCATATGAGAGAAGCCTATCCCGAATTGATGTTAGGATAGCTAGTCGTAGGTTGTATGTATAGTGTATGTTTGTTTACTATGGATGCTAGTGTATGTATTTGTATGTGTTTATGATATGAATATATAGCTTTTTGCGTAGTTTGAATTATCTCCTTGATTGCTAATTTCGGGACGAAATTCTTCCAAGGGAGGAGAACGTAACGACCCGGAATTTAATCGCTATTTAAATAAATATTTTATTATATTTTAAATAATTAATAAATGGATTAAAAAAAAACTATTTTAAATAATAATTAATGATAATAAAATCGTTTTCAAAATTTGTTTACAAAATATATAGTTCATAGAAAAATAGAAAATGTGGCCTAAAATTATTTCCGAAATATCGATTTTTCATTGGTTAAAAATTGTTTTAAAGGTTATAACACTATGTTAAACACAAATGCACACATTACAAACTTCTTTAACATGTTGTGTACATGTACATATGCATGTACACATTTACACACTTAAACATATTAACATATAAGATCTTATTTAATAAAAGTAAGTATATATACATATAAAAATACACTTTTTCAACACAAGTACACTAGAGACATGGCATGAATAGTGAAAGCAAGGGGAGGGGGTAGTATGAACGGTTTTGAAGGAGAGGAGGAGGTATGGCTATGCATGCTTACATATATTTTAATATAAGCACTTACATATATTTTAATTAATATTCTAAGCCTATAAATACCACTACTTGTTCATATTCTCATTTTTACAAACCTCCTCTTCACTACGAAATTTCCTAAGAGCTTGAGCTAAAGCATCAATAGTTTCCTCTTCATAAATTTGAAAATAGAAAAAAAATCACTTCCGTATGCAAAAATTCTTCCCTTAATTCACAAAACAACTTCTACATCTCCTAAAACATTTTCTCCTCAAAAATACAACATTCCATCCACCAAAAAAAACCATGGCCAAGCCAAATCTCCACATGGCCGCGCCCTACAAGGCCTAGGCCGAGCCCATTTCAAGCGTTCATGGTCCAAAAGTTCTATTTTTGCAAGTTTCGAAGGCGTTTTCGTATTCTGGCAAAAGTTGCTTTGATTGAAAAAAAATTCATTGAGTAAAACTTTTGTTTTTGAAAATGAAATTAACTTGATTTTGATAGACTATATGTTTTGAAAATATGGTGATTTTTACGTTGAATTATCATGTCGTATTTATGGCATATGATGTTATGTTTATGTTTGAACTTGGATTTGGTGATTGGTCGATATGTTTGGATATGTATATGGATATGGATATGTGATATTGGATATAATATTATGGTAGTATGTTATGAAAACAAAACCATGTGTATATGATGTAAATGTTGTGAAGTTTGCAGATTGAAAAGTCGCAAAGGACTTGAGATCCGATTTGAAAATTAATGCTATTTTCTAGCTTTGGATTTTTTTGAAAATGTTTTTCCAAGTTTTTAACTTTGTTTTAATTTTTGAAAATTTCCCATTTGTGTTTTCAAAGTTGTATTAGCTAGAGTTAAAGTGAAGATTGCACCTAGAAATTAATTCTAGCGAACTACGTTTATTGCGATAATCGCTGTGGATGTAGTTCGGAAAATTTCACGATTTCAAGTTTTAAGTGTTTTCTTTTGGATTGTTTTTGAAAAATCATTTTGAAGTAATTAAGTAAGTCAAAAGTTTAACTTTTAAATTATTTAATAATTTATTTATTTAATTTAAATTAATTTGGTTAATTATTAATTAATTAATTAATTGAGTAATTAGGTTAAATAACTTGATTTTAAGAAATTATTAACTAAGTTAATTATTTTTAATTAAGTAACTTTTAAATAATGATTAATTAAGATAAAAGAAAATTATTTTTACTTAATCAAGTTTATTTACTTTAATTAATTATTAAATGAGAGTTAGTGATTTAATTAATTATTGATTAATAAAAGGTTAATTACCCATTTAATTATGGTTTAATTTCTTAAATAAATGTCATTTAATTAAAGTTTAATTAAGGTTTAATTATGGATAAAATTAGGGTTATTAATGATTTAATTTTTTTAAATTATGATTAATTAAGGTTTAATTGAGTTTTAAACTTACGATTTTGTCAAAGGTTATTTATTTAAAAGTTTGTTTTTTACCCTATTGGTTATTTATTTTTAACCAATTTTCTTCTTTAATTGAGTTGTTTTTAAAACCAAGGATCTCTTGTCCATGCTATTAAGTACCCAAATGAATTAAAGTAGTTGTAGTAAAACGTTGACACGTTTTAGTGAAAGTAAGTCGACTTGTACTTAGCACAAATACCGCATTTCGGAAACTTAATGAATACAAGGGGGTTAATTTCGATAAGCGGGTCATGATAATATAAGCGTATGGAACTTATGTCTATATGTAAATCTTTGCATCCTGATAGTGGAATGGTCCACTATAAATAACTTGACCCTTTAAAATTATCGAATGTTGGTTTGGAGAGACCGAGATCGAATATTAGTTGTTATCCAAAAACCACTTCGAACCAACATAAACGTCCGAATTAGAAATAGTGAAGGTAAGGTCCATGATAAAGATTTAGAAGTGCAAGGGCTATTTGCTACTAACCCTTAGGGTGATTCCAAAACAGATGTGGCGGAGATAGTGCCTTCGGTTCATTCATCACTTGAACGACTTGTATGGATGAGTGCTGACATTGTGTCAACATATGGAAGGCAATGTTAGAATTCGAAGTGGTAATGCTATAATAAAGGTAAATGTATCCTCATGCCTCATCAACCGAGAATGACTAAAACAGGGGAGATGAAGCAAGGCTAAGTGGGTCGCTCCCATTAGGGTCAGGTTATCCCTATGTGGAGTCCCTACTGTCAACTTATGTATGCTTCGGTACGGTTGCTGATCCCAACCGAGGGGTGATCTTATTCGGTACTATCCAGCAAGGGGTATGCCGGTCTTATGTTGGCAGGGGATCCAAGCAAGGTCCTCGGTGTTATTTTATCTAGAGATGCACCGTGATAGGCGGTACCCCAGTAGCCCAGTCATTGTATGGAATCCATTCTCCAATAAGTGCCGTACGTTTTTAGTTGTACCCAGATATGTTGAAATGTGAGATGCAAGTATTCAACTATGTTTTATTTTACTTGAAAACTCTAGACATTATCATAATATCACTGGATTTCTATATTTGTTTTGGTTATCATAAGGTAAAAACCCATCCGTGTTTATGTGTGGCGTGGTTTTATGAGATACCTTTTATTTCAAAGTTTTTTATAAAGTAAGAACTAAGATGTTTGAGTTTACTCACACCAGACCCATATCTGACCTGGAGTTTTATTTTCTTTTCCTAAAACTCTTAGGTACGCAAATTTGTATGAGTAGCCAAGTGATCCAGGTTTCTTACGGAAGCATTTTGAAGGAGCTGGAGTAGGTGGCTTTACCGTAGCTTATTATATTTATTTCCGCTATGTTTATGTATGATCTATGTATTTTGTGATGGGCAGGTAGTATAACTGTCCAGTTGAAATTGTATTGTAAGGACTCTGATGTATTATTATTATGGAAATGACTATATACTATACTATATTATCTATTATATGTTGTTCTGATTCGTTGTGAGATTTTGTGATGTTTAGTTTCTTCTTATCTTTCTTTTTCTTCTACCCTTAATGGCTTGTCTTTCAATTCAAGAAAGGCTGTCGTTACACAATTTCTAGCAATGTAAAAGCAGGAAGACTAATGAAAAGCTTGTGATGAAAAGCTCGAATCCTCTCCTCCGGCTCCCATGTGCTATCATTAGGATCATCGCCCCACTGAACACGAACTAGGTTGACCACTTTTTCCTAAGCTGCATAGTCTCTCTATCGACTATACAGATAGGTCCATGTGGTCTAGCAACATCCAACTAAAAATCTACCTCCACCAATTGGATTGGCTCGGTAACAACTTTTGAATCGCGCATACACTTTCGCAGATGCAAGACATGAAATACATTACGCACCCTAAAAATCTTCTTAGGAAGATCAACCCGATAAGCTAAAGTACCAATCCTCCCAGTAATGGGAAAAGGTCCAACAAATCTCGGTGCAGACTTCCTTGAACCGCCTACCTCATGACATAGTTCAATGGAGATACTTTCATAAAAACCATATCTCCTACATAAATCTCCAAGTATGAACGCCTCACATCAGCAAAACTCTTTTGACAGTCCCGAGACGCGTTTATCCTCTTCATGATCAATTCAACCTTCTCCGTAGTCTCACAGACCATGTCGGGAGCAAGTATCAGTCTATCAGTCGTCTCGGACTAATATAACAGTGACTTGCATAGTCACCCATACAAAGCTTCATAAGGTGCCATGCCAATACTCGCCTGATAACATTTATTATAAGTGAACTCTACCAACGGCAAATGGTCCTCCCATGAACCCCCAATGTCAAGAATACATGCCCTTAACAAATCCTCAAGCACCCGATTCACCCTTTTAGTCAACCCGTCTGTCCACGGGTGATACGCGGTACTCAAGCTCAACTATGCGTCCAAAGCATCCTAAAAATCTGCCAAAACTAACCAGTGAATATTAGATCACAATCACTAATGATGCTCATCAGAATACTATGGAGTCTAACAACCTTCCAAACATACAAAGTGGTCGAAGATAAAGTTGTCTTTGAAGAATGAACATGAATGAAATGAGCACTCATCGTCAGTCGGTCTACTATAACCCAAATGCTCTCATTTCCTCACCTACATCGAGGCAAGCCATCAATGAAATTCATGGAAACCTATTCCCATTTCCATAGAGAAACTTCTAACGGAAGCAATAATCACTTGGCTTCTTCAACTCTGCTTAACTCTTTAATAAATTAAGCACTACGCAACAAACTCCAAAATGTGGCATTTCATCTTCCTCCAATAGAATGAACATCGAATATCTCTATACATTTTGTCGCCATTGGGATGAATAGTCATTCTAGAATAGTGACACTCTCTAAGCACCTCATCAATAAGCCCATCCATATCAGGAACACATAATCGACCAACATGTCGAAGCTACCTGTTTCGTTCAATGGAATATCGATTTAAATCAATAGACTTTGCTCCACTCTCAAGATGCTAAAAATTCCATATGAACTCCACATCACGTCTTTGGCAAGATCCGATATGTTGAAAAAGACTAGGTCTCGCATATACACGAAAGTACTATAGCGATTTAGCAACTTTTCATATAAGCTAAACGACAAAGCATTAGTAAATAGTATACCTCCTAGGTCGCTTGTAACCCAGGTACAATATCATATGGAGGTTGGAAATTAATTTCCGCGATACTGCAATCTCTACCACACAAAAGATAAAGAACCCAATGTGTCATGCCATCTACTATGTGTGTTAGCACCAAAATTGGTCACTAACCTCGTAGAGAAAGATTGGGTAGAGATATAAGTGATGAAAGTAAATTAAACAGAGAAGACAATGCTAATCTAACTGCAGAAAGTAAGAACACCAAATTTATAGTGGTTCAGCGTAATTGCCTACGTCCACTTTGAGGTTAAACTTTATTGATCTTCTTTAAAGTTGATTACAAATACAATTCGTGAATCAAATGCTTGCATGAAGTTGTTTAAGTAGAGAAGATGAGTCTTGAAAATGGCAGAGTCTCCCCAGTGTTCTCTCCCCAAAAAAGGATCCCTTTCACTGTGACCCTGCCCCTCTATTTATAGGCAAATATGGACTGGACTTCCCAAATGGGCTGGATGGCCGAACACTCTAGCCCCAGTACAATGGTCGCTGCATGCCGATCCTGGTATGCCAAACGCTCTGATGCCGAAGAGTCCTTCTATGCCGAACGATACGCTGGATGTGTGGGAAGTGCAAGATGATTGTCAGTTGAGGCCGAACGTGTCTCTATCCGAAGCTCTTGAACGAAAAGTGCACGCTGGCCGAACGACATTGCCTCCTTGAGTAGTTGTGCATACTGAATGTCTTCTGGATGCCGAGTACTCACGTTGCCGAGTACTACGCCGAGTACCTTGGTGTGCCGAGTACTCTCGTTGCCGAGTACTACGCCGAGTACCAAGGGACGCCGAGTGCTCTTGTTGCCGAGTTCTCCTATCACCGAGTACTAACAGTGCCGAACGCTAGGGATGCTGAGCATTGGTTGTCGCCGAGTGCCAGTTGACGCCGAACACTACTTGACGCCGAGTCTCCTGGTCGCCGAGCATTACGGATGCCGAACGCTACGGATGCCGTGTGCTTCGCCGAACACTCCTGGATGCGGACCACTCTGAGATGTTGAGTCCCACTGGATGCCGTGCGCTCCGCCGAACACTCCTGGATGCCAAGTGCTTCGCTGAACACCCCTGGATGCCGGCCACTCTGAGATGCCGAGTGTCACCTGATGCCGAGCACTAGTTGCTTGGTCAAATCTCCAGGAAACACTTGCCCCCCAAAGTGTATCGCGTGGCCGAACGTGATGCGCTTTGAATCTGGTTCAATTTTCCTTGATGATGCCTTCTCGAGCATGCCTGTGACGGAGGTGCGTGACGAACGTGGTTTGGATGCCGAACGATACGTTCGAAGCCGAACAGCCCTCATGTGCCGAATGGCACTTCGTTTTGATGTCGAACACTCTGGTATTGACCGGTTCTACCGGGTATAGCCTTTTCAACTTCTACCTCCCTCTATATAACCAGGTCCTTCTCGTCCCTTCTCCTTTACCTTTTCATTTCTGTCACTCTTCCAAGATTTGCAATTTTCTCTAGCCGAACAGATTTACAACTTGAACATTCCTTCCTAAGCTCCTAACTGCAATCTAGGTACTGCTCCTCGTATAACTCGAATAGGTTTCAAATGAGATGGTCAAGTTTGTCATGTAGAAAGCTTTCGAGTAGGTTGCCCTCATTGCCGAACGATAATGCGAGGCGAGGAGGAAGGATTTGAGGTGTTTGCACATGTGGCTATCGTATTTAGCTCCATCGCGCCGAACCAAAGTCAAAAAAGAAGGAGAAGGAAAACGTTGGAGGTGGTAAGGGTGTTGGATGGCATAGCTATGGTTCGGCGTATGTTGTCATGCGCCGAATGATAGAGGCTGCCGAATAGTATTTCGCCTGAATAAACTAAGGCCGAACACTCGCTAGATCACCGAACAATAACTTAGCCGAACGAACTCTGGTTGCCGAACACACTTAGACGCCGAACTGTATCAATGCCGAATGTCATAAATATTGAGCAGCTGACATGTCGAACCATGTTTAGGCCGAACAATACAATTGCCGAACAGAACTTATACCGAGCAAAACAAAACCGAACATTGTACTTAGGCCGAACATTTTGAATGCCGAACAGAACCTTTAACTGGACAATGACTTAACCGAACGAGGCCTTTAGCCGAACAAGGCCTTTAGCTGAACACTTGACAATGACTTAACCGAACAAACATACATGCTGATCTATTCTTAGGACGAACAATGCAATTGCCGAACAACATTTAAATGCCGAACAGTTATAAATGTCAAATTAGACTTAAGCCGGATACTTCATAAATTACATGTTTTCTAGATCTGGAACTGTAACCACCACCAGGCGGGCTCTTTGAAACGATCAGCGATGACGGTCTTCGAAGGCAACGATTCGAAGCTCATTTTTATATCTTTGAAATCTTATTGCTTGTACACAATTGCTTGCACTAGTTCACACACCACGTGGGGGGAAATCTCGTGTTGCTAATTCTAACGTTCAACGTCTTTTAAGTATAGTTCTCTCAAGCACTTAGCCAGGTTCGTTATTTATTTGGGATGTCGAGAAAATCTAGCTCCGCCGCTATATCCGACAAGCCTGGGCAGTCATCAAGGCAAGGAGTCGTTGATACTTCTAATCCATCGACTTCTCCTGCTCATAACTTGGCACCTGATGCTTTGGAGGCAACAATCTTACTAGACAATCCGATCGATTCATAAGCCTCGGAGATCAACGAAGCTGCTCTGCGACGGATATGCTCCATTCATGGGATTCCTTTTGCCGACGTGTTAGTTCCTTCGAGACACGATCGTCCTCATCTGCCCCCAGTCGGGTACACTACCTGCAACAAGTTCATGTGTTGGATGGGCAGCGTGCCTCCGTTCAACTTATTTCTCCGGGATGTACTGCAGTACATAGACATAGCTCCGTCGCAGCTGCACCCGAACGGCCATGCATTTCTATATGGGACTTACTTACTTTTCATGGCCGCCTTCTCCAGACCTCCAACCGCCGGTGATATCAGATACATTTATATGTTCAAGAGACGGAAAGACAGTCCTTCCTTTATGTTCCTCGAGCCATACCACAAATGCCAGATCTTGACAGGGGCATGTAGTAAATTCGCCCTGTACAAACAGGAATGGTTCTATGTGCGCCGCCCTTCGGGTTTCGCTAGGAGATTAGTTGAAGGCAGTAAGTCTCTCTGCTGAGTCACTATTCGTATTTGATCGGAGTCGTGCTTTTTCTAACTCTTCATTTCATCTTTTCAGGTATCAACCCGCGTCCGGAAGGCCTAGGATATTCTGAGGCTGTTGAAGCCATTAGAGCTCTTCCTACTGAGGATCGAGACATCCGGACTATCATTTCAAATGAATCACTGTCGGGGTTTGGCTTGCTAGCCCCTGGTCGTCGGATCAGCCTTTCAGAAGGTGTCACCATTCCCAAACCTCCGTCTGGTAAAGGGAAAAAACAGGCCGGATCGTCGTCGCGCCGCACTCCCGATACGCATGGAGAAGGTGAGCGCAAAGAAGACGAAGCTCCTGAGACTCAGGGCGAGAACGTGGGTCCCGCTTGGAATCTGGCAATCGAAGTTCAGGATATTGAGACGTCATCCTCCCCTTCGAAGGGAAAGAAGAAGTTAAAATATACAGTTCAAAAGGAGAAAGTTGGTGGCACTTCAAAAGTTACGCCTATCCCGCCTGAGAAAGAGGCTTCCTAACAACATCTGGAAAGTTCTCTGAGGGGTCTGTCAAACCTGTCCATTCCTGATGATTTACTTAATTACGGGTTCGATGATCCTGAAGCTCTCAAATTTTCTTCGCCCGCTAGAGGCAATGCGGGAGTTCAACTCCCGGTCCAAGGAGACAACACCCCGATTAGTAAAGATAAACGAACTGGTCCGTCGGGGGGAACACTAGGACACACACGCACATATGCATTCCATCATACACTTCAAGTTTTCTCTCATCTCACGGACTTTTCTTAACTCGTTGTTATCTCCATTCTTTGCAGGTGATATGGAGCGTTCTCACGGACTCGATCGTCTTCAGGGCTCTTCTTTATTTCATCACTCTGGACGGGATTCTGGTTCAGGCAGACGCAGGGACAGAGGCGATTATGAAGATAGGGACAATCGTCCCCACGAGTTGTTTCACCGCAAGAAGGCACATTCTCAATCTTCCCAGTCCCGTGATCTTCCTCCTCCAACTGAGCCGGATAGGGAGAAGTCTTTACAGAAGGGTTATCAATCTGATGCTCCTCGAGAACAACATTCCAGTTCATCGAGTACAAGGCAAGTTCGAGAGCAACGGAAAAGAGCGGAATTCTCAAAGCCTCCTCCTCCTACTCCTGCGATGGACCCAACCGTTGCGGAAAAGATGGTCGATCTTAAGGCCAAGTTTCCAAAAATTTGCTTCGATGGTCTGAAGTTCCTCCCGGCCATTCATCATATTCCCGGGCATGTGAAGCAGAGTGCCATTGCCTGCAATAACGACGTCTATGTTCAACATGACGCGTTTGTGCACTTGGTGGAGAAGATCTCGGAAGTATCCGTTGAGCGTCAACATGAGATTGATCGTCTGAATCTGGAGGCTGGCAGCGATAAGAAAATCATCAAACTCCAAGACGAAGAGCTTTCTTCGTATAAGTCGAAGCTGGAAGCCGCTGAACAAAGCGCAAAAGATACTGCTGAGGCAGTTACTCGTTTAGAGGCGGCTCACAAAAAAGAGCTTGACGAAGCAGTCCAGCACAGCGGTGCCCTCGCCCTAGAAAAAGACTCTGTCCAAAAAGAAAGGGACGCGCTCGCCACCCAAGTCAAAGAGCTGAAAGAATTACTCTCCAAGGAGAAGGAGGATAAGGTAGCTGCTCAAGAAGAATCACAACGATACTGTGATGAGATCGTTGCTACCCGACTCCTGAAAACAAAGCTCGATGACGAACTCGCTGGGGTTGAGAAAATGAAGGATGAGGCCCGTGAGGAGGGCAAAAGAAAGGCTGCAAAGGAGATTGACTCTCGCCTCGAGGCGGCCGTGGAAGCCGGCAGGGAAGAGGTCAAAAGCATGTTTGACCCGTTGATTACTGAATACGGAGCCCGCGTCCTCATGCATCGCGACTTAACATTCTTGGGTGACGGCTACCTTGAGTCCCTAGCCGAGGCCTGGGAAACTTTGATAAGGATTAGGAAGATCGAGTCAGGCTCCGAAGAGGTCGATGAGGAGGCCCTGGTGAAAGAGTTCCTTAGGGGGAATGAGCCATCGGATTTATCCGCAGCATTGGCACTTTACAGCAAAGGCTCTCCCCTTCCAAAAGAGAAAGATGGTGAAGCTAGCCCATCTGGGGTTAATATTACTGCTCTTCATACTGCTGCTCAATCTACTGCCCAATCGGCCGGTCGGCCGACACTTGATCCATTCGAGCAGCATGTTGGTTATGACCCCGAAGTCCCTGGGCTCGGTGCTCATGTGCTATCACCTATCCTGGAGGGTGAAACCCCACGTGCCACCGATAGCCAACCGGAACCTGGTGGGAAATTCTTCTTTCTCTGGGAGTCGAAAGATCCCGTTTTTTTAGCAGTGGCTACTCGTTCTAACGCTCATTCTTTATGTTTTCGTGCAGGTTGTTCTGACGCCGAGCAAACTCCGAGGAGCGATGACGCCAAGGAGGAGGCAGGGAAAACAAGCGATGCTGTCCATGCGGGAGTACTCCCTGTTCCTGATGCTCAGGTGATCGGGGCGCTGGATGATGATAAGCTCGACACTTCATCTCCTGCCGAAGGGGATGATGAAATTGAAATCACCGGCGCCTCTGAGCATACTTCACAGACAAGCATGAAGGACCGCCTTGCCGAAGAGGAGAAGAAAAAGGTTGAGGTCAAAGCTGAACCTGGAATACTGGAAGTAACCGACCCACGGAACCGCCCTTTGAAAATCATTCTCCCAGGCAAGTTCAAAACGCTGGATGTTCCGTCTCCTACTCCTGACTCCGTTTCTTTAGCAAGCAAAAAGTCCAAGAAAAAGCGTGAGGGAGAGGAGTCGTCGGAAACAACAAAGGAAGACAAGAAGAAGAAGTCGAAGAAATAATCGATACACTCGTTCAACGAGTTTCTTGCTTAAGTCTTGTAATTGCTTTTTTTTTCACAACTTGTAGTTTGTATAGAGAGGTCTGAATTTTGTAGGAGTGATCATGTAACCCCATTTTGGACTGATCGAATAAAGTTTTTGGTTTCTTTTTCGTTCGAATGATTCTCTTGCTTTTCTTTGGTTTGATGACTAATTGCAGCCATAACTCAAGTTCTTATGAGTTGCCTTATCTCCCAGTCCATTTTCATGTTGTTCAAACATCTCCGGACGTGGCATACTCCTTATTCCACATTTCTCGAGTACTTGGACCTTTTTTCTAAATCTGCGCTCCGGAGATTTAGAGTAAGTTGATCCGCGTTCAGGGGATTCGGAGGTTTGAAATCGTTTATACTCTAGTCCGCGCTCTGGGGACTTAGAGTACTCCGCTCCACACTCTGGGGATTCGAAGATTTGAAATCGTTTATACTCTAGTCCGCGCTCTGGGGACTTAGAGTACTCCGCTCCGCACTCTGGGGATTCAGAGATTTGAAATCGTTTATACTCTAGTCCACGCTCTGGGGACTTAGAGTACTCCGATCCACGCTCTGGGGATTCGGAGATTTGAAATCGTTTATACTCTAGCCCGCGCTCTGGGGACTTAGAGTACTCCGCTCCGCACTCTGGGGATTCGGAGATTTGAAATCGTTTATACTCTAGTCCGCGCTCTGGGGACTTAGAGTACTCCGATCCGCGCTCTGGGGATTCGGAGATTTGAAATCGTTTATACTCTAGCCCGCGCTCTGGGGTCTTAGAGTACTCCGCTCCGCACTCTGGGGATTCGTAGATTTGAAATCGTTTATACTCTAGTCCGCGCTCTGGGGACTTAGAGTACTCCGCTCCGCGCTCTGGGGATTCGGAGATTTGAAATCGTTTATACTCTAGCCCGCGCTCTGGGGTCTTAGAGTACTCCGCTCCGCACTCTGGGGATTCGGAGATTTGAAATTGTTTATACTCTAGTCCGCGCTCTGGGGACTTAGAGTACTCCGCTCCGCACTCTGGGGATTCGGAGATTTGAAATCGTTTATACTCTAGTCCGCACGTCGTACAAGATAATGTAGTTCGTCATTCAATTACGAGATATAGAAACGTTAGTGATTCATGGAAGGTACGGCTTCAAGCCTTTATTAATGAAAATCAACTAAACTGCTCGATTACAACTTTTAAAAAGAAACTAAGTTATTACTGAATGGAAAGATGCAGGAAATAACAGTGCTTAAAACAAGAAAGGAAACATGCTAAATGTAATAGTGCCGTAGATGTTCACTGTTCCATGCTCGGGGGAGTGTCGTGCCATCAACGGTCGCTAGCTTGAATGTTCCCTCTCCAAGCTTCCGTTCAATGGCATACGGACCTTCCCAGCTGGGATTCATACGTGATGGTACCGGGAAAACTCGTTTCAGAACGAGATCACCCACATCAAAGATCCTTGTGCGGACTCTGCCGTCGTAGTAGCGCTTGACTCGGTGCCTATGCACTGCCGCCCTTAATTCGGCTTCTTCATGCTTTTCATCGATGCAGTCCAGTGATTCCAACAAGAGATTCTGGTTCGTCTTGGGATCGTAGTATGTCACTCGGTGTGATGGAACTTCAAGTTCCACGGGTATAACGGCTTCAGAGCCGTATGCCAAGGCGAATGGAGTGTGGCAGGTCGTGGACTTGTGGGTAGTTCTATATGCCCATAATGCTGTCGGGAGTTCATCTACCCACTTGCCTCCAACCTTCTCCAGACGCTTCTTCAGTATGGACTTGATTATTTTGTTGACGGCCTCGACTTGCCCGTTAGCTTTCGGGTGTGCCACGGCGGCGAACTTCTTCTCGATGCCATACTTTAAACAGAACTCTTTGAACTCTCTGCTTTCAAATTGCGTCCCGTTGTCCGTAATGATGGTGCGTGGAAGGCCAAAGCGGCATATAATGTTTCGTATAACGAAGTTAATGACCTTCTTAGAGGTGATTGTGGCCAAAGGTTCTGCCTCAGCCCATTTTGTGAAATAGTCGACTGCAACTATCGCATATTTCGCGCCACCTTTGGATATAGGCAAAGAGCCGATTATGTCGATTCCCCAGATCGCAAATGGCCAGGGACTATTCATTTGTGTGAGTTCCTTTGATGGAGCCCTCGGGATTTTCGCATATCTTTGACACTTGTCGCATTTTCTTGCGTAGTCCGCGGCGTCCCGGTTTACGGTGGGCCAGTAATATCCATAGCGGAGGATCTTCTTTGCTTGCGTTTGCCCCCCAGTATGGTCGCCACATTCCCCTTCGTGAACCTCTCTTAAGACCCGCTTTGTCTCATCATGAGCGATGCATCGCAATAATGGGACTGAGAATCCTTTTTGGTACATCGACCCATCCTGCATTACGTATCGCGCGGCCTTTCGAAGGACCTGCCGTCTTTCGCTTCTTTTTTCTGGTAAAGCCCCGGTCGTTAGGTACAGTTTGAATGGGGTTATCCACGATTCCTTCTCGATTTCTGTTTCCAACACACGATCGACTTTCATCCCGTCTATGCTCGGGGCATGCAAGACTTCGACGGGATACAATCCCATTTGCTGCGCATCGCCGGTACTTGCAAACTTAGCCAATAAGTCGGCTTCTTTGTTCTGTTCGCGCGAGATATGTGAAATGTCATAACGCTCAAGATTTGATAGTAGTTCTTGGACCTGAACGAGGTACGGAGCGAGCTTTCGTCCCTTTGCTTGGTAGTCTCCCCGTACTTGGTAAACCACCAACTGTGAGTCGCAAAAGATTTCGATTGATTTGATCCCGAGTTCTCTGATGAGCTTCAAGCCAGCGATCAGTGCCTCATATTCTGCTTCGTTATTTGTAGCCGGGAAATCAAGCTTCACGGCATAATAGATTGATCGGTTTTCCGGAGTTATGAGAACTATGCCCACGCCGAAGCAACGGTCGTTTGATGCACCGTCAGTGTATAATTTCCATCGAACAGGGGGAATGATGTCATGATCATCCGGTTCGATGGGTATGGTAAACTCAGCGATGAAATCTGCTAACGCTTGCCCTCAGACGGCTCTCCGTGGTAAGTAGGCGATATCGAATTGGCTCAACTCGATGTTCCATTTTAGCAACCTTCCAGAAGTTTCCGGCCGTTGGTGTACTTGCCTCAGGGGTTGATCGGTATAAACGCCGATTGAATGTGCTTGAAAGTATGGGCGCAGCTTACGTGATGCAATCACCAAGCAATAAGCCAATTTCTCGATCTTACGGTAATTCCTCTCTGCCCCTGTTAAACGCTTGCTAACATAGTACACCGGCTTCTGGACTCGATCCTCCTCACGAACCAAAGCCGCACTTATCGCATGTGGGGATACTGCCAAGTATACATATAACATTTCGTGGTCAAATGGTTTCGACAGCATTGGTGGACTCTCCAGATGCCTCAACAGATTCTGGAATGCTTCCTCACAACTAGCCATCCATTCAAAATTTCTCTTCCCTTTCTTTATTATATCAAAAAATGGGATGCACTTGTCAGTTGCCCTGGATATAAATCGACTCAACGCAGCTACTTTTCCATTCAAGCTCTGTACTTGTTTTATAGTCCTGGGCGCTTGCACATCTCGAATAGCTTGGATCTTTTCTGGGTTGGCTTCAATTCCCCTAGCATTGACGATGAATCCCAAAAACTTCCCTGATGCAACGCCGAAGGAACACTTCAGAGGGTTGATCTTCATCCCATAAAACCTGAGTATGTCGAACATTTCAGCCAAGTCTCGAATGTGGTCATTTGACCGTCGTGACTTCACGAGCATGTCATCCACATAGACTTCCATCGTTCTACCCAGCTGGTCCTTGAACATTCGATTCACTAAACGCTGGTAAGTTGCTCCTGCATTCTTCAATCCAAAGGGCATCACTACATAGCAATGCAATCCGACATTTGTAACGAAGCTGGTGTGTTCTTGGTCCGGAATATGCATCGAGATTTGGTTGTACCCTAAATACGCATCCATGAATGACAACAGCTCGTGTCCTACGGTGGAGTCGACCAACTGATCGATCCTAGGCAACTGTCCTTAGGGCATGCTTTGTTCAAGTCGGAATAATCTACACAAGTCCTCCATTTCCCATTCGCCTTTTTTACCAGCACGGGGTTGGATACCCACTCAGGGTAGAGGGCGTCGCGGACGAACCCATTTGCTTTGAGTTTGTCCACCTCCTCTCCGAGAGCGGAGGACCTCTCCGGATCCATTCCTCTCCTTTTTTGTTTAACTAGGACGTATTTCGGGTCTATGTTCAACATATGACTCGTGATGGCGGGAGAAATCCGACACATATCAGAATGCGTCCAGGCGAAAACATCAAGATTCGCCCGGAGGAAGTCGCTAAGGTCTTTAGTCATCGCGGGACCAAGCTGTGATCCGATTTTCAGAATTCGCGAAGGGTCGTCACGACTAACTGAGATGTCAATTGTTAATTCAGCCGGTGCCGCCTTCTCTTCCCTCGGTTTCTCATCGTCGTCTCTCGGATCTATATCTCCGAAGATCCGAGAACTATGCCTGAGCCAGGGCTTGGGCACTACTTGTCAATTATCCGCATTAAGGATGCGGACGGGATTGTCCGCAACCTTTCCCTTCTCCCTCCGATGGGCTTCTCGGAGCTCAGCCACATAACAGGAACGACCAGCTGCTTGGTCGCCATGAACAATACCTACTCCTTTGTCAGTTGGGAACTTCAAAGTTAAACACCACGGGGCCAATGCTGCCCTAAACTCAGCCAGGGCCGGCCGGCCCAAGAAAACATTATATGGAGAATCCACATCCAAAACTACGAAGGGTAGAATTCGCACCCTCCGACGCTCGCCTTGTCCCAGTTCAACTGGTAACTCAACGTACCCCACGGCGTCGGTTGCCGCACCGTTAAAGCCATGTATACGAGCCTTGGACGGTTTCAGGTTGTTTGTTTCCAGTTTCATTTGGTCGTAAGCCTTCTTGAAGATGATGTTGACTGAACTTCCGCAATCAATCAGAATTCTCTTTACATAAGCTGGTCCGATCGTTGCAGATATGACCATCGGGTCGATGGTCGGAGCTTCTAACTGATCAGCGTCCCTGTTTCTAAACACAATATCGTCTGTCATTACGCGCTGCTGCTTAGCAGGGGTCCCGTCCTCCGTGTTCGAACAACACTCAAAATCGGCATGCTTCAGGGAACTTGCATATCGCTCCATCTCTTGCCAATTCTTATTCGTGGGGTGAGGTCCGCCGATAATTGTATTTATGACTAGTCTACCTACGGTTCGGGCAGACTCCTCGGGATGATGCGGAGCTGGTGCACGACCTGGGTTGGACGTTCCCTGTCCTCCTTCTTGTGGATCCTTCACAAATTCTTGCAATTTCTTCTGCCTGATCAACTTCTCAATAGCGTCGTGTAGGTGTCGGCACTCCTCCGTATTGTGCCCATAAGTCTCATGGAAGCGACAATATTTCCCGGTCCGCTTCTGTTCCTCGGTTGATTCCTTCGGACGTGGCTTTCTGTATTGAAATGTATTGCAGGTGGATAAGTAAATGTTCTCAAGCGGTGCGTTCAGCGGAGTATACTCGCTGTAGCTTGGGATTCTCGACTTCCACTTCCCCGCTTCTCTCTTTTTCCCTTGACTCCTTCCGCCGGACTCCTTGGGTTGCCCAGGCTTGTTCTAGACATTGACTTGGACCTTTCCCGAGCTGTCTCCAGACTGCTTCACAGCAATGTTGCTCTTTATTGACTCTTGGACAGGTCCTGGCGCCTTATCTCATCGTACCCACCTAGCTTCCTCTTTTCTTATGAACTGGTGTGCCTTAGAGTAGAAACGCTCTAGTGTAGCCGGAGGTTTTCCTGCTAGCCAGTCTCCAAACTCAGAGTCCGGATCCACACCTCTCATTACAGCCATCAGAATTGCATGGTCATTGGGATTACTGACTTCAGTTGCTGCTACGTGGAATCTTTGTAAATATTCCTTCAACGACTCCCCGGGATTTTGGATTACACTTGACAGAGACATCACGTCCTTTGGGCGCGTAGTGTGTATCCCGAACTGCTCAACAAACTTCTTTGCCAACTCCTCGAAATTTGATACGGATCGCGGAGGAAGTCGGGTGAACCACATAACGATCCCATATAGAGTAATCGGAAAGCACCTACACTTGGTGGCATCATTCGCTCTAGCTGAATCCATCATCCATTCGTACCTCATGACATGCTGTCGGGGGTCAGTCCTCCCTTCATACGTAGGGATAGTAGGCATACTAAACTTCCTGGGGTACGCCGCTTGCAACACAACATCCGTGAACGGAGTATGACTTCTTGACACTCCCCAATCATCATTCGATAGCCCCTGATTTTCCTTCATCAACTGCCTGATCATGGCTGTCAGATCTGGTGTCTGTATGGAAGGCAGAAGGTTAGTGTCCGTTCTACGCGCCTGACCATGCTGATGCCTCCTCTCCTGGCGGTCTGCCAATCGTGCGTCTTGAGGTTCGACATCGTTAGCATTTTGATGATCCGGGCCTCTATCCTCCATCTGCACTCCAGTCCTGAAGTTTCCAGCTCTTGCTTGGTCACGGTCTCCAGTTGTTTGAGCAGCAGCTTCTTCTCGTGCAGCGTCGGTCTTGCGGCATCTGCGCCTGGGAGGTTCATCAGAGGACGTTGAGCTGTCAGATGAAGAGTAAGGAGCGGGATTGCCCCCAGCGTTCTGTTGCTGCTGTTGAGTGAGTTGTGCCATCAGGTTGGCGTTAGCTTGCATCTGCTCTCCTAGTTGTCTCCTGCTTTCCCTGAGTTCTCTCATCAAGTCATTGAACTCTATTCGGGTGACAACTGGAGTTTGTTCTTGAGCGGCAATTCCTGCACTCGGAATCGCTGGTTGATTGCTAGGTCCTGCTTGTTGCACGCTAGCAGTCTCGTGGGCATCCACATTATGAGAAGCTGACCTGGTACGTGGTCCTGCCATTGTAGAGTTTTCGGTATGAACTCTGAGTAGAATCAATGGATGTCCTATCAGTGAGTCGGATCTTCCTTGGGGGATTTGTTCAATCCAGTAGCTTCAAAGCAGATCCTTGAGGTTTGAGAATTCAATTCTCAGTGAAAGCACCAAAGTGTTAGCACCAAAATTGGTCACTAACCTCGTAGAGAAAGATTGGGTAGAGATATAAGTGATGAAAGTAAATTAAACAGAGAAGACAATGCTAATCTAACTGCAGAAAGTAAGAACACCAAATTTATAGTGGTTCAGCGTAATTGCCTACGTCCACTTTGAGGTTAAACTTTATTGATCTTCTTTAAAGTTGATTACAAATACAATTCGTGAATCAAATGCTTGCATGAAGTTGTTTAAGTAGAGAAGATGAGTCTTGAAAATGGCAGAGTCTCCCCAGTGTTCTCTCCCCAAAAAAGGATCCCTTTCACTGTGACCCTGCCCCTCTATTTATAGGCAAATATGGGCTGGACTTCCCAAATGGGCTGGATGGCCGAACACTCTAGCCCCAGTACAATGGTCGCTGCATGCCGATCCTGGTATGCCAAACGCTCTGATGCCGAAGAGTCCTTCTATGCCGAACGATACGCTGGATGTGTGGGAAGTGCAAGATGATTGTCAGTTGAGGCCGAACGTGTCTCTATCCGAAGCTCTTGAACGAAAAGTGCACGCTGGCCGAACGACATTGCC
This sequence comes from Allium fistulosum, assembly GCA_030737815.1. NCBI lineage: Eukaryota > Viridiplantae > Streptophyta > Magnoliopsida > Asparagales > Amaryllidaceae > Allium > Allium fistulosum. Next base: position 853,501,024 of record CM060905.1, read on the forward strand.
TCCTTGAGTAGTTGTGCATACTGAATGTCTTCTGGATGCCGAGTACTCACATTGCCGAGTACTACGCCGAGTACCTTGGTGTGCCGAGTACTCTCGTTGCCGAGTACTACGCCGAGTACCAAGGGACGCCGAGTGCTCTTGTTGCCGAGTTCTCCTATCACCGAGTACTAACAATGCTGAACGCTAGGGATGCTGAGCATTGGTTGTCGCCGAGTGCCAGTTGACGCCGAACACTACTTGACGCCGAGTCTCCTGGTCGCCGAGCATTACGGATGCCGAACGCTACGGATGCCGTGTGCTTCGCCGAACACTCCTGGATGCCGACCACTCTGAGATGTTGAGTCCCACTGGATGTCGTGCGCTCCGCCGAACACTCCTGGATGCCAAGTGCTTCGCCGAACACCCCTGGATGCCGGCCACTCTGAGATGCCGAGTGTCACCTGATGCCGAGCACTAGTTGCCTGGTCAAATCTCCAGGAAACAATGTGCATCCACAACCACATTCCCCTTGTCCGAGGTGTAAGATACATCGAAGTCATAAGATGAAAGAAACTCCAACCAACGCTACTACCTAAGATTAAGATCCCTCTAGCAAAAGAGTTATTTCAACAACTTATGGTCGGTGTACATCTCAAATATCTCGCCCAAAAGATAATGCTTCCACGTCTTTAATGCAAAAAAAATCGCTTGAAGCTCTAGGTCATGAGTAGGGTAATTATTCTCATTTGGTTTGAGTTATTTGCTAGCATAAGCCATAACTCTCCCCTCATACATTAGAACTGCTCCTAGTCCAGACCCGCATGCATCCGAATAAACTATGATTGGTTTAGAATTCTGAGGAATGATAAGAACATATGTTAAATTAAGAAACTTCTTCAACTCAACAAAAGCATGCTCATACTTAGAGTCCCAAACAATGAGCTTCCTTATCCCAGTCAAGCGTGTCAATGGTGTGGCTATCTTAGAAAAGTCTTGAATGAAATTCGGGAAATATCTAGCCATTTCAAGGAAGCTACGGATGTTCATAACCGTCATAAGTACTTTCCAATCTTGAATTGCTTCCACCTTACTGGGATCCACTGAGATCCCTGGTCCTGACACGATATGGCCTAAGAAACGAACCTCTTCTACTAAAAGTTGCATTTCGTAAACTTAGCCCTCCACCGATGCCATTTCAAAACCTCCAAAACAATCTCTAAATGTAGTTGGTGATCCTCCTCATCATGAGAATAAAAAATAATTTAATCCACGAACACCATTATGAATTTATTCAACTGATCTCGAAATACATGGCTCACGAGATCAATGAAATAAGCAGGTGCATTGGTTAGCCCAAATGGAATGACCACCCACTTAAAATATCCGCTCGGAGTTTTTAATGCCATCTTCTTAATACTATAAAAAGCCACACCGAGCTGATGGAAGCCCATGGCCAGATCCAACTGTGAAAATATCTGCGCTCCTCCAAGCCGATTAAATAAATCGTCAATACGTGGTAAGGATACCTTTTCTTCTTAGTCATCTTCTTCAGCTCTTTATAATCAACACATAGCCTCAAATATCCATTGGCCTTATTAGAAAAGACCGTGGACGCTCCCTACTCAGAAATACTCCGATGAATGAAACCTCTTCGCAATAAATTAGCCACCCAAGTCTCAAGCTTATGGTGCTCCCTAGATCCACCTAATGGGTACCACAAAGGCCCTGACATCTAGCACTAAGTCAATATAAAACTCCATCTCGTTGTATGGGGGAAAACCAGTAACCTCATCAAAGACATCCACAAGTCTACTAACAACTGGAACAATGGCTGGCTCCTCATGAGAAACATCTAGTGAATATGAATAACTAATCATAGAAGTGGTCTCGAACTTGCATAATATGTCAAGCTAATTCTCTTCACAATCTCTCACGCGAACCACTTTCCCATCATAATCAAGCACAACTCCATGCTTGACATCCAGTTCATACCCAAAATCAAATCCTACCCATAAAACCCAAAGAATAAAAGCATCCTAAGAATACTAGAAACCCTAATATGAAAATTAAACCCCCTGATATATCGTAGAAAGAGACGTCGATTCCCCTTTAGGATTCGACACTATAACAGGCTTATATATAATATCTGGCTCAATATGCAATCTATCAACTAATGAACATGAAATAAAAGTATGCGAAGCCCCGGTATCGAAAAGAAACCATATAGGAAAGTCATGAATAAAAACCATACCTTCCAATATGGCACCCTTTCCCTTCTGTTGCACTGTATACTTACTAGAACTCGAAATGGTTGCAATGGCGCAAGCCTTCACTTCTTGTCCACCTTGTAGAACTAATAGATACTTCCACGTGATATGACCAGACTACTAGCAACTGTAGCACCTCTTCTATGATATATCTGTTTTGTAGTTCTAGTCCATATGACCTTCAAAATGGCAACGATTTAACATCTAGATGAATTGCACACTTATTTACATGTCTAGGATATTAAAATCATTACCACTTAAACCACAACATTGATGAAAATCTCCCTCCTTCCTTGGCTCATTCGGATTAGACTTCTCAATGAAGCCCTTCTTCTTCTTCTTCAGAAAGAACTTCTTACCACCAGCCTTTGCCACTGCCTGCAGGGCTCCCTATATACTCTTGTGCAAAAGAGCCATATCCATAAGACTATTGTAAGTAGCCTCCATTAGAATATGAGTAAGAGCCAAATCCCTAAGTGGTAGACTAAGCCCTCTAGCAAACTTCTTTGCCTTCTTCACTAGAGTATTGATTAAGTTAGCTCCACACTTAGCCAAAATATTAAACTAGGTGATATACTCTCTAGTGGTTATGTCTCCCTGCTACAAGTGAATAAAGCGCTCCAACTATATGCCTTGCACGACTGCAAAAATAAACTAAGTGTCAAAACGATGCCTGAAATCTGCCCAAGTCATAATCTGCTCATCTACTTCCTCGACAACAATGTCCCACAAAGCTAAGGCCTCTCCCGCAAGAAGCTGGGAGGCAACCCACTTCATAAGAATATCATCCAAATCCATGTCTGTGAAGGCCATCTCTGTCGTACATATCCAAGCCTGAGTCACTGCATATGTCTTAGTGCTTAGATAAGGCCTCTCGCCAAGACTAAGAAAATCCTTGCATAACTTTAGGAAATCCAAAGCTAGCGGAGATGGCAATGCTAGTGCCTCTAGGGATACACCTCTCATGCCAAACATAGGTGCTAGAGCATCCCTCGTTGTGGCTAAGAGCTCTCTAAACCAGTTGGGTGTAGCTGCCCTCCTAGTTTGCGTTGTTGATGTATATCGTCCGCTCATAATGCTTAGCCTGAAATGAAGATACTTTAGCAACTTGCAATAAGAGTTAACCGAGGCGTAGAAAGTCTGCGATGTAAACAATATTATTCTAATAATAAAATACAAGTATGTTCTCATATGTTCTCATTTATATATCCCCAAAATGGTTAGCTTGGACCTAAATATAGAACTAGGCTCGGATACTAAGTGTAATAACCTTCTCTGTGGCAACCTAAAAAATTTCACCACCGAATGACAGTGATCGAACTAAAGTTCCATAAACTAGGCTGCATAGGGTTAATTAAAGGTTTTATTACTAACCTAGGTTAATTTACCTATGGTGTAACAATAGTATCTCCCATAGAATGACAATATATAATATATAAAGATACATAACCAGAACATGATATACGTATATAAGATATATGAATGCAGAAGCAACCGATAGAAATATCAATAGTTAGATTACATCAACCCCATACATCTAGTGTAACGTTTAGACTTTTCGACGCACGAAAGTCGACATTAATACGTCCATTGTATCAAATGCCGCGCGATCGAATGCCGAAAAACCGAACCATTAGGGTTAAAAAGAAGAGGTAGAAGAAGACAGAAGAAAAGAAAGAACAGAAAAACAGAAACAGAAACAATATCAGAATCTCACATTCGCAGCGGAACAATATATAATAGATAATCACTAGTCTTTTAAACAAAGAACTATATCAGTTTATACAATACAACAATGAGAGTCAATATACAACTCAATACAACAATGGACAGTTATATAAACTTTACAGAATACATAGCGGAATAAATAAACAAGTACGGGAGTACGTCTCGCCATCCAGCTCATCTCCAAAGCTCCAGAATATCCAGAATATCCTGATAACCTAACTCTAGGCTGCCCGTGTAGACAATTATAGGCACCCAGAGTTTAGAAAGGGAACAATAAACTCCAGGTCAGTCATGGTGACTGGTGTGAGATCGTAAAACAGTTATTTTCACAAAGAAAATAAAAGAAATTCGCAATGCTTTTGGAAAATGAAACTACCATAAGACCTCCCGCCACACACACAATGCAAACGCAGAATTGGAGGAGATTTCTTCTTATGATAGTCAAACATGCTTACTATGCAAACAAAACTCTTTTGATATTATTACTAGCGCATAGTGTAGGAAAACCTTTCGAAAGTATAATATTAATCTTAGCCAGCATACAACCATTATTGTATGCCTACTATAGCTACTATGTTCAATAGCAGGTTACCGCCACATTCCATAGCAGGTTATACAACTAAAACCGTACAAAGCTCGTATTGTTTCTTTGGATTTCCAACAAATGGTCAGGCTAAGGAACTTCCTACTACCACAAGGGTAGGCCTCTGGCGGGACGTCCCGAGTACCAACCTGGCTCTCTGCCAACACAAGGCTGGGTTACCCCTTACACTAGGTAACTACTACACGAATATGCCATCCCCCGGTCCTTTGGTACCTTTATCCGAGGCGCCTCGATCACACATCAACAATCACACAGTAAATGAGATTGGAGCAACCACATAGGTTAAATACTAGGGCTCCATACCTAATACCACCCTTTTCCAGAAGGAAATGACATACCCTAAAGGGAGCGACCCTCATAACCATGCTGCATCATTCCTATTTCGACCATTTCGAGCTGTGAGGTCCTGATGCAGTCTCGTCCACAAAGCTACGCTTTTTCACAAAGCCATGCTTTGATCACAAATGATCAACAAATGATCAGCAACACACAACAACACTTAGCATGCCACACTACCAAATTGGGAGTATATCACTGATAACCTTCAACTACATAACCTCTGAGCTCGTACATCTCAGAGAAGGGTGTTATGCTAAGAGAATAAATTCTCCGCCACCAACAGAAATGTATTTGAAAGAAATCAGCTTTATATCTCAAAGTGTAATGTCAGACATACAACCATACAAGTCTGTTCCGGGTTCGAACAGAACTGAAGGCACTTCCAAAGAAACCCTTGCAATCCGGGTATTCACAATCCCGATCGAACTTCCCATCACATAGGGAATCTCTATACTGGAGCAACCCAGTGCAGAGAAAATCGATAGGTTATCCTATCGTTTTCGCAAACACCCGGTCTTCAACACCGGCCTTCAAATGCGATCCATTTCGACGTATCACTATTCGGAATGGGTTATATGACACAAAGTCCTCTCCCGGCTTAACCGAATAATGAGCGCTTGTTTTAAAACAAATTCAAATGCCATTTCAAAGGCAAATATTGATAGTCGGTGATTTAACTACCAAACAACATTCACAACAATCATCAGATTTAAATAATTTTCCAAAATTATTAAATTTCAAAATATCTTTGCAAGATATATATTTTCCACACTTCATCATTTTGAAAACAAATTTCAAATCATATTTTCACACTTCATCACTTTGAAAACAAATTTCAAATCAATTTCCCTATACGGGATATATTTCCAAATATTTATTCATTTCCACTGGAAATCTGTCGAGTTCAAATACTTTATCTCCAAAATATTCCTTTAAAAAAACAACTTTAGAACCTTTAATTTATATTTCAAAAGCTACTTTGGAAATATACTCGGCTTTATAGTGAGAATACACTTTCACTTCAAAATGGTCCATTTAAACAAATTAAATAGTCCTTATCGATTCATTTTAAATTTACGTTCCAAATCCATAAATTTATTTCCACACTTTAAAAATAAATCGGTGTTTATTTTTAAAACAAAATTCCCTTTCCTTTATAAATTCCATTTTGTATTTACATTCCTAAATATTCACTTTTTATACCATTTTCAAATCGATTTCTCAAATATTTATTTTCAACTCCAAATCAACTTACAAATGGATTTCCAAATTCCTTTCAAATCCGAAATTATTTCCCAAACATTTATTTCCAACACCTAATCGATTTTAGAATGGATTTCCCAGGATTTATTTTTAAATACCAAATCAATTATCAAATTGATTTCTAGAAATTTATCATCTTTTAAAATAAATTCCTTTATCTCTTCCAAACCATTTAAAATTCCATTTTCAATAAATTTGTCAACTTTAAAATAATACTATTAAAAATCAATTTACAAAAATCTTTTCCCATATTTTGGAAATAATTCGATAAGATTTCAAAAATCAACTTTGTACTTTTAAATTTCTTCTTTTAAATTCATCCAATTCTTTCAAAAGAAATTCACTTAAAATTTCCAACTTTAATTTCAAAAATTCAATTTATTTATTTCTGGTATCCAACGATACCAAAAATACATTCGGCTAAATTATAGCCTTCAACACATTCAATCACAATATAATCATACACAGATTATAAATAATTCATCACACAATATATGAAACAAATTCATACAATTTAAGGAATCCAGTTGGATCCCTCCAACCTGTTTCCCTGCATCCACAGATGTTAGCACAATACCAATTCCACTTCGAGGTGGAATATCGTGGTATATGGGATTTATAAAATATCATCCGCTATTATGCGGCGCATAGGGTCTCATCCGCTATATAATGCGGGAAATCAATCACCAAATATATATATATATACTACTATATATACTATCACATCCAAACAGTCAATCAATCAATAACTGAAATTTCGAATTATTTCAATTGAGTGAGAAGCACCTTTGATTTTAATTTGCAGTCCATTTTCCATTCCAGATTGTTTTCTCGATTTATAAACCTTGTATAAACAATTTATACAATTTATTAATATTCGAATAAATCGAATAATCAATTTTCATTTGATAAATTTAATTAGCCAATGATTTAATTTTAACTAGAAATTTTCCTTTTAAAATTATATATACTCTTATAAAAATATATTATAGATTTCCAAAAATCTAACTTTTATAAATTCTTCAAACATTTCAAAATTCCTATATATTTTTCTAAGTCAGGTATATATATATATATTTCTGTTTTACTGTAATAAATAAAATCAATATATATTTTATATTTCTGTTTGCCTGTATATATCTATATACATACTTTTCTGTTTAATTGTAAATATTTTCTTTTGAATATATATATATACACGTGTTTTATAAAATTTAAAAATAATAGAAATCTGCTTTACCTACATTGTTTGCCTCGCCTCTTGACTTTGCTGTCCTCGATGCGAGCACTCGCGCACTTCCCCAAATCGAACAAACTCCAGCCTGAATCCAACCATCGCGACCCCTCACTGCTTTGCGACCCAAGCACCAACGCCATTTCAAGCTCGAAATCGAACTCCACCTTGACTGCGATACCCCCCTCCCACCATTCGCGCACAAGCCATAGCTCGCGGCCCTTCCACATCGCCGATGAATCTACGTCGTACACGCTGCCTGATAGCGTCGCGACCGATATCGGTCATCACGACTGCTGCCGCCTTGAATGAATTTGCTAACCCATGCCGCCTACGATCCCAGAATTTGACTGAGACGCGCTCGAATTTGATGAGGATCATTTGTGACGAACGAATTCATTTTCGATCTTCATGTGAAATTCGATTCGATTTAAAAAGAAAAGGAGGTATGCTGTTAATTGAGGAGAACGAAGTTAAATGTCGACACAGGCAAAGCCCAATTTGAAAAACGAAGGCGGCCATTTTTTTTTCTTTCGTTCGAACTGGAGATGAAAAGAAGAAGTATCGGCCATTGAAAAACAATGCCGGCGGCTAGAGAATAAACTAGGGTTTCAACCCTAAAACGTGAATATATATATATACGCTGATATATTAATTTAATAATATTTTCATAGATTATTAAACTTTTTAAACAAATTCCAATTGGAACGTGCCAAGAGGCGTTTATAATGTTATACGCCTATTCCGAACGCAATGGAAAAGGTTTTGAGTCCAAATTCGATCGTATGGAGAAGATAGCTTTTTGAACCCAGTTGTTATATTTAATTTTCGATATAAATTTCAGCACGTTTGCTTACCGTACGGTCACACAACAACTCCGAACGCTACGAAAATTGAAATCCGATAATAATACAATATTACGGACCCAATGGAATTTGTTTCGTCGAATTCCAAGACTGCGCCCCGGAACGCTATTTTAAAATATCGATTTAAACGATAAAATTCAAAACTGAACAAAACAGTTTTCAAATTCAATTCTGAAAGTTTCATTACCTTCAGTATCATTAATATAAATTTTCTAAGCCTTAAAAATATTTTTAATCAGCTTAAAACTGAAGATTCAAAATTTTACCCAACTTCAATAATTAAATTCAATAATTAAATTGCCAAATTCATTCTGATATTTGAATTTCAAATTAAACTGACTTCGAGATATTTAAAATCAATTCAATATCCTTATTTCCAATATCAAAAATTCAGGGTCATTACAATCTTCCCCCCTTAAAAGAATTTCGTCCCGAAATTACAAGTTAAGAAGAATGCTCCAATACCCGTTTGTCATTTAGCAAAACCAAACAGTTTTATCAACTTGCTAAAACAAATATTTTATTAAAGACCCGTTATCACTTCAACTAACTTTCCAAACACTTTCATAGTTTCAAACAACTTTATTTTACTTCACAATTCAAATTTAAATTTGAATTCAAATTTTAAATTATCCAAAATTTCTCAAAAATTTCTAACTCTTTAAATTTTCGAAAAATTTCGCCAGCGTCTCCTTTGCGCGGCTAGCTCGATACGACTACAAAATGTCCCTACGGACTCCCAAATTCCAAAAGAAAACAAAATGCCAAGTGGCAAAATCAGAATCTCGTAAAATTTCATACTGAAATTTTAAATACATACCTTATTGTCGAACAAATTCAAATTTACCTTCGAAATCAAAATCCAAATTTCTTTTGCCTATAGCCTTTATAATCCCTGTATACTTTACTTAACAACAATGTCCAAATTTACTTATTGGATTCCCAATACCCATTTACTTAAGAATTTTCTCCATTCATTACTTAAATTCAATATAATTATTTACATACTTCTTATATTTATTTTTACTACTTCACTACCAAAGTTATATATTCATTTCCATTCAACTTTACATTTTCAATTCCATTTGAATTCATTTTATCTTCAAAAACCAAAAATTCACTTAGTGAAAACTCGATATTCACTTTCCCAAAACTTTTAACTTCGACCAAAACAATAATTTTCCCTTTCTAGTTCAACTCCTACGTTTCCATTACAATTTGAAAATCAATTTTCCATTAACAAAATTTTCCAAATTTTTTCAAATTTTTTCTAACTCCCAAAATTTTCGGAAAATTTTGGCGGATTCTCCTTTGTACGGAGGAGCTTTTGCAATTTGACAAAAGATATAAATATATATACATCGACCCACTCGGTCGGAAAAACAAAAACAGTTCATATTTCCCATTTTGTATTGCGTAGGCGTACCTTTTTAGCTTTTTAAGCAAAGCAGTTATTTATTAAGCATTTTAGCACAACCAAAATGCAGCCAAACGGCTTCCAAAAACCCGTACTTACTCAATTTAAACACGTAAGTGACATATATAGGAAATTCATTTACATTTCACTTATTTTCAATAGTGAACACATAGTTTTCATAAGCAATGCACTCAATATAATTTCCATAAGCAATTTATATGGTTTCGACACAAATTAAATTTCTTTCATCTAATTCACATACCATTTCTATTCAATTCAAGTGATTTACAATGCACTTTCTTACATTCAATTCATTTTTAAGCGAAACAAATTCGTATCCATTTCAATTGATTCAAAATCAATTTTTTTATTTGCTTAAGTTATTTCAACTCAAAACTCAAGTTCATTTTCCTTGTAAACAATTTCCAATTTAAATCTTTGATTTGATTTTTTTTCTCTTCATTTATCAAATTCATTCCATCTACTAATTTAATTCAATTAGTATATTCACTTACCCTTTTTCAACTTCAAATTTCCATATTCAATTCATCCTGAATTTAATTTATCTATAACAAGGAAATTTCAAATTTATTTTCTTTTCTACTTACTTGAATTTATATGCAAATTCAAACCATTTTTATTCAGCTCACAATTCAATTTTTTTTTATTTTTTATTTATTTATTTAACTAACTCAACTTCCAATTCATTATTTCATGAATTAATACATTATCAAGTTAGTTTACTTGAATTCAATCCATTTTATTTTATTTTTTTCCAAGTTTGGATTTTTCTTTAACTTGATTCAAATCAAATCTCATTTCATTATTCAATTTCCAACTCATTTATTTACAAATGTAACCTCATTTGTTCATTCACAAATTCATTCCTTTTCAATTTGAATCTTATTCCAATCAAACTTCAAATGTTTTATAAGTTATCAACTTATTTACATTCCATTAATGAACTTATTTTCAAATATTCCTCTAGAATTCAATTTCCAATTATAAATTACATTTACAATTTACATTTACCAATCCCATTCGTATATGAATTCATTTACTTATACTTTCAATTCATATTCATAAATTTCATTTGTTAAATGAATTTATCTCCAAATCTTTAATTATACCATTATTCCTTATTCAATTTCCGTACAACAATGATAATAATTCGATATTATCACTTCCTAACAACCAAGCATCCATATACTATAATAATTCATAGAAAATCATTTCTTTTCTATACAAAATAGTTTTGGGTAAAATTATTTCATTTACCCTATTTTAAAACAATACTGTGTCAGTTTATCTTGTTTAAGAGTTTAGAAACCCCTATCGATTACAGTTAGCCAGACTGCACCGACCAGAATCTATAAACAATCAACCAATAAGTCAACACAATACAAAACAAATTTTTATATTCACTAACAAATACGCGCTCATAACTATTATTACACTCACACTCATTCTAGAGTACAACTGACTCTATCTCTAATGAGTAACACCCAACAGAGCCAAGGTTATCGCTTAACCAATTGCTCTGATACCACTTTGTAACGTTTAGACTTTTCGACGCTCGAAAGTCGACATTAATACATCCACTGTATCAAATGCCGCGCAATCGAATGCCGGAAAACCGAACCATTAGGGTTAAAAAGAAGAGGTAGAAGAAGACAGAAGAAAAGAAAGAACAAAAAAACAGAAACAGAAACAATATCAAAATCTCACATTCGCAGCGGAATAATATATAATAGATAATCACTAGTCTTTTAAACAAAGAACTATATCAGTTTATACAATACAACAATGAGAGTCAATATACAACTCAATACAACAATGGAAAGTTATATAAACTTGTCCTCATACAGAATACATAGCGGAATAAATAAACAAGTATGGGAGTACGTCTCGCCATCCAGCTCATCTCCAAAGCTCCAGAATATCTAGAATATCCTGATAACCTAACTCTAGGCTGCCCGTGTGGAAAATTATGGGCATCCAGAGTTTAGAAAGGGAACAATAAACTCCAGGTCAGTCATGGTGACTGGTGTGAGATCGTAAAACAGTTATTTTCACAAAGAAAATAAAAGAAATTCGTAATGCTTTTGGAAAATGAAACTACCATAAGACCTCCCGCCACACACACAATGCAAACGCAGAATTGGAGGAGATTTCTTCTTGTGATAGTCAAACATGCTTACTACGCAAAACAAAACTTTTTTGATATTATTACTAGTGCATAGTGTAGGAAAACCTTTCGAAAGTATAATATTAATCTTAGCCAGTATACAACCATTATTGTATGCCTACTATAGCTACTATGTTCAATAGCAGGTTACCGCCACATTCCATAGCAGGTTATACAACTAAAACCGTACAAAGCTCGTATTGTTTCTTTGGATTTCCAACAAATGGTCAGGCTAAGGAACTTCCTACTTCCACATGGGTACGCCTCTAGCGGGACGTCCCGAGAACCAACCTGGCTCTCTGCCAACACAAGGCCGGGTTACCCCTTACACTAGGTAACTACTACATGAATACGCCACCCCCCGGTCCTTTGGGACCTTTATCCGAGGCGCCTCGATCACACAGCAACAATCACACAGTAAATGAGATTGGAGCAACCACATAGGTTAAATACCAGGGCTCCATACCTGATACCACCCTTTTCCAAAAGGAAATGACATACCCTAAAGGGAACAACCCTCAAAACCTTGCCGCATCATTCCTGTTTCGGCCATTTCAGGGGTGTGAGGTCCTGATGCAGTCTCATCCACAAAGCTACGCTTTTTCACAAAGCATGCTTTGATCACAAATGATCAACAAATGATCAGCAACACACAACAACACTTAGCATGCCACACTACCAAATTGGGAGTATATCACTGATAACCTTCAACTACATAACCTCTGAGCTCATACATCACAGAGAAGGGTGTTAAGCTAAGAGAATAAATTCTCCACTACCAACAGAAATGTATTTGAAAGAAATCAGCTTTATATCTCAAAGTGTAATGTCAGACATACAACCATACAAGTCTGTTCCGGGTTCGAACAGAACCGAAGGCACTTCCAAAGAAGCCCTTGCAATCCGGGTATTCGCAATCCCGATCGAACTTCCCATCACATAGGGAATCTCTATACTGGAGCAACCCAGTGCAGAGACAATCGATAGGCTATCCTATCGTTTTCGCAAACACCCGGTCTTCAACACCGGTCTTCAAATGCGATCCATTTCGACGTATCACTATTCGGAATGGGTTATATGACACAAAGTCCTCTCCCGGCTTAACCGAATAATGAGCGCTTGTTTTAAAACAAATTCAAATGCCATTTCAAAGGCAAATATTGATAGTCGGTGATTTAACTATCAAACAACATTCACAACAATCATCAGATTTAAATAATTTTCCCAAATTATTAAATTTCAAAATATCTTTGCAAGATATATATTTTCCATACTTCATCATTTTGAAAACAAATTTCAAATCATATTTTCACACTTCATCACTTTGAAAACAAATTTCAAATCAATTTCCCTATACGGGATATATTTCCAAATATTTATTCATTTCCACTGGAAATCTGCCGAGTTCAAATACTTTATCTCCAAAATATTCCTTTAAAAAAACAACTTTAGAACCTTTAATTTATATTTCAAAAGCTACTTTGGAAATATACTCGGCGTTATAGTGAGAATACACTTTCACTTCAAAATGGTCCATTTAAACAAATTAAATAGTCCTTATCGATTCATTTTAAATTTACGTTCCAAATCCATAAATTTATTTCCACACTTTAAAAATAAATCGGTGTTTATTTTTAAAAAAAATTTCCCTTTCCTTTATAAATTCCATTTTGAATTTACATTCCCAAATATTCACTTTTTATATGATTTTCAAATCGATTTCTCAAATATTTATTTTCAACTCCAAATCAACTTTCAAATGGATTTCCAAATTCCTTTCAAATCCCAAATTATTTCCCAAACATTTATTTCCAACACCTAATCGATTTTAGAATGGATTTCCCAGGATTTATTTTTAAATACCAAATCAATTATCAAATTGATTTCTAGAAATTTATCATCTTTTAAAATAAATTCCTTTATCTCTTCCAAACCATTTAAAATTCCATTTTCAATAAATTCTTCAACTTTCAAATAATACTATTATAAACCCATTTACAAAAATCTTTTCCCATATTTTGGAAATAATTCGATAAGATTTCAAAAATCAACTTTGTACTTTTAAATTTCTTCTTTTAAATTCATCCAATTCTTTCAAAAGAAATTCACTTAAAATTTCCAACTTTAATTTCAAAAATTCAATTTATATATTTCTGGTATCCAACGATACCAAAAATACATTCGGCTAAATTATAGCCTTCAACACATTCAATCACAATATAATCATACATAGGTTATAAATAATTCATCACACAATATAAGAAACAAATTCATACAATTTAAGGAATCCAGTTGGATCCCTCCAACCCGATTCCCTGCATCCACAGATGTTAGCACAATACCAATTCCACTTCGAGGTGGAATATCGCGGTATATGGGATTTATAAAATATCATCCGCTATTATGCGGCGCATAGGGTCTCATCCGCTATATAATGCGGGAAATCATTCACCAAATATATATATATATATACACACTATATATACTATCACATCCAAACAGTCAATCAATCAATAACTGAAATTTCCAATTATTTTAATTGAGTGAGAATATCTCACCTTTGATTTTAATTTGCAGTCCATTTTCCATTCCAGATTGTTTTCTCGATTTATAGACCTTGTATAAACAGTTTATACAATTTATTATTATTCGAATAAATCGAATAATCAATTTTCATTTGATAAATTTAATTAGCCAATGATTTGATTTTAACTAGAAATTTTCCTTTTAAAATTATATATACTCTTATAAAAATAGATTATAGATTTCCAAAAATCTAACTTTTATAAATTCTTCAAACATTTAAAAAATTCCTATATATTTTTCAAATCAGGTATATATATATATTAGCTTTATTGTAATAAATAAAATCTATATATATTTTATATTTCTGTTTGCCTGTATATATCTATATACATACTTTTCTGTTTAACTGTAAATATTTTCTTTTGAATATATATATATTCATGTGTTTTATAAAATTTAAAAATAACAGAAATCTGCTTTACCTACATTGTTTGCCTCGCCTCTCGACTTTGCTGTCCTCGATGCGAGCACTCGCGTACTTCCCCAAATCGAACAAACTCCAGCCTGAATCAAACCATCGCCACCCAAGCCCCAACGCCATTTCAAGCTCGAAATCGAACGCCACCTTGACTGCGATACCCCCCTCCCACCATTCGCGCACAAGCCATAGTTCACGGCCCTTCCACATCGCCGTTGAATCGACGTCGTATACGCTACCTGATAGTGTCGCGACCGATATCGGTCATCACGACTGCTGCCGCCTTGAACGAATTTGCTAACTCATGCCGCCTACGATCCTAAAATTTGACTGAGACACGCTCGAATTTAATGAGGATGATTTGTGACGAACGAATTCATTTTCGATCTTTATGTGAAATTCGATTCGATTTAAAAAGAAAAGGAGGTTTGCTGTTAATTGAGGAGAACGAAGTTAAATGTCGACACAGGCAAAGCCCACTTTGAAAAACGAAGGCGGCCATTTTTTTTCTTTCGTTCGAACTGGAGATGAAAAGAAGAAGTATCGGCCATTGAAAAACAATGCCGGCGGCTAGAGAATAAACTAGGGTTTCAACCCTAAAACGTGAATATATATATATATATATATATATATATATATATATATATACGCTGATATATTAATTTAACAATATTTTCACAAATTATTAAACTTTTTAAACAAATTCCAATTGGAACGTGCCAAGAGGCGTTTATAATGTTATACGCCTATTCCGAACGCAATGGAAAAGGTTTCGAGTCCAAATTCGATCGTATGGAGAAGATAGCTTTTTGAACTCAGTTGTTATATTTAATTTTCGATATAAATTTCAGCACGTTTGCTTACCGTACGGTCACACAACAACTCCGAACGCTACGAATATTGAAATCCGATAATAATACAATATTACGGACCCAATGGAACTTGTTTCGTCGAATTCCGAGACTATGCCCCGGAACGCTATTTTCAAATATCGATTTAAACGATAAAATTCAAAACTGAACAAAACAGTTTTCAAATTCAATTCCGAAAGTTTCATTACCTTCAGTATCATCAATATAAATTTTCTAAGCATTAAAAATATTTTTAATCAGCTTAAAATTGAAGATTCAAAATTTTACCCAACTTCAATAATTAAATTCAATAATTAAATTGCCAAATTCATTCTGATATTTGAATTTCAAATTAAACTGACTTCCATATATTTAAAATCAATTAAATATCCTGATTTCCAATATCAAAAATTCAGGGTCGTTACATCTAGAGTACCAAATATAACATTTGATAATATATGTCTCATATATATATACAGGTCTGTAATGTACTACAAAATGTACATCTAAGTCCATAATAAAATCATCATCCTACTTCGATCCAAAATAATACGAACTCGAGCTATCCCCAAAAGCTACCTGCTTCTCAGCCTACTCAATCGAGTACCCAAGAGTTGTCATAAAATAAACAAAGACAAACACAGGTTAGCCATAAATCATGGATCAAGGGGAAAATAGTATTAAAATACTATACATATATAATTTGGATATACATAAATGACTGTAGCAAAGATAAAGGTATATTACTAATGATATAACTTAAACCGTTCTTCACATGCAATCAACGAGTTAGCATAACTAACAATGTGGTTGTTATGCAATAATACACCATGATAGAGGCAGTCCATTATACAAGGTAAGAGTAATATATATATATGTGTGTGTGTGTGTGTGTATTATATCATACTATATTCCTATCCTAAAACACGTAATAATAATACCAACCAATGATATACACATATTGTTCATAATGTAAGGACATACGTCTAATAGTGTGTACAAATTGATATTCATCATCGTTGATGAGTGGAGTTTGTTGTGGACATCCATCGTGATCCAATGATCCTCGTTAATGGTCAAAAATAAATAAAGTTAGTACCTCAGTGTACCATAGACCCCTAGCCACATCCTTTGTGATCGAACTCATATAGGCCTCACCATACCCCTCAGTGAGCATAAGTGACATCCGACCTACTTTATTTATTAGAAACGTACGTAGACCTCACCGTACCCTTAGTGAGTATAAGTGATATGTGATCTAATCATAGATGATCGTCATTATCTCCCCCTTCTTAGTCGTCATGGATTTCTTAACAAATCTGCATTACATCTCTATAAAAGAGAACAATGGGTGTGTCCCTTATAATACGCCATTGGGAGCCAAAAAGGAACACTAAAGTCGTACTACATTGCATAGCGCACATGTGTATTCTGAACGAGAATGATATCATTTTACCATCTCGTTGTCGGAATACCATGCAAAAGCACCTTAATATCAACCCCAAGTATCCCCTTGGAGTTGCTCAAGTGAAAGGGGTTTCGGTTCGAAGTAAAGTGCTCCGGATTTGGGCTTAATTGCCCAATCCAGATGCTAACTGATCGACAGGTTAGTGCACAAACTAGGAAATGAAGCCTAGTTCAGAGCACTTCCCTATGGCAGTTCATGTGCTGTCTCCTCGTCTCCTCCAACTATCCACCTGCTCTAACCGCTATGTTGCCCTCATCACAAGTTGAAGTTTGGTATCATTTTCTTAAGTGCTTGGTTTGATTTCATAAAGCATTCAATTATAGTTCACGTCGTCATAGATTTGTTTCCGTTCGTTTAGCCATCGTAACATGACTACTCACTTGGGATAACTCGACTACACTATACAACACAATGCCAAGTGTGTACAAATGCATTCAAGTGCAGCGTACACACATACACACTTATATATATATATATATAATTTCATGTTCATTTCTTGTGTTTCTTCAAAATATTTAGTTTTCTCAATGAACTCTTTATATTTTGATTCTAATCTTTATGAACATCTTATATATATATATATGCGATTACTCAATTTTTACCTTTTTATATCATTTATTAAGTATAAACTCATATTATTCAACACATCCATTACATACAACTAATCAACAAACAATTAGTTTAACATATCAAACAATCAACAACAATTCCTACCATTCAATAGTCAAATACTACACTACTTAAGCAATTAATCTGCCATTTCCAATTAATTTATTTATCATCATTTAATTTATATTTAAATTCCCAATTTCAAAATTTTCATTAAAAAAATCATAACTTCTCCAAATCAAGTTACAAATTCCCAAGTAAGTTTTTATAAAATCATACATTCACTTATTCAATATTTCATAAAATTCACATTAATTATTTCTTCATTTATTTAGCAATTTAAGCCCTAAATGCTTAGTAACTTTCTTAAATTACTAAAATAAACTTCCAAGTTGATTCTTTTAGTGTATAATCAAGTTTAGTATACTTATAGAAGCTCAATGAAGGTACATGCAACATCCTAACCAATTCTAACTTCATTCTAGAAATCAAAAAAATCTAAATAAATAGAAATAATTTCCATAATAAATATAGGAGCATTCCCACTCATTGCTAAGAAGAGGAAATGAGAAAACCAAAGTAAATCCAACTTTTGCTTCTCTTGAAAAATTGGATGAAGTTCTCTTCTCCAAATCAAGCTCCAAGGTGCAATGGGTTGGAACTCCTTGCTTTAATTAGAATTATGGTGATTTTTATTTGATTTTAAGGAATATATCGTGGCTTGTAGAGGTGGGTTTAGGATTAGGCTTTAGGTGAGAATGAGTTTGAGAGCGTTTGGAAAATGAACGGTAAATGAAAGTGAATAAAGAGAGAGGAGGGCCAGGGAAAGTAAATATAGAGCCCTAATATTTAGCTAAGTACAACTTTCTTCTTTTCCCTTAAAAACACTATTCACTGCTCAAAATTCTGAACTCAAAGCATATTGAAGCTTATACTCATCCAAATTCGGGACACCATTTCAGACTCAACAAGACTATCTGTAGGTCCTAACTCCAATATCTGCAAAAGTTGAGTATTTCATCTCCCTATCAACTAATAGATATAATTAAATAAAACTGAGTTAATTTTTCGATACTCAAATGCGTAGGTTGTTTCTGACGCTATCTTGAGTCTCTATCAGCGATATGTTGATTATTAAGATCTCTTCATTGAAGAACACAGTTCGGTTCGATTGTAAGGGGAAGCTGGTATCGAGATTCCTAGGTCCTTTTCCAATACTTGGGAGGATTGGGAATCTAGCATATAGAGTCGAATTACCTCCAAAGATAGTGTGTACACATAATGTATTATATTAATCTCACCTTAGAAAGTTTGTGCACAACTCAGGCCTGATTATACATCGAATTAGCTGCATGATATGAAAGTTGAACCTTAAGCATTAAGACCTCGAAAGATAATCCATATAATCAAGCAAAATACAAAGCCACTTAGGTGGAAGATGGTGCAGTTGGTAAAGGTTTAGTGGAGTTGAATGTGAGGGCGATAGAATGTGAGATACCGAGGAGAGTATGTGGACTTCTTATCCAAGGCTCTTTGCTTGGTAAATTCCATTTGTCACATTTACTTTCACACTTGGTACCATATTTTGCAAGCTAGAATTGCATTGGGGTTGTTTCTTACTTATGAATGCATATTTGGTGTTAGATATGCTTGATTGGTTGGTAGGTCTACTTAGTATCATTATTATTATGCTTATGGTTATTTGGTTCCTAAGGGTACGAGTGTGGAGGGAGAATGTAATGACCTACATTTTTACATATCGGAGAATTGTAAAAATATCATTTTCATAACCAAATCAAATCCAAATTAAATGTAGTTTGAGAAATGTTGAGTATCGACATTTTTGACCCAAAGGATAAATTTTGACGGGTTTTGATCTTGAAAACCTTACAAATTCTATAACTTTTATAGAAGCCGAATTAGTGCCCGAATCCACTTCCAACTTAAAGGTATAATGGTCTGTCTTCTCATAGAGTGGTCATAATAGATTTTGGCATTACAGTTTAGAAGACATGGTCATTTAAAGTTTGGACAATTTTTAGGCTGATTAATGGGTAAATAGACTTAAGCCCGAATTAGGCCCATTAATCCACCTTAGGATCTTTGTAACGATACGATCTTCGACGCTCGAAAGTCGACATTAATACGTCCACTGTATCAAATGCCGCGCAATCGAACGCCGGAAAACCGAATCATTAGGGTTAAAAAGAAGAGGTAGAAGAAGACAGAAGAAAAGAAAGAACAGAAAAACAGAAACAGAAACAATATCAGAATCTCACATTCGCAGCGGAACAATATATAATAGATAATCACTAGTCTTTTAAACAAAGAACTATATCAGTCTATACAATACATCAATGAGAGTCAATATACAACTCAATACAACAATGGACAGTTATATAAACTTGTCCTCATACAGAATACACAACGGAATAAATAAACATATACGGGAGTACGTCTCGCCATCCAGCTCGCCTCCAAAGCTCCAGAATATCTAGAATATCCTGATAACATAACTCTAGGCTGCCCGTGTGGAAAATTATGGGCACCCAGAGTTTAGAAAGGGAACAATAAACTCCGAGTCACTCATGGTGACTGGCGTGAGACCGTAAAACAGTTATTTTCACAAAGAAAATAAAACAAATTCGCAATGCTTTTGGAAAATGAAACTATCATAAGGCCTCCCGCCACACACATAATGCAAACGCGGAATTGGAGGAGATTTCTCCTTATGATAGTCAAATATGCTTACTACGAAAAACCAGTTGATATTATTATTAATGTCTAGTGTAGAAAACATTTTGAAAGTATAATATTAATCTTAGCCAGCATAGGCATTTCGCACTTATGCCTACTATAGCTACTATGTTCAATAGCAGGTTACCGCCACATTCCATAGCAGGTTATACAACTAAAACCATACAAAGCTCGTATTGTTTCTTTGGATTTTCCAACAAATGGTCAGGCTAAGGAACTTCCTACTGCCACATGGGTACGCCTCTGGATGGACGTCCCGAGAACTAACTAGCTCTCTGCCACCATAAGGCCGGGTTACCTCTTACACTAGGCAACTACTACACGAATATGCCACCCCTCGGTCCTTTGGGACATTTATCCGAGGCGCCTCGATCACACAACAACAATCACACAGTAAATGAGATTGGAGCAACCACACAGGTAAATATCTGGGCTCCATACAATGATACTACCTTTTTCCAGAAGGAAATGGCATACCCTAAAGGGAGCGACCCTCATAACCTTGCCGCATCATTCCTGTTTCGACCATTTCTGGGGTGTGAGGCTCGATGCAGTCTCATCCACAAAGCTACGCTTTTTCACAAAGCCATGCTTTGATCAACAAATGATCAACAAATGATCAGCAATCACACATCAACAAATTATAGCCTTCAACACATTCAATTGCAAATATAATCATACACAGATTATCAATAATTCATCACACAATATATGAAACAAATTCATACAATTTGAGGAATCTAGTTGGATCCCTCCAACCTGTTTCCCTGCATCCACAGATGTTAGCACAATACCAATTCCACTTCGAGGTGGAATATCGCGGTATATGGGATTTATAAAATATCATCCGCTATTATGCGGCGCATAGGGTCTCATCCATTATATACTGTGGGAAATCAACAACTACAATATATATATATATATATTCCAATATATATATATTGCTATATACTACTATATATACTATCACAATCCAAACAGTCAATAAATCAATAACTGCAATTCAATTTTAATTCGAGTGAGAAGATCTCACCTTTGCTTTTATTTTGCAATCCATTTTCATTCTCGGCTTGATTCCTTTGCAATTTTTACCTTGTATAAACAATTTATACAATTTATTAATATTCGAATTTGTTGAACAATTCAATTCCATTTAGTAAAATTTTACTTTATCTAATCAATTTAATTTCAAACAAATTTTCTTTTAATAAGATATTTGAACTAATTGAACAATCCCTTACCATTAATAATCAAATTAACTATTACTTTTAATTTTTAAACCAATTCCTTTTAATAAATTTATTTAACAAAAATTAAATTTAAAACTGAATTTCCTTTTAATAAATTATTTTTAGTAACAAAATAATTAAATTAGTTTATTGAACTTAAAACAAAAAAAAATAAGTTTTAAATCTTACTTTAAAATATCTTCTTTCCTTTCCTTCATAACAAAAATCATTACAATAAAAAGATTTTTTCTCTACTGTTAGATTGCGGATGACTTAAATGTTAACAACAAATTAAATTAAAGCTTTCTCCCAATATCAAATTAAAAATTAAATTAACAAGATGGAAATACCCAACTGCCAATTGACTCCTAATCACCGAAGCTCCAGGTTGCTCACCCCATAGTTGACTAGAAATCATCGTCTGGATCGTCGATGGCCACCATATCGATCGCGTCTTCACCCAGTCGATCGTCGCAGTCGCTTCATCTCCTCTTCGTCGACCACGACGCGACTTCAGACGACCAGGCAACTTCACCTCCTCATCGAAGAAGACACACCGACCTTCTCGAATACTAACTAACAAAGCCCTGCCGATTGCTTGCTCGACTCGAGCTCCTACATCGCGTGCGTGAGCGCGAGCGCCTCGAACCCTAGCTTCCTCGAGCCCAACCCTAGCTGTGTAGTGCGCCTTTGAATTGGACTCGCGCCCCTTCAATATGAATGCGGCCTGCCGAGAGAACGAGTTGGGAACTCGATTTTCGAATTAAAAGGAGGCAAGAGGACATGGAATATTTTAGCATAGCAGCTGCCATTAATTCCTATTTTGAACTTCGAATCTCGGTTTTGGTTTCGAATGAAAAAGAGAAGAGGGGATTTATTTTTATTTTGAACGGAAGATAGTTTTTTTTTTCGAAAGGTTTTAACTGGGGAAAAGGATAAGGTCGAGAGATATTTTTCCTTGCGTGAGATTGAAGCGTGTTGGAGAAGGAACGAGAAAGTTCTGATGTGATTTTATTATGAGTGGCGATCAATATATATTATTAATTTAAATTCAAATTTGAATCGACTCGAAAACAAAGCCAAAAATTTTGAATTCCTATCAAGGCTTGCCGCTAGGCGTTCGTAATGTTATATGCCTATTCCGAACGCATTGGAAAAGGTTTCGAGTCCAAATTCAATCGTATGGAGAAGGTAGCTTTTTGGACCCAGTTAAAATATTGAATTTCAATATAATTTTCAGCGCGTTTATATATCGTACACTCACACAACAACTCCAATCACTACGGAAATTTAAATCCGATAATAATACAATATTACGGATCCAATGGAACCAGTTTCGCCAAATTTCGAGACTGTGCCTCGGAAGGCTATTTTTAAATATCGATTTAAACAATAAAATTCAAAACTGAATAAAACAGTTCCAAATTCAATTCTGAAACTTTTATTATCTTCAGTATCATCAATATGGATTTTCAAAGCCTTCATATTATTTTTAACCAGCTTAAAACTGAAGATACAAATTTTTTTTCCCAGTTTCAATAATTAAATTCAATAATTAAATTGCCAAATTCATTCTGATATTTGAATTTCAAATTAAATTGACTCCCAGATATTTAAAATCAATTAAATATCGTGATTTCCAATGTCAAAAATTCAGGGTCATTACAATCTTCCCCCTTAAAAGAATTTCGTCCTGAAATTACAAGTTAAGAAGAATGATCCTATACCCGTTTACTTTTTTCCCAAAACCAACAGTTTTATCAAATCTCCAAAATAATCTTTTATTAAAGATCTATTATCACTTCAACTAACTTTCCAAACACTTTCATAGTTTTCAAACAACTTTATTTTACCTCACAATTCAAATTTAGATTTAAATTCAAATTGTAAATTATCCAAAATTTCTCAAAAATTTTCTAACTCTCTAAATTTCCGAAAAATTTCGCCACCGTCTCCTTTGTGCGGCTAGCTCGGTATAACTACAAAATATCCCTACGGACTCCCAAATTCCAAAAGAAAACAAAATGCCAAGAGGCAAAATCAGAATCCCATCAAATTTCATAAAGAAATTTTAAATAGATACCTTATTGTCGAGCAATTTCAAATTTACCTTCGAAATTAAAACCCAATTCCATTTTCCTATAGCCTTTATAATCCCTGTATACTTTACTTAACAACAATATCTAAATTTACTTATTGGATTCCCAATACCCATTTACTTAAGAATTTTCTCCATTCATTTCTTAAGTTCAATATAAGTATTTACATACTCTTATATTTATTTTCACTTCATTAACAAAGTTATATATTCATTTCCATTCAACTTTGCATTTTCAATTTCATTTGAATTCAATTTACAATTTCAATTCAATTTGAATTCCTTTTATCTTCAAAAACTAAAATTTCACTTAGTGAAATTCGATATTCACTTTTTCCAAAACTTTTAACTTCGACCAAAACAATGGTTTTCATTTTCTAGTTCAATTCCTACGTTTCCCTTACAATTTGAAAATCAATTTTCCATTAACAAAATTTTCCAAATTTTTCAAAAATTTTCTAACTCCCAAAATTTTCAGAAAATTTTGGCGGAGTCTCCTTTGTACGGAGGAGCTTTTGCAATTTGACAAAAGATATAAATATATATACATCGACCCACACGGTCGGAAAAGCAAAAACAGTTCATATTTCCTATTTTTGTATTGCATAGGCGTACCTTTATTAGCATTTTTAAGCAAAGCGGCTTGTTTTTAAGCATTTGCCCAACCCAAAATGCAGCCAAACGGCTTCCAAAAACCTGTACTTACTCAATTTAAATACGTAAGTGACATATATAGGAAATCCATTTACATTTCACTTATTTTCAACAGTAAACACATAGTTTTCATAATCAATGCATTTAAAATAATTCCCATTAGCAATTTATATAGTTTCGATACAAATTAAATTTCTTACGACCAATTCACATACAATTTAATTTGCATTTCATATTCACATTCATTTCATTGGAAACCATTTCACAAAACTCGACAACGCTTTTGTCAAAATATTCCTTAAGTCATTTCAACTCAAAACTCAAGTTCAATTTCCTTGTAAACAATTTCCAATTTAAATCTTTGATTTGATTTTTCATTTAATCAAATCCATTCCATCTACTAATTTAATTCAATTAGAGTATTCACTCATCCATTTTTAAATTTCAAATTCCCATAATCAATTCATCTCGAATTTATTTTATCAATAACAAGGAAATTTTCAATTTATTATTTTTTTCTACTTACTTGAATTTATATGCAAATTCAAACCATTTTCAAATTTAGCTCACAACTCGACTTTAATTTAACTAATTCAACTTCCAATTCATTATTTCATGAATTAATAAATTATCAAGTTATTTTTTTTTCCAAGTTGGATTTTCTCTTCGACTTGATTCAAAATCTCATTTCATTTTTCAATTCCAATTCATTTATTTACAATGTAGCTTCATTTGTGCATTCACAAATTCATTCCTTCAATCAATTTTATTTTCAATATTTTTCTGGAATTCTATTTCCAAATTATAAATCACATTTACAATTTATATTTACAAATCTCATTCGTATATGAATTCATTTCCTTATCTTTCAATTCATATTTATAAATTTCATTTGTTAAATGAATTTATCTCCAAATCTTTGGTTATACCAATATTTCTTATTCAATTTCCATATAACAATGATAATAATTCAATATTATCACTTCCTAACAACCAAGCATCCATATACTATAATAATTTATAGAAAATCATCTCTTTTGTATACAAAAATAGTTTTGGGCAAAATTGTTTCATTTACCCTATTTAAAACAATACTGTGTCAGTTTGTCTTGTTTAAGAGTTTAGAAACCCATATCGATTACAGTTGGCCAGACTGCACCGACCAGAATCTATAAACAATCAACCGATAAGTCAACACAATACAAAACAAATTTTTGTATTCACTAACAAATACGCGCTCATATCTATTATTACACTCACACTCATTCTAGAGCACTACTGACTCTATCTCTAATGAGTAACACCCAACAGAGCCAGGGTTATCGCTTAACCAATTGCTCTGATACCACTTTATAACAATATGATCTTTCGACGCTCGAAAGTCGACATTAATACGTCCATTGTATCAAATGCCGCGCAATCCAATGCCGGAAAACCGAATCATTAAGGTTAAAAAGAAGAGGTAGAAGAAGATAGAAGAAAAGAAAGAACAGAAAAACAGAAACAAAAACAATATCAGAATCTCACATTCGCAGCGGAACAATATATAATAGATAATCACTAGTATTTTAAACAAAGAACTATATCAGTCTATACAATACAACAATGAGAGTCAATATACAACTCAATACAACAATGGACAGTTAGATAAACTTGTCCTCATACAGAATACACAGCGGAATAAATAAACAAGTACAGGAGTACGTCTCGCCATCCAGCTCGCCTCCAAAGCTCCAGAATATCCAGAATATCCTGATAACATAACTCTAGGCTGCCCGTGTGGAAAATTATGGGCACCCAGAGTTTAGAAAGGGAACAATAAACTCCGAGTCAGTCATGGTGACTGGTGTGAGATCGTAAAATGGTTATTTTCACAAAGAAAATAAAACAAATTCGCAATGCTTTTGGAAAATGAAACTACCATAAGGCCTCCCGCCACACACACAATGCAAACGCAGAATTGGAGGAGATTTCTCCTTATGATAGTAAAATATGCTTACTATGAAAAATCAGTTGATATAATTATTAATGTCTAGTGTAGAAAACATTTCGAAAGTATAATATTAATCTTAGCCAGCATAGGCATTTCGCACTTATGCCTACTATAGCTACTATGTTCAATAGCAGGTTACCGCCACATTCCATAGCAGGTTATACAACGAAAACCGTACAAAGCTCGTATTGTTTCTTTGGATTTTCCAACAAATGGTCAGGCTAAGGAACTTTCTATTGCCACATGGGTACGCCTCTGGATGGACGTCCCGAGAACTAACTAGCTCTCTGCCAACACAAGGCCGGGTTACCTCTTACACTAGGTAACTACTACACGAATATCCCACCCCCCGATCCTTTGGGACCTTTATCCGAGGCGCCTCGATCACACAGCAACAATCACACAGTAAATGAGATTGGAGCAACCACACAGGTAAATATCTGGGCTCCATACCATGATACTACCTTTTTCCAGAAGGAAATGGCATACCCTAAAGGGAGCGACCCTCATAACCTTGCCGCATCATTCCTGTTTCGACCATTTCCGGGGTGTGAGGCTCGATGCAGTCTCGTCCACAAAGCTACGCTTTTTCACAAAGCCATGCTTTGATCAACAAATGATCAGCAATCACACAGCAACACTTAGCATGTCACACTACCAAATTGGGAGTATATCACTGATAACCTTCAACTACATAACCTCTGAGCTCGTACGTCTCAGAGAAGGGTGTTAAGCTAAGAGAATAAATTCTCCGCCACCAACAGAAATGTATTTGAAAGAAATCAGCTTTATATCTCAAAGTGTAATGTCAGACATACAACCATACAAGTCTGTTCCGGGTTCGAACAGAACCGAAGGCACTTCCAAAGAAGCCCTTGCAATCCGGGTATCCACAATCCCGATCGGACTTCCCATCACATAGGGAATCTCTATACTGAAGCAACTCAGTGCAGAGACAATCAATAGGTTATCCTATCGTTTTCGCAAACACCCGGTCTTCAACACCGGTCTTCAAATGCGATCCATTTCGACGTATCACTATTCGGAATGGGTTATATGACACAAAGTCCTCTCCCGGCTTAACCGAATAATGAGCGCTTGTTTTAAAACAAATTCAAATGCCATTTCAAAGTAAAATATTGGTAGTCGGTGATTTAACTATCAAACAACATTCACAACAATCAACCAATTTAAATAATTTTCCTAAATTATTTATTTCAAAATAGCTTTGCAAGATATATATTTTCCACACTTCATCATTTTGAAAACAAATTTCAAATCATATTTTCACACTTTATCACTTTGAAAACAAATTTCAAATCAATTTCCCTATACGGGATATATTTCCAAATATTTATTCATTTCCACTGGAAATCTGCCGAGTTCAAATACTTTATCTCCAAAATATTCCTTTAAAAAAACAACTTTAGAACCTTTAATTTATATTTTAAAAGCTACTTTGGAAATATACTCGCCTTTAAAGTGAGAATACACTTTCACTTCAAAATGGACCATTTAAACCAATTAAATAGTCTTTATCGATTCATTTTAAATTTATGTTCCAAATCTGTAAATTTATTTCCACACTTCAAAAATAAATCGGTGTTTATTTTTAAAACAAATTTCCCTTTCCTTTATAAATTCCATTTTGAATTTACATTCCCAAATATTCACTTTTTATACGATTTTCAAATCGATTTCTCAAATATTCACTTTCAACTTCAAATCAACTTTCAAATGGATTTCCAGATTTATTTCCCTTTTTAAAATAAATTCCTTTTTAAGAAAACAAATTCTTTTATCTCTTCCAATCTATTTAAAAATCCAAATTTTAAATAAATTCTTCAACTTATAAACAATATTACTCGAAATCCACTTATTAAGCCTTTTTCCCATATTTGGAATTTTATTCAATATGATTCAAAAATAAAAATTTATCTTTTTCAAACTTCTTTTAAATTTATCCAATTCTTTTAAAAGGAATTCACTTAAAGTTTCCAACTTTAATTTCAAAAATCCAATTTTATTTATTTCTAGTATCCAACGATACCAAAAATACATTCGGCTAAATTATAGCCTTCAACACATTCAATTGCAAATATAATCATACGCAGATTATCAATAATTCATCACACAATATATGAAACAAATTCATACAATTTGAGGAATCCAGTTGGATCCCTCCAACCTGTTTCCCAGCATCCACAGATGTTAGCACAATACCAATTCCACTTCGAGGTGGAATATCGCAGTATATGGGATTTTTAAAATATCATCCGCTATTATGCGGCGCATAGGGTCTCATCCACTATATACTGTGGGAAATCAACAACTCCAATATATATATATTGCTATATACTACTATATATACTATCACAATCCAAACAGTCGATCAATCAATAACTGCAATTCAATTTTAATTTGAGTGAGAAGATCTCACCTTTGCTTTTATTTTGCAATCCATTTTCATTCTCGGCTTGATTCCTTTGCAATTTTTACCTTGTATAAACAATTTATACAATTTATTAATATTCGAATTTGTCGAATAATTCAATTCCATTTAGTAAAATTTTACTTTATCTAATCAATTTAATTTCAAACAAATTTCCTTTTAATAAAATATTTGAACTAATTGAACAATCCCTTACCATTAATAATCAAATTAACTATTACTTTTAATTTTTAAACCAATTCCTTTTAATAAATTTATTTAACAAAAATTAAATTTAAAACTGAATTTCCTTTTAATAAATTATTTTTAGTAACAAAATAATTAAATTAGTTTATTGAACATAAAACAAAAAAATAAGTTTTAAATCTTACTGTAAAATATCTTCTTTCCTTTCCTTCATAACAAAAATCATTACAGTAAAAAGATTTTTTCTCTACTGTTAGATTGCGGGTGACTTAAATGTTAACAACAAATTAAATTAAAGCTTTCTCCCAATATTATATTAAAAATTAAATTAACAAGATGGAAATACCCAACCACCGATTGACTCCTAATCACCGAAGCTCGAGGTTGCTCACCCCACAGTTGACTAGAAATCATTGTCTGGATCGTCGATGGCCACCATATCGATTGCGACTTCATCCAGTCGATCGTCGCAGTCGCTTCATCTCCTCTTCGTCGACCACGACGCGACTTCAGACGACCATGCGACTTCACCTCCTCATCGAAGACGACAATCCGACCTTCTCGAATACGAACTAACAAAGCCCTGCCAATTGCTTGCTTGACTCGAGCTCCTTCATCGCGTGCGTGAGCGCGAGCGCCTCGAACCCTAGCTTCCTCGAGCCCAACCCTAGCTGTGTAGCGCGCCTTTGAATTGGACTCGCGCCCCTTCAATATGAATGCGGCCTACCGAGAGAACGAGTAGGGAACTCGATTTTCGAATTAAAAGGAGGCAAGAGGACAGGGAATATTTTAGCATAGCAGTTGCCATTAATTCCTATTTTGAACTTCGAATCTCGGTTTTGGTTTCGAACGAAAAAGAGAAGAGGGGATTTATTTTTATTTTGAACGGAAGATAGTTTTTTTTCCGAAAGGTTTTAACTGGGGAAAAGGATAAGGTCGAGAGATATTTTTCCTTGCGTGAGAATGAACCGTGTTGGAGAAGGAACGAGAAAGTTCTGATGTGATTTTATTATGACTAGCAATCAATATATATTATTAATTTAAACTCAAATTCGAATCGACTCGAAAACGAAGCCAAAAATTTCGACTTCCTATCAAGGCATGCCGCTAGGCATTCATAATGTTATATGCCTATTCCGAATGCATTGGAAAAGGTTTCGAGTCCAAATTCGATCGTATGGAGAAGATAGCTTTTTGGACCCAGTTAAAATATTGAATTTCAATATAATTTTCAGCACGTTTATATATTGTACGCTCACACAACAACTCCAATCACTACGGAAATTGAAATCCAATAATAATACAATATTACGGATCCAATGGAACTGGTTTCGTCAAATTCCTAGACTGTGCCTCGGAAGGCTATTTTTAAATATCGATTTAAACAATAAAATTCAAAACTGAACAAAACAGTTCCAAATTCAATTATGAAACTTTTATTATCTTCAGTATCATCAATATGGATTTTCAAAGCCTTCATATTATTTTTAACCAGCTTAAAACTGAAGATACAAATTTTTTTTCCCAGTTTCAATAATTAAATTCAATAATTAAATTGCCAAATTCATTCTGATATTTGAATTTCAAATTAAACCAACTCCTAGATATTTAAAATCAATTAAATATCCTGATTTCCAATGTTAAAAATTCAAGGTCGTTACAATTTGTGCCTAATACAACAGAAATAAATCCACAAATCACTTTTACTTCTCCTAAATACTTCTCCTAATCTCCATTAAACTTCCTTAAGCCAAAATCCATGAATTACTGACTAAAAATAGCCAAATTAAGAAATTAGAGGGTAATAACATATAAGTCCATTGGGTTTATAGATTTGCTACATTAGGATCCTTGTTCTTGTTTTTTGGATTCCTACTACAACATTTTTGGTGCATTTTGAGTCTAGGTGAGTGATTAATATCTCTCAATGTACTATGATTGGTAATACAGGAGTAAACATCATTTTTAAAATGGTTTAAAGTTAAAAACGTAATTTTTCCTAGATCTAATCTTACGAATGTTTTCAAAATGAATTTAAAAGATCAAAAATGTATTTAGATTTAAAATTTACATACGTGTTCTTATCAATGTGCTATTTTTTATTTTGGGCTGATTTCGATGATATGATGATTATATTGATTGTATTATGATGATATGATGTTTGTTTTGTAGTTTTCGTTTGTTTGACTAATTAGGATAGAAAATGATGTATTGGTTTGCATATGGGTACATCGATTGGTTTCTTTCGAGTATGGATTAGACCTAGAGAATTTGGGAGCACATTACTGCAAATTAAGTTGCAGAAACATAGAGGCATTTAGAATAGGGAAGGATCAGAAAGATAAGTTACAAAAAAATGACAAGTGTTGGTCAACATCAATTGGCACCGATCGATCTTAATCATTTTGTACCATCGATTGAAAATGCTCCAATTGAGGTGCAATCAATACAAGGCATGTGACGACCCGACTTTCCACTCCCGGAAAATCGCATCGACAGAAAGAAAGAAAGGGGTGAGAAATAGAAAAGAGAAGAAGAGAAAAGAAAACAACAACAGATACTCACAGCGGAAACGAAACGAAATATAATATATCACATAAATATTACATAGTATCATATACATCATCTATCAGAGTTACACAGATTGCACATCACATACTAGACAGTTATAAACATCTGTCTAGTTATTACATCTCAACACAATACAGATCAATACAAAGATCAACACAGCGGAAAACTACTATCTATATCTACAACGCCGAAGCCTCCTGCTCCATTGCTCCTCCAGATTACTCGTCAAAGCTAAACCTGAATCCCTTGGCTACTCGTAAAAATTTGAGTACCCAAGAGTTTATAAAACAGAAATAAACAACTTGGGTCAGACATGGGTCTGGTGTGAGTAACAGGTTAAACTTGTTTAACTTCAAAACCTTTTGAAAGAAAAAGTATCACGTAAGACTCCCCACCAATAAATATGGGTAAGTTTTTACCTTACGCTAACCAAAACATTTGATAGGAAATTCGATTGTATTATAATAGGTCTAGGCCGTTTTCAAATAAATATGAAATAGCTGGAATGCTTACATCTCACGTTCCAACATAGTTGGGCACAACTAAAACGTACGGCACTTATTGGAGTTTGGATTCCATCAATGGCAGGGCTACCGGGGTACCGCCCGTCACAGTACGTGGCCTAGATCACCGTACCGAGGATCACTCCCAATCCCCTGCAACACAAGGCCGGAACATCCCTTACTGGATAATTCCCGCACAAGATACCTCACGGTTGTCATGATTCAACCGCACACACTAAGTCGAAAATAGAAAGGGACATCTAGACAGAGGTCATCTTGTCCTACTTGGGTGCTACCCACTAACCTTGCTGCACCTCCCCTGTTTTAGCCATTCCCGGTTTGTGAGGCTTGAGGTCACGATTACCTTTTAAAAGAACACATCTATCTTAGAATGCTCATCGTCCACCTGACGATGTGCTGAAAGCATTCAATCCATACAAGTTCGTTCCGGGTTCGAACGAAACCGAAGGCATTATCTCGTTACACTCGTATTGGAATCACCCTCAGAGTTAACGACAATAACCCTTGCACTCTAAATCTTTATCTCGAATCTGAAAGTACTATCTCCGTCAACTCATTATGGAATCACCCACAGAGTTATACTGACAAAGAATCGTTCTTACACCTCGAGTCTTCACTTGCTCCATTTGGATTTCACGACCTAACGTAAATTTGGATCGATGTGGTATTCGGGTCTCCAGACCTGGAAATCCGGTATACGGAAACCCGATCCCGGTCTCATCGAAATCCAAAACGTATCTTTTAAGGCCAAGTTGTTTTAAAGGTTAAAACAATTTAATTCAATTATCTTTATACACTTAGAAAGATAATTCACAATAGATAATCAACATTATCAATATCATCAGATAATCCATATTATCACAATTCAACTAAACATCCATATCACATAGCATATATCTCATCAGAGATATCAATCAAATGCAAAGCATTCAGTATTATCATCCATCCATAAGTAATGATCTATATCATCTCTAATTAATTTAAAGTTAATTAAATTAATTACTTTTATTTTATAAATCCTTCTTACTTAAACATTAATTAATTACAAATTAATTAATTATCCTCTAATTACCTTTTTCAATTAATCATCTTTGATTAATTATCTTTTAATTACCTTCCAGTTATTTATCTTTAATTAATTACTCAAATTAATTAACCTTAACCACTTATAGTAATTGACCTTTAATTACTTCATTTATTAATTATTTCTTAATTAATCAATTCTTAATTACATCATTAATTATATTAATTAATGATCATTAATTACAAATTAATTATTAATTACTCTAACTAAATTAATTACATTAAGTAATTAACTTTAAATTAAACAACATTTATTAATCACCTTGATTAATCTTCAATCAGTAATTAACTACCCTTAATTACTTTTATTAACTAAATTAATTATTCCTTAATTAATTTCTTAATTAATCCCTTGATTAATTCACAAGTAATTAAACTCAAATTACTCCCATTAATACATCACTATCCACTTAATTACTTCCATTTAATTTATTTTCATAAATTAATTACTCACTAATTACTTCCATAAGTAATTTTTCTTTTCTTAATTACATTAGTAATTATCCATAAATTTCTTTACTAAGAAATTACACTTAATTAATCATAAATGATTATCTTAATTAATTTGCCTAATTAATTAACCTAAAATTAATTATATAAATTTATAAATCAATTAATCATCTCTTAATCTCTAATTAATTCATTAACCATCCATTAGTTACTTCATTAAGTAATTATTCTTAATTACCAATAAGTAATTAAGCTTAAATTTATTTTATTAATTAACTATTCTTAATTAATCTCAACTTAACTAATTAAGAATACTAGTATTTATATTAAATACTTACTCAAATTATTTACTTCATTAAAACCAAATTTAGCAATCAATTTTGAAATAAAATTTACTTTAAACAAAACTATACAAACTTTTAATTTCAATATCTTTGAAAACCATTTCAAACATGTTTAATCAAATTAAACATTTATTTATTTAAAACTTGTTTAAATACTTAAAACTTGTTCATGCTTTAAATTTTAAAACCCAGATATGAGTTGCTTTAAAATTTACAAAACCTGGTTACTTGAATTAAAACAACCCGAGCCAAACACGCTTCTTTCCCGAGCAAACCCCACAAAATCACGAGCCTTCCCCGAACAAAACTCAAAACCCCTCGCGTTCATCTCTGCTTCGAGTCGTACTCCAAATGCACGAAGACTTCACCGAGTTGCTTCCTTCTTCCCCAAAGCCCTCAAATCCCAGATGCACAAAAATGCACAATAACGTGCACGTTTACATGCACAACGACTCCGCCCCTCTCCGATCATCTTCCCGATCATCAACACGACACCCACCATCTCGATGACCCATACGATAACCTAGATCGTTGCAAGCGATAAACAAACAAAATCGAGCTTTCTCGTTCAAAAACTGGAATCAACCTGACCAACGTAAACGCCCAGCGCCGACGATCACGATCACCAGAAATCACGTGATCATGTCCCGAGCCTCGCCTATAACCTACGCTCCGATTCCCCCTATATCGATTACCTCCGGTGCATCCACGACCACGTAATCTCCTCTGAAACACCATCAACAAAAACTAGGTATAAAACCCTATCTTGACTTCGATCGGCCACCACGATTATCTGAAAATTTGGTGAGCAATTTTCCACGAATCCCTATCGCCTAGGCTTCCTCCAGTCATGATCCCGACCTCCCCTATCACGCCGATGACCAGCAATGGCCAAAAGACCCAGATTCGTTCAATACTGAATATCTCAACAATTACTACAATAAAAATCCTGATCTTGATGTCTAAATTCATCATTTCCCTTTACGTTTCAGTTTATAAAACCGAAAATTGAAATAAGCATTTTCGATTTTAACCCATTTTTAAATTTCTCTGTTATTTATAAATCTTTGAGATAAATACTTAATATAAATTCCTGTAATCATTTAAAATTTTTACATTGTCATGTTACCGTCCTTTTCCTTTTAACATCATAGTCTAAAAACAATTGTTTTGGAAGAAATCAATTTTTGTTGAGTAAGTAGTCTCTGTAAATATAACAGAGAAACAAACATCAGACATGTACACAGACATTTCATATACATACATACATTTCAATCCAAACATTCATGCTATAACAAAATTTTCATTACATGCATCACGGTTTAACCCAGATTTTAAACTGTTTTTAAAATAGATGTTTACTCACAGATTTGAAAAGGCAGAGCAGAGCATCTAATTGTTATAGCAAACACACTATAAACATTCACATCAGAAACTCATTTATACTTGCAATACTTATTCATTTCAACTATATTAGCAAGCAACCATATTTTACTTTAAGTTTTAAAAGTTACTCACCTTTATAAAGATGAACAGAGCCTAATCTTTGAAACTGCTTTTGAATTTTAAAAACTTTGAGTTGCTGGAAAGATACTTTTGCTTTTAAAACTTGAAACTGAGAAACTTGCATTCCTTATCTTCTTTGATTTTAAACTTGAGTTGTTGAAGCTTTTAATTGCTTTGAACTACATGCATGCTGCTTCCAAATTACAAAATGAATGTAGACAGGCTGCTTTGAGATGATTCCAGATTTGGAAAGAATGCAGACATTTGATTGTTTAGCTTGAGTGGTTTTGATTTGAAAAAGAATGTTGCAGGTTGATCTTTTGATTTGTAGTTTGAGGCATTTAGATTACTGATTTGTTTCAGATTTGTATTAGAGAAAAAAGGTTTGAGTTTATCTTGTTTTGAAAAGAAAATAGAAAGAATGAAGTATAGAAATACAATGTTTATATATAAGTAGATTTATGATAAATAAAAATAAAAGAAAATAAAAATAAATGAAGACACTTGTCATAAACATTGGTTACTTAAATTACACATGTCAAAACAATGACTTTAGAAAATAACACATGTCTCTTAAGTAATTTACTTATTTTTATTTATTTTAAAAGTAAAATAAAAAGCTTTTTTCTTATTTATTAAACACTTATCTATATATATAAATCATTTTAAAGAAACAAAACCAATTATATTTATAATTAAAAGTTTATACAAATATTATAATATCCAAACAATTTAAATATTTATTCTCTTGAATTTCAAAGCTTAAATTCAAATTCAATTAAATTAAATCCTAAGATTCAATTTAAAAAGTCAAGTTATATATATATACATATATAACTATTTATTCAATTAAATAACAATTTCATATTCTTTAAAATCCATTCATATTAATAAAAATAATACATTATACTTATTATATGAAATTAACATATTTGATATTTAAATAATTTATATAAGAGATTATATTATCAAGTGATATTTTAAAAAGAAACAAAACAAGCCTTTTTGTTAACTCTTATATAATTT
Source organism: Allium fistulosum (assembly GCA_030737815.1). NCBI lineage: Eukaryota > Viridiplantae > Streptophyta > Magnoliopsida > Asparagales > Amaryllidaceae > Allium > Allium fistulosum. The sequence continues at coordinate 853,537,714 of CM060905.1, forward strand.
TAAACTTAAGTAAAAATATCTTAAGCAATTAAAGTATTTTAAAACTATAAATTTACTAATTTAAATAACTTTGAAAAGTCATATTAAATTAAATCTAAATTCCCAATTTACCCAAAGCTTCTATTTACAATATATATAAATAAATATATATATTCAAATAGAAAATATCTTATTAACTTTTAAAAGATAAAATCACCAATTAATACTAATTTAATCAGATTATTAAATTAAATTCAAATCTTATTATCAAAGATCATCAATATCAATTTAATTATTTAACAGATTATTAAATTGATATTGTTAAAATTTCCGGGATATTACATTCCTTCCCCCTTAAAATAATTTCGTCCCCGAAATTTAAACAAAGGTAATTTAATAATCTTATTAGAGATTTTAAATTTTAAAACACAAGCATATACTATCATCCATATGCTAACAACCATAGCAACCAATTCATCCAATCAATCAAATCTAACTATCCAGACAAAATTCTAGATAGAATTCCTCGAGTTTCCCCAAGTATATATATATATCGGGATACTTGCTCTACAAACAATCTAAACTACTAAGCTATAGATCTCCTACTCATCTAGATCTACAGAACTAAACAGAATATCAGACTACAGACGAGTCTGACTCAACAACTAAACCTTCCAGAACTGCTGATTCTAAAACCAGAGATAGATCTTACACGTACCCCTCAGAGATACATAAAACTCAATGAATTCCAATTATCCAAACTGGCAATTCAATCAAGTAGACCAATTACTTATCCAAATTAGAACACAGACGAGATCCAAACATAACTTTACTTTACAACATCAGTAGATTCCAAACTTACTTCTCCTATCCAGAGATATACTCCCAAACTGCTTCTGCTGCACCACTCTGATCTGAGGTAGAATGAAAATGCTGATGAAGAACACAAGCATAAACTGAACAACACATCCAAGAATATGGTTCAACGGATTCATAAAGAAAACTCAGATACTCCATCAAAACCTGAGCTGCTTCACCAAACTCCATCTCTAGAAAACATCCTTCTACTAGACTGAACTACCGGTACTACTCCTGGAATCCAGTCGATAAGAAGACTCAACCTTCAGATGCGGAAAACTCCTGACTTCTCTGAAGACACTCAGAAAAACTCTGATAACCCAAGAGAACCCTCAAACTATCGCAAGTCACTTTTGCGATCAACCCAGCCTATTTCCAAAGAAAACTGTTCCTCTTTAACAAATCAGAACAACCCATACTTAACTATCCAATCCATCAAAGAAATGGATGCACCCTGCTGCTTCTGAACTTCACCTCCAGAAAAACTACTCAGCCTGACAACTTCCTGCCATCACAGAATACTCCGAGCTGCACTGCTGCAAAAGACTTCCTATCCAAAGCTTCTTCGAGAAACTCGAACCCAAACCAAACAGAAATACCATGCTGAACTCAGCCATAACACTGAAACAGACACACTTCCTTAAACTCGTTCCAAAGAAAACATCTTCGGGAACATCCATCGTCACTGTATCTCATCACACAGCTACTATTACCTGAGGTATCAAGATACCATCACTTGCTTCTGTTCAATCGATAGATCCAAACTCTACTCATCCAACTTTACAGATAAACTCCGAACCTTAACAGGTTTCCTTCAGAGATTCGATGAAATCCTTCATCACAGCAAAACTTACTCGAGACAGTATTGGGTCTACAGTCTCGATAAATACACTTCCAACCTTAATTCCAACCATTGGTAGTCGTGTTTCATACACTACTACCCTATCTACCTTTATATCTTATATTGGAGAACCTGAACGGGTAACCCAACAAATAGGTAGAATAGATATATATATATATATATAGTTATATAAAAATTACAAATACGCTCTCTCACGATAGATACCACTCCAGAGCTAGGTATTCACTCAACCAATAGCTCTGATATTCACTTAACCAAAAGCTTAGGCATTCGCTCAACCTAAGCTCTGATACCACGTGTGACGACCCGACTTTCCACTCCCGGAAAATCGCATCGACAGAAAGAAAGAAAGGGGTGAGAAATAGAAAAGAGAAGAAGAGAAAAGAAAACAACAACAGATACTCACAGCGGAAACGAAACGAAATATAATATATCACATAAATATTACATAGTATCATATACATCATCTATCAGAGTTACACAGATTGCACATCACATACTAGACAGTTATAAACATCTGTCTAGTTATTACATCTCAACACAATACAGATCAATACAAAGATCAACACAGCGGAAAACTACTATCTATATCTACAACGCCGAAGCCTCCTGCTCCATTGCTCCTCCAGATTACTCGTCAAAGCTAAACCTAAATCCCTTGGCTACTCGTAAAAATTTGAGTACCCAAGAGTTTATAAAACAGAAATAAACAACTTGGGTCAGACATGGGTCTGGTGTGAGTAACAGGTTAAACTTGTTTAACTTCAAAACCTTTTGAAAGAAAAAGTATCACGTAAGACTCCCCACCAATAAATATGGGTAAGTTTTTACCTTACGCTAACCAAAACATTTGATAGGAAATTCGATTGTATTATAATAGGTCTAGGCCGTTTTCAAATAAATATGAAATAGCTGGAATGCTTACATCTCACGTTCCAACATAGTTGGGCACAACTAAAACGTACGGCACTTATTGGAGTTTGGATTCCATCAATGGCAGGGCTACCGGGGTACCGCCCGTCACAGTACGTGGCCTAGATCACCGTACCGAGGATCACTCCCAATCCCCTGCAACACAAGGCCGAAACATCCCTTACTGGATAATTCCCGCACAAGATACCTCACGGTTGTCATGATTCAACCGCACACACTAAGTCGAAAATAGAAAGGGACATCTAGACAGAGGTCATCTTGTCCTACTTGGGTGCTACCCACTAACCTTGCTGCACCTCCCCTGTTTTAGCCATTCCCGGTTTGTGAGGCTTGAGGTCACGATTACCTTTTAAAAGAACACATCTATCTTAGAATGCTCATCGTCCACCTGACGATGTGCTGAAAGCATTCAATCCATACAAGTTCATTCCGGGTTCGAACAAAACCGAAGGCATTATCTCGTTACACTCGTATTGGAATCACCCTCAGAGTTAACGACAATAACCCTTGCACTCTAAATCTTTATCTCGAATCTGAAAGTACTATCTCCGTCAACTCATTATGGAATCACCCACAGAGTTATACTGACAAAGAATCGTTCTTACACCTCGAGTCTTCACTTGCTCCATTTGGATTTCACGACCTAACGTAAATTTGGATCGATGTGGTATTCGGGTCTCCAGACCTGGAAATCCGGTATACGGAAACCCGATCCCGGTCTCATCGAAATCCAAAACGTATCTTTTAAGGCCAAGTTGTTTTAAAGGTTAAAACAATTTAATTCAATTATCTTTATACACTTAGAAAGATAATTCACAATAGATAATCAACATTATCAATATCATCAGATAATCCATATTATCACAATTCAACTAAACATCCATATCACATAGCATATATCTCATCAGAGATATCAATCAAATGCAAAGCATTCAGTATTATCATCCATCCATAAGTAATGATCTATATCATCTCTAATTAATTTAAAGTTAATTAAATTAATTACTTTTATTTTATAAATCCTTCTTACTTAAACATTAATTAATTACAAATTAATTAATTATCCTCTAATTACCTTTTTCAATTAATCATCTTTGATTAATTATCTTTTAATTACCTTCTAGTTATTTATCTTTAATTAATTACTCAAATTAATTAACCTTAACCACTTATAGTAATTGACCTTTAATTACTTCATTTATTAATTATTTCTTAATTAATCAATTCTTAATTACATCATTAATTATATTAATTAATGATCATTAATTACAAATTAATTATTAATTACTCTAACTAAATTAATTACATTAAGTAATTAACTTTAAATTAAACAACATTTATTAATCACCCTGATTAATCTTCAATCAGTAATTAACTACCCTTAATTACTTTTATTAACTAAATTAATTATTCCTTAATTAATTTCTTAATTAATCCCTTGATTAATTCACAAGTAATTAAACTCAAATTACTCCCATTAATACATCACTATCCACTTAATTACTTCCATTTAATTTATTTTCATAAATTAATTACTCACTAATTACTTCCATAAGTAATTTTTCTTTTCTTAATTACATTAGTAATTATCCATAAATTTCTTTACTAAGAAATTACACTTAATTAATCATAAATGATTATCTTAATTAATTTGCCTAATTAATTAACCTAAAATTAATTATATAAATTTATAAATCAATTAATCATCTCTTAATCTCTAATTAATTCATTAACCATCCATTAGTTACTTCATTAAGTAATTATTCTTAATTACCAATAAGTAATTAAGCTTAAATTTATTTTATTAATTAACTATTCTTAATTAATCTCAACTTAACTAATTAAGAATACTAGTATTTATATTAAATACTTACTCAAATTATTTACTTCATTAAAACCAAATTTAGCAATCAATTTTGAAATAAAATTTACTTTAAACAAAACTATACAAACTTTTAATTTCAATATCTTTGAAAACCATTTCAAACATGTTTAATCAAATTAAACATTTATTTATTTAAAACTTGTTTAAATACTTAAAACTTGTTCATGCTTTAAATTTTAAAACCCAGATATGAGTTGCTTTAAAATTTACAAAACCTGGTTACTTGAATTAAAACAACCCGAGCCAAACACGCTTCTTTCCCGAGCAAACCCCACAAAATCACGAGCCTTCCCCGAACAAAACTCAAAACCCCTCGCGTTCATCTCTGCTTCGAGTCGTACTCCAAATGCACGAAGACTTCACCGAGTTGCTTCCTTCTTCCCCAAAGCCCTCAAATCCCAGATGCACAAAAATGCACAATAACGTGCACGTTTACATGCACAACGACTCCGCCCCTCTCCGATCATCTTCCCGATCATCAACACGACACCCACCATCTCGATGACCCATACGATAACCTAGATCGTTGCAAGCGATAAACAAACAAAATCGAGCTTCCTCGTTCAAAAACTGGAATCAACCTGACCAACGTAAACGCCCAGCGTCGACGATCACGATCACCAGAAATCACGTGATCATGTCCCGAGCCTCGCCTATAACCTACGCTCCGATTCCCCCTATATCGATTACCTCCGGTGCATCCACGACCACGTAATCTCCTCTGAAACACCATCAACAAAAACTAGGTATAAAACCCTATCTTGACTTCGATCGGCCACCACGATTATCTGAAAATTTGGTGAGCAATTTTCCACGAATCCCTATCGCCTAGGCTTCCTCCAGTCATGATCCCGACCTCCCCTATCACGCCGATGACCAGCAATGGCCAAAAGACCCAGATTCGTTCAATACTGAATATCTCAACAATTACTACAATAAAAATCCTGATCTTGATGTCTAAATTCATCATTTCCCTTTACGTTTCAGTTTATAAAACCGAAAATTGAAATAAGCATTTTCGATTTTAACCCATTTTTAAATTTCTCTGTTATTTATAAATCTTTGAGATAAATACTTAATATAAATTCCTGTAATCATTTAAAATTTTTACATTGTCATGTTACCGTCCTTTTCCTTTTAACATCATAGTCTAAAAACAATTGTTTTGGAAGAAATCAATTTTTGTTGAGTAAGTAGTCTCTGTAAATATAACAGAGAAACAAACATCAGACATGTACACAGACATTTCATATACATACATACATTTCAATCCAAACATTCATGCTATAACAAAATTTTCATTACATGCATCACGGTTTAACCCAGATTTTAAACTGTTTTTAAAATAGATGTTTACTCACAGATTTGAAAAGGCAGAGCAGAGCATCTAATTGTTATAGCAAACACACTATAAACATTCACATCAGAAACTCATTTATACTTGCAATACTTATTCATTTCAACTATATTAGCAAGCAACCATATTTTACTTTAAGTTTTAAAAGTTACTCACCTTTATAAAGATGAACAGAGCCTAATCTTTGAAACTGCTTTTGAATTTTAAAAACTTTGAGTTGCTGGAAAGATACTTTTGCTTTTAAAACTTGAAACTGAGAAACTTGCATTCCTTATCTTCTTTGATTTTAAACTTGAGTTGTTGAAGCTTTTAATTGCTTTGAACTACATGCATGCTGCTTCCAAATTACAAAATGAATGTAGACAGGCTGCTTTGAGATGATTCCAGATTTGGAAAGAATGCAGACATTTGATTGTTTAGCTTGAGTGGTTTTGATTTGAAAAAGAATGTTGCAGGTTGATCTTTTGATTTGTAGTTTGAGGCATTTAGATTACTGATTTGTTTCAGATTTGTATTAGAGAAAAAAGGTTTGAGTTTATCTTGTTTTGAAAAGAAAATAGAAAGAATGAAGTATAGAAATACAATGTTTATATATAAGTAGATTTATGATAAATAAAAATAAAAGAAAATAAAAATAAATGAAGACACTTGTCATAAACATTGGTTACTTAAATTACACATGTCAAAATAATGACTTTAGAAAATAACACATGTCTCTTAAGTAATTTACTTATTTTTATTTATTTTAAAAGTAAAATAAAAAGCTTTTTTCTTATTTATTAAACACTTATCTATATATATAAATCATTTTAAAGAAACAAAACCAATTATATTTATAATTAAAAGTTTATACAAATATTATAATATCCAAACAATTTAAATATTTATTCTCTTGAATTTCAAAGCTTAAATTCAAATTCAATTAAATTAAATCCTAAGATTCAATTTAAAAAGTCAAGTTATATATATATACATATATAACTATTTATTCAATTAAATAACAATTTCATATTCTTTAAAATCCATTCATATTAATAAAAATAATACATTATACTTATTATATGAAATTAACATATTTGATATTTAAATAATTTATATAAGAGATTATATTATCAAGTGATATTTTAAAAAGAAACAAAACAAGCCTTTTTGTTAACTCTTATATAATTTTAAACTTAAGTAAAAATATCTTAAGCAATTAAAGTATTTTAAAACTATAAATTTACTAATTTAAATAACTTTGAAAAGTCATATTAAATTAAATCTAAATTCCCAATTTACCCAAAGCTTCTATTTACAATATATATAAATAAATATATATATTCAAATAGAAAATATCTTATTAACTTTTAAAAGATAAAATCACCAATTAATACTAATTTAATCAGATTATTAAATTAAATTCAAATCTTATTATCAAAGATCATCAATATCAATTTAATTATTTAACAGATTATTAAATTGATATTGTTAAATTCAAATCACCTTCTCCTTGGACATTCTTTCTGTAATGACCCACTATTTTGGACCATTCAAATCGACAATAATCCACACATGTTTGACTTGAATAATTCAAAATAACAGATTGTAATAAAATTTGGAGCAAATAAAATCAAACACAGAATCACAGACATAGAAAATCAGAATAACTCGCAGCGGAAATAAATACCATAGTAGTTCATGAAGCTACTATATACAACTCTCAAAACATATATAAAATATCATAGTTTAAAAATGGATACAATAGAAGTCAGGATACATAAATCACTAATGCAGAAGCAATACCGAATAGTAAATAACTCGATTAGAAGATAAGAAATAACAGATGGACAGATAAGCTCCAGCAAATCTCTAGCTCCAAAAGATGAATCCAAAGCTGTGATTCTCAGGCTGACCCGAGCGTAAAGTAAAACACAAAACACTCAAGTCAGGACATACATACTTATACAATGTAAACCAACTCAAGTGAACTGTAATATAAATGCACAATAACTTAAAGGATGCTTGGGATCGCCCATCCCTTAAGGATCAGTCAAACCATCAATTAAGTAGTAATAAACACTATCATAGAAATATCCATAATAAGTAAACAATGCAAATAACAGTGTTAATGTGCATCAAACCATCACCAGGAAATCAAATGACATACAGAGAAGTATACCCGTGGTTATAATATTTTAGAACAATATTTTATACTTCAAAATTAAATATCATTTCAAATCCAAATCTTTATCAAAATAAAGATTAATCATTTCAAAACCATTTCAATATTTCAAAATATCATATCTTTCACAAACTTCATTATCTAATCATCATTTGAATTCAAAGCCCATATTTAACTTTAAATACCTTCTAAATTCCAAGATATCATTCATTTATTCTCATTTCAAATCATCTTTTATATAGTTTACATTCCAATTAAATTAATTCATTTAACCATTTAAAAGTGAAGTTATTATTCTTTCAACTCAAGTATTCAATTTCCAAAGTTTAGACCATTCTCATTTACTTAGTTAAAGACCATAAACATTGAAAATTTCAGCCTTTCACAACATTTAGAAAAAAGCTGTTATAAGTTATACTTGAAAACATTTTTATTCAGCAAAGACAGCATTTAAAACTGTTGTAAAATCTCAATTTTAGTTGGAAATTAGTTCAATTCAGCAAAGACAGCATTTCCAGAAATGCTAATAGCTCAGGTTTCATAATAAAGGTTTTCATTAAATTCAGCAAAGACAACAGGCATCTACAGCATTTACAGAACTGCTGTAATAGCCCTTTATTAAGTTTTTAGCCTTTTAGTTTACTTCAGCAACCACAACATTTGCAGAACTGCTGTAATAGCCTCTTATTTAAGTTTTAGTTCATTTCAAAAACGATAGCATTTCTGAAGTGCTATTAAAAGTATTTCCAGATTTTAGTGTATTTCCAGCAAACAATAAATCCCAATTTAAACCATTAAACATTATAAAAATCATACTTTAACATTCAAAATGTTCATTTAAAATACTTTTAACTTACAATTTTTATAATAAATTTTCTTATAAATAAAACCAATTTTCAAGAATTCACTTAATAAAATTTAAGTGTAAAATTTCTATTCTCTTCATTTTAACAATTAAACTTAACACTTAAATTTTTATTTCCATTTTTCCAATATAATTAAATTTCCATTTTTTATTTATATAACTCAAATTTTCTTTTAAACCCAAAAATCCAAATTTCCAGACTTAAGTTATATTTCAATAATTAAATTTTAACCGTTCATTTAATTACATTTTTAACTTATAGAAGAATCAAAATTTCTTTATTTAAACATTAAAAATCCAATTTAAATCAAATTTTCTTAAATTTACACTCTTAAACATATTTAAAATACTTTATAAAATAACCACAGGCCTGTATATAGTTTTCTAACCTAGGTCAAGTGATACAGATATATATCATTTCAATCCGCAGTTTACAAAGAAAAATCTGGGTTCTATCATTTCAAACCTGCAATCCCAAGTAAAATAAAATAAATAAAAATCGTTCAGGCCTATCATTTCAGCCCATAACGATTTTTCCCTATTCTAAAGTCCGTTCGGGTATGTATCATTTCAACCCATAGTGATCTAATCTACAGGGAACTTGCAGTGTGATAAACAGATATAAATGAACAGTTTAACAACATATATTAGTAACATATGAGATGATAGGTAAATAAACAGGTTTAACATCATATAATTAATAATCACAGACAGGGATAACATAACATAATAGTACTACACATTCAATTGTTGTCAATTCACATTTGCATAAGTATAAATGTCAGGTGAGATTTACTCACCTTTTTATGCTGGAGTTAGCAAATCAAATGACACAAACGAATTCAAGAAAGCACGATGACACGACAATAGACTCAAGTGGGAAGAGAACCAAGCTATTAATCTTGTGAACAACCCATAAACAAGACAAAATATAAACATAAATATAATACAACATATATTGAGATGATCTTTGAAATAAAAGCAAATGAACACAATTGCTTTGGCCATGCTTTCAACCATCAAGTGCTCGACCCAGGGGTTTAAAATGCTCGGGTTTGGACCTAATATAGCAAAGCTACATGGACTAGAATGGCTTGGGTTTGGACCTAAACTAGCAAGGAAACATGAAGATGAAGAGTGGAGGCTACAACATGAAGAAGACAAAAGGTCAAGGCACTAAATGGAGTTTTGGTGCACCATAAGGCTCGGCCACATGCATTGTTTGGCTTGGCCATACATGTTTCAGATCTAGACAGAGGCTAAATCTATGTGTGGTGGTCATATCATGGTGGTGGTGGAGCAATAGGAGGTGGCCAAGGTGATGTATGAAGGTGGTGAAGCAACTAGGCTAGGCTAGCATGCATTTTGGAAGGTTTTGTGCAACTTTTTAGGCGTTTGTCTTCATTTAAAGGCCATGGCCTGATCTGGTCAGCGGGGGTGGAGGTGATAGGTGGTTGATGGTGAAGAGGAGGAGGTGGTGGAGGTGATGGACGAGGCAACTAGAGTGGAGAGCATGCAAATATGTGAAGAAATCATGGCCAAAACAAGGCAAAAGAAAGAAGAAAAAGTAGAAAAGAAGAGAGAGCCATTACCAAACCTTTCAGATCTGAGTTTGGCTGAAAATTTGTGATGTTAAGAAGCTTTTTCATGTGAAAAATGAATAAAAACTCACGGATAATCAATAGAAAAGGAACGGCCAAAAATATGAAAAGGCAAGTAAGTGAAAAGTGAAATGTTTAAAGCTTTAGTCTCTTCAAATTTCAATCTCTATTAAATCAAATAAAACAAATAAAATTTCAGTAAATGCATTAGAAAAAGGAAGCAAAATAAAATAAACTAAAATAAATAAATAATTTTAAGAAAAATAGAAAAAGAAATAAAGAAATAGTTTATAAATTTGAAACAAGACTTAGAAATTACAAATAAAATACCATTAACTATGGAAAATTATTACTATACTTCTAAACCAATAAAAGTCAAGTAAAATAAAAATAAATGCTGAAAAAATAAAGTGGAAATGAGAATAAAATAAGGTCTTAAGAAAATAGAAAATAAATAAAGAATTTCTTTAATTAATTGAAACTGGAAATTAGAAATTGTAAACAAAAATACAACTGACGTTGGAAAATGTCAATTACACTTTTAAAAATGTTTTTAAAACCAAAATATATACATAAGATGTTATTTTACCCATATAAATGTAAATTAGAACATTACATTACCAAATAAAATATTATTTACATAATTTAAAATAAACAATTTTGTTAAATACAACAAATTACACTCAATTGTTAAAAAGGCATAACTTTCACAATATTAATCAGATTTTAACGAAACGAAAAACATTATTCTTAAAATTTTATTTACTTTCATAATAAAAGATAAAATTCAAATTTTCAAACTTTATTATTTTTAAATTTAAAAGTCAGAGTTTGACCATATCGACCAAAATTCACTTTTCTGGAAAATATTATATTTAGTCATGTTTGGAATTCTAATTCACATCAAAATTCAAATTTATATTTAAAATAACAAAAATTATCCATTTAAATAAATAAAATAAAGTTTTCAAATCAGGAAATTCAATTTAAAATAATTAAAATATACAATTAAAATAATCACAAAATATAGGGTTGTTACACTCTCCCCCACTCAAATCTTTTCGTCCTCGAAAAGGAATGAAGTACGGAAAACACAGAAAAGATAGAATGGAATAGGATTAAGACAAGATGACTGGAAGATTAAAATTATACCTGATAACTGTTGTTATAGGTAAGTTTAACAAGGTGAAGAATAGGAATAGCTAGAAGGGAAAATAGGACGAAAGACAAGGATGAGCCATTAATTTAAAACAATATAAATTTCAATTGGAATTCTTTAATACTTAATAATTTGGTTAAATCCATTTTATTATATCCATAAAAGTCATTTAATTCAAATTGTTAGTTAAAGAGGTAAACAATATTTAAAACACTTTAAAATCCTTTAGGAAGGAAAATAACTGATCAAAATATCCTTTATATAACACTTTATCTAAATACTTTTATAACTCGATGTCTTAACAAGTTTATCCTCGTTCCTACAGACTCTGGCAGTGCGTTGATCAGGCGCAAAGCTAGAATTCTCCAGGTACTTAGTAGACTTGTTTCAACACCCAGTGAAAATACTGGAAAACTTAAAAAAAACAGATATGGAAAGTACAATCCAAACAAAAAAACAAACAAAACCTTTGTCTAACCATGGATCGCAGATACACAAAGATTACGCCTGGGTCCCCCAGGAAACATCTGTATCCGTAAGCTTTCTCAGCCCTGCGAATTGCGCCATGATGACTAGTAGACCGCAGATACACAAAGGTTACGCCTGGATCCCCCATGAAACATCCATATCCGTAAGATTTCTCAGCCCTACGGATTTTGCTACTAATACGACCTACATAGATCACAGGATACACAATGGTTACGCCTGAATCCCCCAGGAAACATCCATACCCCTGGGCCATCCAGTCAGGTGAATTACGCTATGCAGTCGCGCTCGTAAGACCATGGGTAACGCCATGGAATTTGATGGAAACTCGAGTATCATATCCGAAAAACAAAAAATCAAAGAAATATCGATAGAATGAATCCACAATGTGGCTACAGAGCGGATATCTAGCAAAAGGCACTTTCCATATCTTTACTTCGAAAATATGTATCATATAGTACCTTTTCAAATCACTTTCAAATATCATACTTATATAAAGTCCATTATATATAAGATTTTATTTTCAAATCAAATACCTTTCCAAAATCAATAGTACATCAAATCACACTTATATAGACTTCAATTATATAAGATTTCACTTTTCAAATTGTGTACCTTTTCAAATCCATAGTTTTCGAATCAACATCATACTTATACAAACCAATTTTTATATAAGTTCGATAACTCCCAAATCAAGTATTTAGTAACACAAGGTTCTCAAATTTCAGTTTGTTTCAATATCAATACAATTTTCCAAAATCATAAGTTTAGAAAATAATCCAAATTTCTAAATCAACAAAATTTAAGTCAACCAATTCATTTCCAAAATCAATGGTTTTCTAAATCATCTTATATTTACATACTTATATCAGAAATCAAAATTTTAAAAATAAATTCGCTACATGAAGAGCCATATGGGATTGAACATCTTTGCTCACTAAAATAATTTTTTTTAGATCAGTTTTGTATATAAAATAGTTTGTAAAATAGTTTGTATGTAAAATTGAATAAAACAGTTTGTTTAAGAAGAATAAAAGAAAAATAGTTTTGAAAAATGGTTTTAAATTGATAGTAGTTTTTCTTAAAAGAAAGAATTCCAATTAAATTACAAAGATATCCAACCCAACAACTTCCAATTTCAGCGGCAAGTATATCAATGATATTAGAATATAAGATGTACATATGTCATCATTTCGCAAAGTCACATTCGATCGCTCGCTCGATCACACAAGTTCGCTTTCTAACTAGTATTGTCCATTCGACTTCTCTAATGCGGATTTCGATATGGTTTCTTGACTAGAAACCATCAATGTCCTTGCATAGCCATATACTATGATAGAATTCTAGAAACAAGCCCAAAATCCACATCAAATATTCGCCATCAAGAATCAAATGAAAAATCCTAACACGAAATGGTGTAATTCACCTCGAATTGTGTACTTAGACTTGGATCAATTTAATTATGCGAATAAAACAGCATACGTACAACTTATGTATCTATTCCAACTTGTTCAATATATAGTTTTATAAAGATGTTACCCAGTTAAAACATTTAAACTAAATTTTATTCAAAAAATTTTGAAGACCAAATTCTTTTCAAAACATTTCAAATCTAAATTTCATATTAGAAAATTCAAAATAGCCTTATTCGTTTACTTAACAAAACAGTTTCAACTTATTTAATTCATATTACTACATACTTTACCATACATACCAAACTTATATACTTTATACTTTTCAAAATTTCTTAGCTTTGAAAAGTTAACCTTGATTTGGAAGTGCTCGAACCTTCAAAATAGTCAAAAAAATCATATTTCAATCCAAGAGTTGGAAATCACAATAAATCAGTAAATCAATTCCAAAAGATAGGGTTATATCAAATCAGATCCAAACCTCAAGGACTGAACACCGGCTCATTTCAAATTGCTCAAATATATATACATATATCTTTCGAATATCACATCACACTTCGGAATTTTAAATCAAAAATTGGTTTCACAAATCAATCGCATAGCAAAGCTACCGAAGTGGCCTCTCCCCCACTCTGAAACTCGAAAATCAATGTCGATGATGCATGCATTCATCACCGAAATTATTTTCCAACGATGTAAGTGTGTTCTGGACTTCCATTTACTTTGAAAACATCCTTTTAAATTTCTTCGAAATCATATGAAACTCATTAAAATCATTTGAAACATTTCATATTCGGAAAATACTTTCAAATCATATTATTTATTATTTCAAAATTTTAAAACCAGTTCCAAAATGCCGGAGTTCAATCACTCAAATTCAGATTCAAAACCTTCAGTTATAAATTGTTCTATATGAAACCATTTCTTATATAAATTTCAAAATTTAAAATCCATTCAAAACTTTATATTCTAAATTTTAAAATGGTATATAATCCTTATCGAAAACATTTCACTTTTATATATAAATATGGTCATCCTTATCAAAACAACAACTTCGATGAATACACAGTTTTCAAAATAAAATCAACATAAATTTCCAAGGAGTGATTCAAGGATGGATTTCAAAACAAACAGAGACTCAAATTTAGAGGAACTCTAATTAAATAGAATTCTGATTCGAAGATAAGCTCGAACGAAGATGAGATAAATTAAATTACCAAATAGAAGATGGATAGCCTATATAAATCGCGGGCGACCTTAATATGGTCAATCGTGACGTCAGGAATATAATCGATGCGAAAATCTAAGGCAAATCGACCTTCGATCGCCAGAGATAGAATCTAAATATAGTAGAAGATAGAAAACATCGTAAACCGAGGATATAGAAATCTCCAGTGAATCAATGCCAATTATAAGGGAGTTTCACCCTTTTACAAGTCATTCAAAGATTGGCGGAATCGCCATCCTATAAAGGTCATTCAAAGTGGAGTTACAGAATGCTCCATAGATCAAAGGAATACAAATAGGAAAGACATGAATAGATTTCAGAACAAGTGGGAGCATTCCAAAGTTCAAAGGAATCCTAATCGAAGAAATTACTAACCAGGTGGATGCAAAAGGAATGAAGTTTAGAAAATTTTACTTTCAAAGCAAGAAAATTTTATATCAAAATAATCTTTGAAATTTCTTTAAAAATTATTTGAAAATCATTTTATACTTCGAAAATACGTCCTCTCACAAAGAAATGATTCTGAGATTGATTTCACTCATTCTAGGGTATTTCTACCCTATCTCTAATGAGTTTTTGCTCCGCAGGCTAAGGTTTGCCTAAAACCTGGCTCTGATACCAAATGTAACGACCCATTATTTTGGACCATTCAAATCGACAATAATCCACACATGTCTGACTTGAATAATTTAAAATAACATATTGTAATAAAATTTGGAGCAAATAAAATCAAACACAGAATCACAAACACAGAAAATCAGAATAACTCGCAGTGGAAATAAATACCATAGTAGTTCATGAAGCTACTATATACAACTCTCAAAACATATATAAAATATCATAGTTTAAAAATGGATACAATAGAAGTCAAGATACATAAATCACTAATGCAGAAGCAATACCGAATAGTAAATAACTCGATTAGAAGATAAGAAATAACAGATGGACAGATAAGCTCCAACAAATCTCTAGCTCCAGAAGAAGAATCCAAAGCTGTGATTCTCAGGCTGACCCGAGCGTAAAGTAAAACACAAAACACTCGAGTCAGGACATACATACTTATAAAATGTAAACCAACTCAAGTGAACTGAAATATAAATGTACAATAACTTAAAGGATGCTTGGGATCGCCCATCCCTTAAGGATTAGTCAAACCATCAATTAAGTAGTAATAAACACTATCATAGAAATATCCATAATAAGTAAACAATGCAAATAACAGTGTTAATGTGCATCAAACCATCACCAGGAAATCAAATGACATACAGAGAAGTATACCCGTGGTTATAATATTTCAGAACAATATTTTATACTTCAAAATTAAATATCATTTCAAATCCAAATCTTTATCAAAATAAAGATTAAATCATTTCAAAACCATTTCAATATTTCAAAATATCATATCTTTCACAAACTTCATTATCTAATCATCATTTGAATTCAAAGCCCATATTTAACTTTAAATACCTTCTAAATTCCAAGATATCATTCATTTATTCTCATTTCAAATCATCTTTTATATAGTTTACATTCCAATTTCCAAAGTTTAGACCATTTTGAGTTCATTTACTTAGTTAAAGACCATAAACATTAAAAATTTCAGCCTTTCACAACATTTAGAAAAAGCTGTTATAAGTTATACTTGAAAACATTTTTATTAAGCAAAAACAGCATTTGAAACTGTTGTAAAATCTCAATTTTAGTTGGAAATTAGTTCAATTCAGCAAAGACAGCATTTCCAGAAATGCTGTAATAGCTCAGGTTTCATAATATAGGTTTTCATTAAATTCAGTAAAGACAGCAGGCAACTACAGCATTTACAGAACTGCTGTAATAGCCCTTTATTAAGTTTTTAGGCTTTTAGTTTACTTCAGCAACTGCAGCATTTGCAGAACTGCTGTAATAGCCTCTTGTTTAAGTTTTAGTTCATTTCAGAAACGATAGCATTTCTGAAGTGCTATTAAAAGTATTTCCAGATTTTAGTGTATTTCCAACAAACAATAAATCCCAATTAAAACCATTAAACATTATAAAAATCATACTTTAACATTCAAAATGTTCATTTAAAATACTTTAAACTTATGATCTTTATAATAATTTTTTTTGTAAATAAAACCAATTTTCAAGAATTCACTTAATAAAATTTAAGTGTAAAATTTCTATTCTCTTCATTTTAACAATTAAACTTAACACTTAAATTTTTATTTCCATTTTTCCAATATAATTAAATTTCCATTTTTTATTTATATAACTCAAATTTTCTTTTAAACCCAAAAATCCAAATTTCCAGACTTAAGTTATATTTCAATAATTAAAATTTAACCGTTCATTTAATTACCTTTTTAACTTATAGAAGAATCAAAATTTCTTTATTCAAACATTAAAAATCCAATTTAAATCAAATTTTCATAAATTTACACTCTTAAACATATTTAAAATATTCAAAATACTTTATAAAATAACCACGGGCCTGTATATAGTTTTCTAACCTAGGTCAAGTGATACAGATATATATCATTTCAATCCGTAGTTTACAAAGAAAAATCTAGGTTCTATCATTTCAAACCAGCAATCCCAAGTAAAATAAAATAAATAAAAATCATTCAGGCCTATCATTTCAGCCCATAATGATTTTTCCCTATTCTAAAGTCCGTTCGGGTATGTATCATTTCAACCCATAGTGATCTAATCTACAGGGAACTTGCAGTGTGATAAACATATATAAATGAACAGTTTAACAACACATATTAGTAACAGATGAGATGATAGGTAAATAAACAGGTTTAACATCATATAATTAATAATCACAGATAGGGATAACATAAGATAATAGTACTACACATTCAATTGTTGTCAATTCACATTTGCATAAGTATAAATGTCAGGTGAGATTTACTCACCTTTTTATGCTGGAGTTAGCAAATCAAATGACACAATCGAATTCCAAAAAGCACGATGACACGACAATAGACTCAAGTGGGAGGAGAACCAAGCTATTAATCTTGTGAACAACCCATAAACAAGACAAAATATAAACATAAATATAATACAACATATATTGAGATGATCTTTGAAATAAAAGCAAATGAACACAATTGCTTTGGCCATGCTTTCAACCATCAAGTGCTCGACCTAGGGGTTTAAAATGCTTGGGTTTGGACCTAATATAGCATGGCTACATGGACTAGAATGGCTTGGGTTTGGACCTAACTAGCAAGGCAACATGAAGATGAAGAGTGGAGGCTACAACATGAAGAAGACAAAAGGTCAAGGCACTAAATGGAGTTTTGGTGCACCACAAGGCTCGGCCACATGCATTGTTTGGCTTGGCCATACATGTTTCAGATCTAGACAGAGGCTAAGTCGATGTGTGGTGGTCATATCATGGTGGTGGTGGAGCAATAGGAGGTGGCCATGGTGATGTATGAAGGTGGTGAAGCAACTAGGCTAGGCTAGCATGCATTTTGGGAGGTTTTGTGCAACTTTTGAGGTGTTTGTCTTCATTTGAAGGCCATGGCCTGATCTGGTCAGAGGGGGTGGAGGTGATAGGTGGTTGATGGTGAAGAGGAGGAGGTGGTGGAGGTGGTGGAGGTGATGGACGAGGCAACTAGAGTGGAGAGCATGCAAATATGTGAAGAATTCATGGCCAATACAAGGCAAAAGGAAGAAGAAAAGGTAGAAAAGAAGAGAGAGCCATTACCAAACCTTTCAGATCAGAGTTTGGCCGAAAATTTGTGACGTTGAGAAGATTTTTCACGTGAAAAATGAATAAAAACTCACGGCTAATCAATAGAAAAGGAACGGCCAAAAATATGAAAAGGCAAGAAAGTGAAAAGTCAAATGTTTAAAGCTTTAGTCTCTTCAAATTTCCATTTCTATTAAATCAAATAAAACAAATAAAATTTCAGTAAATGCATTAGAAAAAGGAAGCAAAATAAAATAAACTAAAATAAATAAATAATTTTAAGAAAAATAGAAAAAGAAATAAAGAAATAGTTTACAAATTTGAAACAAGACTTAGAAATTACAAATAAAATACCATTAACTATGGAAAATTATTACTATACTTCTAAACCAATAAAAGTCAAGTAAAATAAAAATAAATGCTGAACAAATAAAGTGGAAATGAGAATAAAATAAGGTCTTAAGAAAGTAGAAAATAAATAAAGAATTTCTTTAATTAATTGAAACTGGAAATTAGAAATTGTAAACAAAAATACAACTGACACTGGAAAATGTCAATTACACTTTTAAAAATGTTTTTAAAACCAAAATATATACATAACATGTTATTTTACCCATATAAATGTAAATTAGAACATTACATTACCAAATAAAATATTATTTACATAATTTAAAATAAACAATTTTGTTAAATACAGCAAATTACACTCAATAGTTAAAAAGGCATAACTTTCACAATATTAATCAGATTTTAACGAAACGAAAAGCATTATTCTTAAAATTTTATTTACTTTCATAATAAAAGATAAAATTCAAATTTTCAACTTTCAAATTTTTAAATTAAAAGTCAGAGTTTGACCATATCGTCCAAAATTCACTTTTCTGGAAAATATTCTATTTAGTCATGTTTGGAATTCTAATTCACATCAAAATCCAAATTTATATTTAAAATAACAAAAATTATCCATTTAAATAAATAAATAAAGTTTTCAAATCAGGAAATTCAATTTAAAATAATTAAAATATACAATTAAAATAATCACAAAATATAGGGTTGTTACACTTTCCTTGATGTCCATATGAGTGGACTTTACGCGACTAACTTACACATTGGTAAATTATTCATAATAATACAATGTAGACTTTGATACCATTGTTGTAACATATGCATTGGACAACAGAGTAGGTGCATTGGATTGCAGGGTAGAATGGTAGAATTTCAATTTTTTACTCATTATGCAATATATCTTTTAATGTATTACCATAAAATTTGTCATTAATCATATTTAATGATTGATTAATATAATTTAATTCGTTTTGAACAGAATCAATTTTATTATGGTTATTTTAATTAGATTATATATGATATATATAATGAATATCATATGTCCATTATTATATTGCAATAATGTCTAGAGAATATACATACATAAATTGCAAATATATATATATATATGTATGTATATATATATATAACTGTGTGTGTTTGTGTGTGTATGTGTATCAACCTATTCATTATATGTAAATGTACTTTTATTAATATATTGACTAATACAAAATCTTATAGTAACTAATATAACTAGAAAAGTTCAAAAATTATATTTTAATACACAAAAATGTAATTTACTTTTTAGGATATGAATATTATTTTTTCAGATATTTTACTAATTTAAAAATTAAATTATATATATTTAGCTGAAAGAATAATTTTCAGATCCTAAAAATTAATTTTTTATGATAAAAATCAAATATAAATACGATAATTTAAAGAAAATATTATTTCATTTTCCAAATCCTAAGATTATATTAATTTTATAATTAGTTTTAGTATTTTTGACTGGTTCCAAAATTTATAATAATTATTGTATCCATTGTAAATTTAAATAAACATATCTTTATATTCCTATATCTTATTAAGATTTTTCAAAATCAAACTTTTTTATTGATTTATTATTTTACTTAATTATTTCAAGTTGTTTTTATATATATATATATATATATATATATATAAATAGATCATTATTTCTAAAATTCATAATAATTAAAATATAAATGATAAAGTTCAAATAAAATTATTATAGTGTTCACAAACTATGTATTAAGCTTACGAATCATTTTTCATAATATATGTATTATTAAAATAAACCAAAACACTTACTCAAATACTTATATAATTGTTAAAATATGAAAATAATATGAATAAACTAAAAAATAGGAAAATATTTTTAAGCCAAAGTTAAAGGAAATGTATTTTGATAGTTATATTTTTTATGTTATAATCTAGTACATGTATATATTAAATAAATTAAATGCATTTAAAATTATTTGAGGGTAAAAGTACTATGATAATATTGATGTAGAATAAGTACATTATAATATTTGCCTTAATGAATGGTGCTAATTGATAACACATTGAATTGGGAGCGAAGTCCTCTTTGGAGAATTCCACCTTCTTCCTAGTTTGATTTGCAAGATATATCTATTCTCTTTAGACTACAAAGAACTTAATTTTCCCTATAATGCTATGGTACAAGTGAAATTCTAAGTGGATCGGGTAGTACGACCTTAAATATAATTTTATTAGATTATAAAGCTTAAGTAATTATTTATGATTGTCAAATTAATCAGAAATAATCTAAGCAGAGTGAATAGTGCAACAATTAGTAAAGTAATAATAGTAGATCACACTAGAATTTATATACTTGTTCAAACTCTCATAATACGTCCAATCCCATAAATCCTATCTAGATTTATATTAACTTCAATTGCTTTACCCA
The DNA here is from genome assembly GCA_030737815.1 of Allium fistulosum. Classification (NCBI taxonomy): domain Eukaryota; kingdom Viridiplantae; phylum Streptophyta; class Magnoliopsida; order Asparagales; family Amaryllidaceae; genus Allium; species Allium fistulosum. The sequence continues at coordinate 853,558,964 of CM060905.1, forward strand.
AAGAGATAGGTTTCTACATTGATTACCTAAACACCTGAACAGGACTTCAACTTCAATTATCAATAATACTTTATAGACTCGTTTGAATATATGTGACGACCGCCCATGACCCCTGCGCTAAACCTAGAAATAGTGCGCTGTAAAGTGTGCCAGGCAGCCGTGGACGATCATCGGGGTTAATTAAAAACAGCAGAATCTATCGTATCACTCACAGCGCATGGATAAAATACAATAGAGAATATATATAGTGAAGCATCTCAAAATAGAATCTCATCAATTAAGCTTCATAATAGTTGAATACAAACATCTGAATAGTCAATACATCAAGCCTCACTACATATCACTCAGAGAATTATACAAAGCAGCGGAACATCCAGTACATATAGTAAGAAAATAATATGCAAGCCTCCAGCTCGTCTTCGTCATCACCATTGTCGGAAACTAAGAACAGCACCTGTCACCTGCTACCTAGTCTGCCCATCCCAAAGCGGATGAACAGCCCAAGGCAATAAGAGTTAAACATAAAGCCTTGAGTCAGACAACAGTCTTAGTGAGCGGTAAATTAACTAACAACATACCAAAAGAGCATAAAGGAAAAAAAAGAATAGGAATCCAACCCTCCCACTCCACCTCTTTCTACAGTGATAGCCCCCCCTCAGACACACACTAAGCAGAAGCAAACATAGCAAAGCAAACATTTAAAGTAAAGTAATTATCACTCGAGTCAAGGGCGATGTTTTCCAAGTACAAACCCCCAAGGCCTAAACCAAGATCAGATAAGCACCCAGAAAATACCGCTCTTGAGACCGAATGACGATACAACCAAACATCCATGACTCTGGCTATCACTGTTATCATTGCTTTGATACCACCGTTAATTGAATGACCGGCACATTCTTTCAGCCGTCCGTCAAGGGCTAATGGTAACCCCGGTTCTAGACAGAACTCCGCACGTCGTCGCAGCCCGTGCCTAGGACTATCGAATCTGCCCAGAGTACTCGACTACAATCATAGTCTTTAGGGACTATCGAATCTGCCCATCGTACACTTGCTTTGAGTCTGCTAGAACCTTTATAACGATGAAACCTCAGCCTTCTAGTCATCCTCCTCGACGACTATTTCCATACTAGCTCAAGCGCCTCTCGACCAAACCATTATCCTCAAACCCAAACCATTTCACCGAGTTATCAACATGCTTGGAATGATCCCGTCTGGATTAAACCAAGGCTATCTCACATCATGCCTCGCTTCATCTCATCATAGCAAAGCCTCATCTCAACATCATCATCATCAAATCTATCCATATGAGCTTCATCATCCGCCACATATGCCACGAGCAGCTTTTCCAATTCAAGAGCCTTTCCCTTAGCTTTTGAATCATCTTTGACCATCTTGTCCAAATCAAATCATCAATCAACTAATTTATAACAATCAATCAAGTCAATCATTAATCCAAGTAATCAAGCATTCAAACATGATCTAATAAACAATTATAACAATAATGGCAATCTTGTAAATAAAGAGTCCAAATCTAACAAGCATGAATTATGAGCAATGTCTCTACAACTTGATGAATGAACTTACATAGGTTAACATGTAGTAAAATGGATGTCAAATCATCATGAACAATGGATCTATACTTAAGTTTAAGAAAATGCATGGAAATCACTATTTTAACACTAAATCAAGCCAACAATCTGATATACTCCTTTGGATCCGTGTGAGAGATAACCACCACTCACCGAATCACCTAAACACTTCAAAAACAACACACTTCAGATCTGGACAGCGAAGGATCTAACTCGATTCTCCAAAATCCCGCTTCAAACGGTGAAATCTCTCTTCGATGGATGTAGATCTTCAATCTAAGCTCTTGGATCTTCGATTTGGATAGAAGGAAGCACAAAATTAAAGTGGTGTAAAGAAGTGAAGAAGTGTAGAACTCGAGCTCTCAAAATGGCAGGACTTCGTCGCTTCAAAATCCGGATCCCAAAAAGTGAAGAAAAACCCCGTATTTATACGCTGAATCCTTAGGTCGTTAGCTCCTTAAGTCGTCCACGACTTATGAAAACTCCACGACTCACGACTTATGAAGACCCACGACCTACGACTTAACAATGGTCGTGACCTAACACTTGCGCGACTTAACACATATGCGTGACCTAACAACTCAATACCTTCGCGACTTAACTGGGTTACGACTTAACACCTCACGACCTAACTACACCCAGCATACTATCATAGGTCGTCTACGACCTAACTAAACATGCCATAGCGACTCAACGACTTATCTTAACTCGTCCACGACCCAAGAAAACCCTACGACTTAACTGTCTCCGACCTAAGACTTAACGGTACAACATCCTAAGCCATAACACACGTGCATGACTTACGACCTAACCTTAGCTCGCTCCTAAGTCGCTCACGACCTATCTCCTTAAGTCGTTAGCTCGCCTAGTTTCCTAGGTCGCTATCCTTATGCCGCTAACTCTTAAGTCGCCGACTCTCTTAAGTCGCCAATTACTTAAGTCGCCAACTCCTATAAGTCGCCAACTCCTATAAGTCGCCAACTCCTATAAGTCGCCAACTCCTATAAGTCGGTCAAATCCTGTAGGTTGCTCCAATCTCCTAGGTCGTTCACCCGACCTAACCTACCCCACGACCTAAGCTACCACACGACCCAACTCCCAGACGACCTAAGCTACAGCACGGCTTAAGCTCTAGTCGACTTATCAACACTAACGACCTAAACTCTGAACATCTTAACAACACTACGTCCTAATGACAACTGTTTTACAATCTTTCGATCCGTAAAAATACGGGTCGTTACATTCTCTCCTCCTTAGGAATTTCGTCCCCAAAATTCCAAACAAACAAGAGCAATCAAAAACTATTCCGCATGCCTACCATCCATAGAAATCAACAAACCATGCATCCAATTACTAGCCTAGCATGCAGAATTCTAGGACTAGAACAAGTTACAATGTCATGAGATGACACGACACCTTATGGCCATACCTCGAAGAGTTCAGGATGAGCTGCCTTCATCCTCTCTTCCACCTCCCATGTACAGTCGTTATCATCATCACTCTATTGTATCTTGAGCAACCTAACTACCTTCCTCCTAAGCTGTTTCGTGTCAGTTTCCACAACACGAAGCGACTTACGAGGTCTCTTATCGACTGGATCAATCTCAAAATCTTCACAGCTATCAGCAGAAACCACTGTATTCGAGTCGTGCACATACTTCCGTAGATATGATACATGAAAAACATTGTGCACACCCGCCATCTTTTCTGGTAACTCCAATTTGTAGGCGAGCTTTCCAATTCGCTCGATGATCGGGAATGGTCCAACAAATCTCGGAGTCAATTTTCCTTTCTTCTCGAATCGAATAACATTCTTCAGTGGAGAAATATTCACAAAAACCATATCACCTACGTCGAATTCCAAATCCTTATGGCGCTTATCGGCATAACTTTTCTGACGGTCTTGGGCTGCCTTCATTCGTTGCCGAATGATCTCTATGCAATCTGAAGTCCGTCGAATCATTTCTGGCCCAAGTATCAGCTTTTCTCCTGTTTCTAACCAACATGTCGGAGAGTTACACGGTCTTCCACACAATGCCTCATACGGTGCCATACCAATGCTTGACTGGTAACTGTTATTATACGAAAATTCCACCAAATGAAGGTGATCTTCCCATGATTCTCCGAAATCTAAAATGCATGCTCTGAGGAGATCTTCCAAAACTCGGTTGACCCTCTCAGTCTGACCATCTGTTTGGGGGTGATAAGCTGTACTAAAACACAACTCGGTTCCCAAAACTTCCTGGAAGCTCTTTCAAAATCTACTAGTGAACAATGGGTCTCGATCACTCACTATACTCTTCGGAATACCATGGAATCGAATTATCCACTTAACATACAGCTCAGCCAACCTTGATGTAGTCCTAGTCGATCGAACAGGAATGAATCTTGCACTCTTAGTCAGACGATCTACGATGACCCAAATCCCTTCATTTCCCGCTCTTGTTCTAGGTAGTCCATCAATAAAATCCATCGATATTTGCTCCCACTTCCATGTAGGAACTTCTAACGGCTGAAGCAATCCACTGGGCTTCTTCTGCTCGGCTTTTACCAACTGGCAGTTCATGCACTTGGAAATAAAATTTCCAACATCCTTCTTCATACCTTCCCAGTAATAGGTTCTCTTCATATCCCGATACATCTTATTTCCACCTGGATGAATTGTTAGCTTTGAGTGATGACTTTCCTTCAGAACTTCATTTCTCAATTCATCTATATCGGGAACAACTAGTCGTCCTTGCTTCCGAAGCCAACCCTCTCGATCGACCTTGAATCCTTTATCCTTTTCTGGGTCCAATCCAGATTCCAAATCATGGATAATCTTGACAAGCTTATCGTCTCGCTTTTGGCTCTCGCCAATTCTTTCCACAAGAGTCGGTCTTATCGATAAGTTTGCCAACATCTCAGTTTCCAATTCACATCTGGGCCTGAAGTCAAATCCAGCTAAATACTCGAGACTCTTCCATTCTGAAAACATGGCTCCCAATCCTGCATGTCTTCGACTTAACGCATCTGCCACTGCGTTACCCTTTCCCGGAGTATAGGCTATACCAAAATCATATGATGCCAAAAACTCTAGCCATCGTTGCTGCCACTTTAGCGGAAGCAACCGCTATTCCATTTCCAAAGACAATATGGCCTAAGAACCTCACTTCACTCTTCCAGAAGTGACACTTCGAAAACTTAGCCTTCAGCTGATGTTTCCGTAAGATTTCCAAAACAATACGCAAGTGCGTCATGTGTTCTTCTTCAGTTCTGGAATAAATCAAAATATCATCCACGAACACTAGTACGAACTTGTTCAACTGATCTCTGAACACTTTATTCATAAGATCCACAAAATATGCTGGTGCATTGGTCAATCCAAATGGCATTACCAGCCACTCAAAGAACCCGGATGGTGTCCTGAAAGCAGTCTTCGGCACACTATCCTTAGCCACTCTTAACTGGTGAAATCCCGTTGCCAAATCCATCTGAGAAAACACCTTAGCTTCGTGAAGCTGATCAAACAAGTCATCTATTCTCGGCAATGGATACTTGTTCTTCTTAGTCACTTTATTCAGCTCACGATAATCCACACACAACCTCAATGATCCATCTGCTTTGGTTGCAAACACAACTGGTGCACCCCATTCGGACACACTACGCCGAATGAATCCTTTCTGTAAAAGATCATCAACCTGCACCTTCAACTCCTGCTGTTCCCTAGGCGCCATCCGCCTAAGAGGCATCACAACAGGTCTGGCTCCTTCAACTAGATCTATACGAAACTCGATCTCTCTATGCAGCGGTAACCCTTTGACCTCATCAAAGACATCCTTAAATCCATTAGCGATTGGCACCGATGACAGTCCATCCCGTGGAACAACCAGCGAATACATGAAGCTCATGAAGACGCCTTCCTCATGCTTACATCGTATCACAACCTTTCGCCCCTCCACATTCTCGACTGTCACCTCCAACCTTTCACAATCAACCTTTGCCGCATACTTCCTAAGCCAGTCCATACCCAAAATAATTCCGAACCCCGCAAAGTTCAGAACAAAACAATCACAAACAAAAGAGCAATCATGACTCGATACAATCAAACCACGACATAGCATACACAGACAAGACGAACCCCCAACTGGATTAGTCACAACCAATGGCCTATCAACAATATCCGGTTCTAAACCTAACTGGCTTACAAGTTCATTACAAATAAAGGAATGCGACGCCCCAGTATCAAATAACACTCTAACTGGAACACCACATATGGAAAGAGTACCTTGAACCACCACACTCTTTCCTTTCTCTTCAGCGGTAGGAGCTTTTGAAGATGATGGAACAGCTCCTAAAGCATAAGCTTGCACAATCTGCTTGTCCCTCCGCGGTTCTGGACAATTCTTCTTAATATGCCCCGGCTTGTCACAGTTGTGGCACTTCACCGGCACCTTTGGATTCTTGCACTCTCTGGAGAAATGCCCCTTCTGCTGACAGTTGTAGCAGGTCACTTCACCCTTCGACTTCTTCTGGCCATCCTTACCCTTTTGCTGCTGCTGCTTCCTCTTCTTGTTTCCACCCTGCTGTGGTTTATACTCTTCTTTGGTCACAGCAACAACAGATCCTTCTTTAGGAAACAGATTCTCATGCCTAAGAGCCTTCTCTACAAGCTTCTCAAATGAATCATCCAAATGATCCACCAACTGCCTTCCAAGATAACTGTCCAAGCCTGTCACAAACTTCTCATTCTTCTGGTATGAAGATTCTATATACGACCGGGCATACTTGGACAAGGCTTCAAACTCAGAAACATACTCAAGAACTGGTCTCCCACCTTGCTTGAGCTCCATAAACTTCTTAAACAGAACAGATTTCTGAGTTGTAGAAATGAACTTAGCTTCAAATCTGGCTTGGAATTGCTCCCAAGTAATTTCTTCCTCTGGAGTATCAATGGTGATAGAGTTCCACCAATCAGAAGCTCTTCCTTGAAGCTGTCTTGATGCTAGCTTCCTTTTAGTTGCATCCTCAATTCCCAAATCACCAAAGATTCTTCTACAAGCATCTATCCACCTCTGGACCTCAATAGTTGACTCTGTTCCTAAGAAAACCTTTCCTCCAAGAGCAGTATAGTCTTTACACAGCTTAGCAAAATCCACCGGTTTTGGAGTTTGGACTTGAACTCCAACATCTACTGATGGCCCCGGAGCTGGCATCCTTCTCATGATCGAAGTCATCATAGCCTCGAACATAGAAACATAATTAGCAGCCCCCTCAGCAGCACGGCCTTCCCTAGCAGCTGGTCTCCCTCTTCGACTCATTCTTAATATCTATAAAAGAAATGATCAACACACCTTGAGAAACAACTGCATAAGGACTCAAATCTTTCTAAGCTACTATATTATATATAGTAATCATCCATCAAAATACAATTACGTCTCTCATACATAGTTACGTCAGCGAGCGTTGGGTAAAATCGATTAACCAAAGCTTTGATACCAAATGTGACGACTGCCCATGACCCCTGCGCTAAACCTAGAAATAGTGCACTGTAAAGTGTACCAGGCAGCCATGGACGATCATCGGGGTTAATTAAAAACAGTAGAATCTATCGTATTACTCATAGCGCATGGATAAAATACAATAGAGAATATATATAGTGAAGCATCTCAAAATAGAATCTCATCAATTAAGCTTCATAATAGTTGAATACAAACATCTGAATAGTCAATACATCAAGCCTCACTACATATCACTCAGAGAATTGTACAAAGCAGCAGAACATCCAGTACATATAGTAAGAAAATAATATGCAAGCCTCCAGCTCATCTTCGTCATCAGCATCGTCAGAAACTAAGAACAGCACCTGTCACCTTCTACCTAGTCTGCCCATCCCAAAGCGGATGAACAGCCCAAGGAAATAAGAGTTAAACATAAAGCCTTGAGTCAGATAATAGTCTTAGTGAGCGGTAAATTAACTAACAACATACCAAAAGAGCATAAAGGAAAAAAAAGAATAGGAATCCAACCCTCCCACTCCACCTCTTTCTACAGTGATAGCCCCCCCTCAGACATACACTAAGCAGAAGCAAACATAGCAAAGCAAACATTTAAAGTAAAGTAATTATCACTCGAGTCAAGGGTGATGTTTTCCAAGTACAAACCCCCAAGGCCTAAACCAAGATCAGATAAGCACCCAGAAAATACCGCTCTTGAGACCGAATGACGATACAACCAAACATCCATGACTCTGGCTATCACTGTTATCATTGCTTTGATACCACCATTAATTGAATGACCGGCACATTCTTTCAGTCGTCCGTCAAGGGCTAATGGTAACCCCGGTTCTAGACAGAACTCCGCACGTCGTCGCAGCCCGTGCCTAGGACTATCGAATCTGCCCAGAGTACTCGACTACAATCATAGTCTTTAGGGACTATCGAATCTGTCCAGCGTACTCTTGCTTTGAGTCTGCTAGAACCTTTATAACGGTGAAACCTCAGCCTTCTAATCATCTCCTCGACGACTATTTCCATACTAGCTCAAGCGCCTCTCGAGCAAACCATTATCCTCAAACCCGAACCATTTCACCGAGTTATCAACATGCTTGGAATGATCCCGTCTGGATTAAACCAAGGCTATCTCACATCATGCCTCGCTTCATCTCATCATAGCAAAGCCTCATCTCAACATCATCATCATCATCAAATCTATCCATATGAGCTTCATCATCCGCCACATATGCCACGAGCAGCTTTTCCAATTCAAGAGCCTTTCCCTTAGCTTTTGAATCATCTTTGACCATCTTGTCCAAATCAAATCATCAATCAACTAATTTATAACAATCAATCAAGTTAATCATTAATCCAAGTAATCAAGCATTCAAACATGATCAAATAAACAATTATAACAATAATGGCAATCTTGTAAATAAAGAGTCCAAATCTAACAAGCATGAATTATGAGCAATGTCTCTACAACTTGATGAATGAACTTACATAGGTTAACATGTAGTAAAATGGATGTCAAATCATCATGAACAATGGATCTATACTTAAGTTTAAGAAAATGCATGGAAATCACTATTTTAACACCAAATCAAGCCAACAATCCGATATACTCCTTTGGATCCGTGTGAGAGATAACCACCACTCACCGAATCACCTAAACACTTCAAAAGCAACACAATTCAGATCTGGACAGCAAAGGATCTAACTCGATTCTCTAAAATCCCGCTTCAAACGGTGAAATCTCTCTTCGATGGATGTAGATCTTCAATCTAAGCTCTTGGATCTTCGATTTGGATGGAAGGAAGCACAAAATTAAAGTGGAGAAAAGAAGTGAAGAAGTGTAGAACTCGAGCTCTCAAAATGGCAGGACTTCGTCGCTTCAAAATCCGGATCCCAAAAAGTGAAGAAAAACCCCGTATTTATAGGCTGAATCCTTAGGTCGTTAGCTCCTTAAGTCGTCCACGACTTATGAAAACTCCATGACTCACGACTTATGAAGACCCATGACCTACGACTTAACAACGGTCGCGACCTAACACTTGCGTCGCGACCTAACACTTGCGCGACTTAACACATATGCGCGACCTAACAACTCAATACCTTCGCGACTTAACTGGGTTACGACTTAACACCTCACGACCTAACTACACCCAGCATACTATCATAGGTCGTCTACGACCTAACTAAACATGCCATAGCGACTCAACAACTTATCTTAACTCGTCCACGACCCAAGAAAACCCTACGACTTAACTGTCTCCGACCTAAGACTTAACGGTACAACATCCTAAGCCATAACACACGTGCGCGACTTACGACCTAACCTTAGCTCGCTCCTAAGTCGCTCACGACCTATCTCCTTAAGTCGTTAGCTCTCCTAGTTTCCTAGGTCGCTATCCCTATGCCGCTAACTCTAAAGTCACCGACTCTCTTAAGTCGCCAATTCCTTAAGTCGCCAACTCCTATAAGTCGCCAACTCCTATAAGTCGCCAACTCCTATAAGTCGCCAACTCCTATAAGTCGCCAACTCCTATAAGTCGGTCAAATCCTGTAGGTTGCTCCAATCTCCTAGGTCGTTCACCCGACCTAACCTACCCCATGACCTAAGCTACCACACGACCCAACTCCCAAACGACCTAAGCTACAGCACGGCTTAAGCTCTAGTCGTCTTATCAACACTAACGACCTAAACTCTGAATGTCTTAACAACACTACGTCCTAATGACAACTGTTTTACAATCTTTCGATCCGTAAAAATACGGGTCGTTACAATATAAGAATACTATTTGTCTTTTGTGTTGTACAATAATTCTATAGCTCACTGAATGATCCTGAGTTGAATGCAGAAGAGCTATAGAAATAGAATTAAAATGATTGGAATTTAAAGCACCATGATAGTTTTTGAGAGCAGAGATCAAAATTAGAGTTTCAAAATGTTAGAATATAGGAAATAAGGAAAGTGGCTTCCTTCATTCAAATCGAAGGTATTTACAGAGATTGAGAGACATAATGAGGAGATGTGATGTTTCACAAAAGCCTAGGGAATGCATCTGTTTGAGAAATATTTTGATCGTTGAACCCTAGAAGATATGCAAAATTCTGGATGTAGAGACACAACAAATTGTAGAAGTAAAGCATGCAGAATTCATTATATCGGTGCTTCGATTATGGGATAATTAGTGGAACCAATTAATGAATAATTGATCAACTGATTATCTCATTATCTGATCATAGATTATTCCACAATATGTACCTTTCCTTTTGTTATTTTTATTTATTGTATGACCTATGTTATTATTGTGCACCAATATCATTTAAAGAATTAATGAAAAAACATTTGAATTTTTGGCAAAAATATATTTAAATTGCTATTATTAATTATACTGGTCCAAAAGGTTGCCTCAATATATATATATATATATATATATATATATATATATATATATATATATTCCCCTTCTTTAGTTGAGCCGATGATATTCCAAAATTAAAATGTTCTTCTGACCATTTTGTATTTAAAGGATCATTTCTAAAATGTTTTTTAAGTCCAGTAAGTTTACAAAAGGAAAGAAGAAAAGAAAACGCAAAAGGGTCTATATCATCAGATCCGAGGAAAACTATTAAAGATTAGTATTAATGCTTCCGCCTAAAGGCGTCTTCACTTCAGAACTATAAGATTTAAATTCCTTTCCTATTTTAGTTTGGATTTATGGATTCTGAATTTATTGTGTTCTAATTGCAAAACTTATTACGATCTTGTTAACGTCTTTCATTTGATATCAGAGCAATCATAAATTCATATAGGATGCAATTATTTTGATGAAATTGATTTTCAATGGTTCATATAAAAGCTATACAGATTCAACTAATTTATGTTTAAATATTTTCTTATAATTTTGGATGAAAGATTTAAAAGGAAATTTTTTTTTCTCTATTATGTATGTGCATAGATGTTGGACAATATATTTTCCATGGAGATGTAATGTTGAAGACCTTTAACCAAGAGGCATCATCTCATGAATCACATAGGCATTTTCCTTTTAATATGTTGGATCTTTTACAACTAAATTTGTGTGAAATTTTGGTCCAAACTAGATCATGACCAAGAGTCTTGATATGTCTAATATGTGGTATTTTGAATCTATTATTATTCGCTATGGTTTAATGTATATTTTTTGTAAATAATTTAAACCATATGATATTTTTTTGATAATTGGTTGTTGCCAATTTCTATCATCTTTGAATTGTAAGAACCACTTTATTAAAAAGAATTTTTTGATTTAAAGTCACAATTATGTTTTAAATTTAATAATTATTAACGGTAATTTTTCCAACTTTAATTGCCATTATGATTTATTAAGTGAATTTACTTGTTTTAATGGTTCGGTTTGTTTCTGCCCAACGACGATACAAGTTGAATTTTATGAAATTACATTTTTACATTTAATAAATTAGGAACAATAATTTTACCAACTTTAATTACCATTACGATTTATTAAGTGAATTTATTTATTTTAATGGTTCAGTTTGTTTCTACCGAACGTTTATACAAATTGATTTTCATGAAATTATGTTTTTACATTTAATAAATTATGAATAGTAATTTTACCAACTTTAATTGCCATTATGATTTATTAAGTGAAATTATTTATTTTAATGATTCAGTTTGTTTCTGCCCAATGGTGATACAAATTAATTTTCATAAAATTAGGTTCTTACATTTAGTAGATTACGAATGGTAATTTTACCAACATTAGTTGCTATTATGATTTATTAAGTGAATTTATTTATTTTAACAATCCTATTTGTTTTTTCCTAAAAGGTGATATGAATTGAATTTTATAATATAATTTGGCGTTTTATCAATTATTTCAGTATATTTACTATTAGTCCCTCTATATATAGTTGATTTAAGATTATTATGCTATTTGTGGATTTATAGTAATAATAGTAAGCATGTTGTGACAATCTGCCTCTCTTACGCCCAAAAACGGCACTTAATCCATCCTCGATATTCATATGCTAATCGAGTGTCCGAAAGACAGATCATGGGGTAATGAAAATAAAAGACAAGGAAATGGACATAGATTTTTCTCACAAATGTTAGAGTTACGTATATATCATCACTGAATAGTATATATGGTTACTCCAAAATGTTACATCAAAGTTACAACATGTACTATTCCTAACAAGTATAGCTATATCAGCCCGCCCAAACTGCTAATAAATAATATATAGGACACAACAGAAATGAAGACTACCACTGGATAATGATGAAAGCTCCTACTCCACACTGCTTTCCAAAAATCCACCAAAGAAACATGACCGCTAGGCTACTCATAAAAATTTGAGTACCCAAGAGTTTAAGGGAAAGAAATAAAACTCCAGGTCAGACATTGTATGGTGTGAGTAAAGCATAAGTTTTAACTTACAAAAAATCTTCAAATCAAAGGTATCTTGTAAGACCACACTACACATAATCATGGACAGGTTTTTACCTTAAGATAACCAAAACATTTCTATATAAGATCCTATGATATTATCATAATGTCTAGGTTTAAAATAAATATAGAATCATAGTCGAAATTGTTACATTATTAAATTCTAGCATAATAGGTACACAATCAAGTCCAAAGGCTCATATTGGAAAATGGGTTCCAACTATGAAAAAGTGTGGGTCTACCTTCCAAATCAGTACACCTCTAGATAAAATGTATTGGAGGCTACAAGATGTTGCACATCCGCTACTCTGGACCGGCCTTATACCTTACTGGGTAGCACCGAGTATGATCACCCCTTAGTTGCGATCAACAACCAAAAAGAGATCCCGAAGCATACATAAATATTGACTCTAGATAAGGGATGATCATACTCTAATGGGAGCGACCCACATAGCACTGCGGGATGTCCCTGCTTTATTTATTTATCGGTTGTGAGGTTACGCTTTTACCTCTCCTCCTAGTAGACCATCTTGGAATGTTAACACTGTATTCCATGCACCCAATTAGCAGTCATCCGTCCAAATTGTTCCGAGATTGAAAAACATTCAATAGTTACTATCTTCCATTTGGAATCACCCTCCAGAAGGATAGTACAATTCCATAGCATACTTTATAATGATCAATTACGAACTTTATTAGTTTGGAGTGGTTTGGATAAATCATACTTATCTGAAACCGGTGTCTGCAGACTAAGCGATAATTTCCAACTAACTCAATTTCGATTCTCTTCGAAGTATGCAACAAGTACTCGAATCTTCACTAGGGAAATCGAATATACACAACATACTTCCTGAGTTAAAACAAGCCAAGTTATTGATAGCGGACAAATCGTTATCTAGGGTAATTATAAAGAGTTTGCACATGGATAACCATATATTTAATTAAACATGAACTATTCATCAAAATCAACCCTTCCATATCTACCACGTTTCCGATACTTCAACTGTTATCCAACCTTTTGACCAAGCAGTATCCATACACGCTTGACGAGTCAAACTCGAAAGTTTTCAAGGAAGGAAGCCTACAGAGATAGCTACAAAGCCTGGAAACCGAGTACAACTCGAATGAATAGGCAAAGAGAGAATAACCCTAAAAAATTCCATGGTCAAAAAATCACTAAGTGATGGGTCTTTACCGACCCATGATGGGTCATCACCGACCCATGTGATGAGTCTGCACCAACCTATATGGATCTTCACTAACCTATGTGATTGGTCTTCATTGACCCATCAATTAGACTTAGAAATAAGCAAATTATGGCAACTTAGGAACCATGAAGCTAACGGTAAGGAAACACCATCTCCAAAAGTCCAAAATCCATTTTGGTGAAGTTTTATGGGTCGGTATTGAACCATATCTATGGTTACGTACCGACCCATAGAGATTGTTGAGCTAACAACATCTTCTTCTTTAGCAATTGCTGGGAGATCATGGAGAACGTGGGTTTGGACGTGCTTGAGGCTTTTTTGCCAACCTACACCTATAAATAGACTATGAAGGGCTTCATTTGAGGGGCCTTTTTGGCTCTTCCACCAATGTGGTACATTCATTGTGATAGTTAACCGTTCGACGATGAACCATAAGAACTGCGCTTATATTTTCAGTAATAAAAGAGAAGTTCCTTGAAGTGGACGCAGGCCGGAGTACGCCGAACCACATAAATCTTGTGTGAATTTTTTTCTACTAGTCTTCACTTATTTTTATTTAATTTACATATATCTATGGTTTCTTGTGCCATTTTTAACGTAAAATTTTTGGTGCTTTCATTGAGAGTTTCTTGAACTTGCTAATTTGATATTTGGAGATAATTAAGACGACGAGACAATTTGTTAAGAAAAATGTTACAGAAGGAAATCAACAAAGGAGTAGATAGGAGGCGTCCTTAAGAGCCAACCATCCATCCTTCTACATTACCAGACATGAGATAGAAACCACGATGAACTAGATGACGGAGATGATTATAATCCGTCAAGAAGAAATGACGGAGAATTTCTTAAAAAGGATTTAGCAAACAAGAACAACCATAGTTGTTGGAAGTCGGATTCAAAGACCTAGAGCCAGAGTTAGCATACTAGGGAATGGAATAGAAGGAGTTGGAATGGCCCCCAAAGAGCTGGATCGGTTGGTACCAAACTAAGGCCGTTCGGTACCGAACCATGGGTACTCAGAGGCATGGCCATAACTAATCTAGGAGGAGAAGGTACATGTCCAGGGAGTGGTTCTAGGCGTGCGGACATGAATCAAAATGCTAATACACAACCAAAAGAGTACGTGCCGGTGTTCCCTTACAAAGTCAGGAGAGGGGAGCAAGGTGAGAATGCAAACCTTAGAGCTACTTTGAATCATGATGAAAGATTTGCTGAAATGATAAGACAAGCAATGAGGGGCGGATTACCTAACCGAGGCTTGGAAGATGTGAACATGAGTCCATTCACTCTAAATATTCAATACGCTAGAAATCCCCTTGATTTTAAGCTACTAACATTGGATACTTATAATGGAAAGACAGATCCAACAGCTCACTTGATGAGATACATATGGCATATGGAGGTGTTGGGTGCGTCAGAGGAAGTCATGGGATAGTGCTTCCCAATTTACTTGACATATTTAGCCATGCTATGGTTTAGACACTGGAGAACGAATCCATTAGCACATGGGCCGAGTTGGTGAACAGATTCATGGAACAATTTTGGATCTATATTTCATGACCCAAGAATGTGATGACACTATCGAGTGTAAAGCAGAGGGCCGAAGAAACCCTCAGGAGTTTTTTGACAAGATTTAATGAGGCAGCTACCGCGGTCCATAAGCTAGACCCATTAAAGGTTTTGATGGCAGCGCTTTCAGGAATAGCTAGTAAGACAGATTTTAAGGTTGCTTTGGAGTGAGATCCTTTGATGAACCTCGTAGAATTTTATAATGAAGCTGAAAGATCAGGAGGATGCTAAAGTTGAAGGGGAACAAGTTAATATGTTGATGGCAGAGGACTACTAGAAGAAGGATCCAGTAGAGAAAAAGGAAAACGAAAGATGAACAATGACCTTGAAGGATCAAAGCAGAAGAAAAGAGAGCTGAATTTCTCTTCTTACATACGGCTGAATAAAAACCCAAAACAGATTTACCTGGACACTTGGGGACATGTCATATATCAAAAGCCGACAAGGAGAGAGCCCATGGAGCTTAAAAGGACATCGAGAAAGTACCGCCTAGTACATGAGCTGGACGGGCACAAAATAAATGATGGCAGGCATCTACATGACCTAATCGAGTAATAGATCAGGAATAATTAAGGGTAGCATTATGTGAAAAGTCGAGCTGCGGTGGTGGAACAGGAGCGGCCATCATCCACAATGAATGGAAGCGACCATGGATCAAGATCGAGGATAGTGATCTCCTATGAAGACCCATCTCCTCGACTCTCGAAAACCGATACTAATACATCCACGGTATTCACGTGCCGTAAATCCAAGTGTCGGGGAGGTAGATTTTCAGGGGTAAAGTAATGTAAAGGATAGAAATACAAATTCTCACATCACATTAAAATAGATAGATAGTACATACAACCACCCTCACTAGGGTACATCACAGTTTATGTATGAACTAACCCAGCTAGGAACAGTTATAACTGCCTGCTGCCACACTTGCCGGTATTAACTAACTTAGACACATCGGAAAAATAAAAATAAATAGATAGATAGACATCCACATTGGGTGCTCCAGCTCCATGCTCCAAAAACCCCTTCAAGCATACTCTTCTCCAAAATACTCCATACATAATCCTGACTACTTGGCTGCTCGGAAAAATAGGGCACCCTGAGTTTAAAGGGAAAACAAAATAAACTCCGGTCAGTCATGTGACTGGTGTGAGAACTCAAAATACGTTGTTTGAAAACAAAAAGGTATCTCATAAGACCACACCGCATATAAACACGTAATGGGTTTTTACCTTATGATAACTAAAAAATTCTTACGTAAAAATACTTGATATTATTTTTAATGACATATCTTTGAAAACATTTGCAAGTAAACTTATCAATCTTAGCCGAAATTGTTACCATTATTAAATTCTAGCACACTAGGCTCTATAAAAAAAATGGAAGGCACTTATTGGAGAATGGGTTTCCATACAAATGACTAGGTGAAGGGAGTACCTCCCAGCAGTACATCTTTAGAGGAATGTACCGAGGCCCAATGGTCCTCTAACAACACAAGACCGACTTACCTCTTCCTAGATAGTAACGTATATGTCATCACCTCGGTAATTACAGACCTATCCGAGACATCTCTTAGCATACACCACAATTATTTAAACCGGAACGTCACAGCGGGTAGAAATATATCTAGAAGGGGATAATCATACACTAATTGTTGCAAAACACATAGCCTTGCCGCATCTAACCTATTTTGGCCATTTCCAGGTGTGAGGCTTGAGGTAACGATTACCTTTCACATAGCACATCATCTTTTCTTGAATGCCACACTGCCCTTCCATGGTCACACAACCGATCTCTCCAAACGTATAACTCCTGAGCTCATATGTCTTAGGAAAGGGTGTTAAGCTAAGAGAAGTTGCATTCTTCACCACCAAGTAGATAATACATTCATAGAGATCACTTATGTAACTAGAAATGCAACGTCAGTCATTCGTCCATACGAGTTCATTCTGGTACTGAACGAAACCGAAGGCACTCTCCTACCACATCATGTAGGGAATTTACCCTAGGATTAGTAGCGAGAAGTCCTTGCATTGAAGATCTTAAATGAAGAACTACAGCCACATAATATGATATGGGAAATTTCCCCTAAGGGTCAGTGACAAGTAGCCCAATGTTCCATCTTTCATAATTATCTTCATGTCTTCACTTCGAATACGTAAATTTGTTCGAAGTGGTCTTCGAACAGGAATTGTCCAAATCTGACCCCGTTTCCTCTGAACCAATAATCGATAAAAGAGGTTAAGTGAATAGAAAATCATTCTTTAATTAATTAAGTTCTTTTATTAAAATCTCTTTTGGAGATATACATTTGTAAAACATTATTTTCGGTATATATAGAGATATTAAACCTCTCTTATAAAATCCCTTGATAACTTCTAAACTCCTTTTTACTAAGAATAAATTTGAAACGTTTCATTTTCATTTAGGAAGATATTGATCTGAGTAAACCAAATTCACTATCCCCTTTGTCGGGCCAGTCTAGATAGCACGGAGGGCAGGAAATTGGTTTTCCAAACTCAAGCCTAGACACTATACCTTTGACACCCAAAAGGCGGTCAAGTTATTTGATCGACTCTAAATCTTTAATCATTCCAAAAATCCTTCAAATCATCTTTAAAACAATTTATTAATCATTTAAAAACATTTATAAAATAACTGGAAAAGAATCGTTAAGTTTAAAACTACACTTCAAAAGTTATAGAAAAGTGCTACGAAAAAGTGCCGCGAAAAGTGCTTTTAAGCTATATTGATCAAAATGACTTTTTATTATTTGCAAATTCATTTTTATTACTCAAATCACTTTTAAAACATTTATAAGATTTATTCCATATTTTTAAACAAATTTAAAACATCATTTACAAAGAAATCTAGTTTTGGATTACGAACTACAAACCGCGATTTTTCTAAAACTTGTTTTACTCATATTCCATAATCTACTTATCAAAATCTCGATTTTCTTTCTTCGTTGGAAAAATATTGATATAATAGTTTGGAAAATTCTTATCTCAAAGAATTCCAAGCTATAGTCCAACTTTTACACTTGTCTGACTTTTATGGCGGCAAATCGCGAACTACTATTACGCGATGCGTTTATTTTTAACTAAATTTTCCATTTCTTTTAAAACTTCACCAAAACGCTTTTCAATGTTTATAAAACATGTCAAACTCATTTTAAACCATTTTTAAAGAGGTTTAACATTCCATACACACCATTTCATTAATTCAAGGAAAGTGATTTCCTTTGTGCTTACCGATGTGTATTTCCGTGACTTGCATATATATTCAATATTCATATGAAAACATCCAAACTTGATGATCAAAGCATATTAAACATCCATTTGCAAACATCATATCATCATCCAACATATAATATAGTAGTTTAGGAGTTCGCACCTTGAGTTTTAAACGATTAATTAAAAATTCACTATATCTCCGCTATTTGGTTTCCGAAGCTCACTATTCTTTGGATTTTAGCTCCTAGATGCCTCGACTAAGAATTGAGATGGCTTGGGGGACACGGCCTAGGGTGGAGCAAGGGGTGCTCGGTCTAATGATGAAGTGGGGTGGAGGTTGTGAAGAACAAGGAGAAAAATTGGAGTTTCGGGATTGTTTTTAGGTGTTTAAGTATGTATAACCATATATTTTAATTTAAATTCTTTTTGAAATAAAATTTGACATTATTTCTCTTAGGATGGAAGCCATTAATGTGGAAGACAAAGCTTAGAAAATATGAAGAAGAAGATGAATGAAAATGAAGAGACGAGGGTAGGGTATTTATAGGAAAAGATGTGAATAAAAATATCTATGCACACATCACCTTTTGTATCACCATCTCATGCACCTTCATGATCACCACCTACCCACTTATGCACAGCAAAGGCCTCCCCTCATATGACCATCACTTCCATCATCTCATGTATGCATATGTTGACTTTTGTATGCTTAAGGAGTAAGAAAGCTTAAAATATCTTATATATTTTATTACATTATTATACTTAATTATATTTATATACATATGTTTATGTGAATGTTTTCATGTATGCACATGTATATGTGAGTTAACATATTCCTACAACGTTGCACAATTTCTACACGTTGTGTCTTTACAAATCTCGATTTTGATTTTCGATCATATTTTCTCTTTTAAATTAATATGTATATTTTTGTAAACAAATTCTAAAAATAAATTTTCTTATCATTCTTAACTAATTAAAATGATCATTATTTATTTATAAAATCATATAAATTAATATAAATAATTATTTACAAAATTATTTTTATGTCCATAAAGCTAAACGATCATTTATTTAAAGTGATTTATGTACGGGTCGTTACAAACTTCCCTCCTTAAAAGAATTTCGTCCTCGAAATTAAGATAAGAAGAAAATAGCTCAAAAGGAAATATATTCGGTATGATGGAATATATAAAAAAAGTTTGGATAAGTGACTACACCACAGGCGGTGAGTACACCATAACCATATGATCTTTATAGTTCATTCTTCAATTCTAAACCCAGGATATGCCTTTTTCATCCTATCCTCCGTTTCCCAAATGCAATTCTCAGCATTTCCACTCCATTGAACTTTGACCAACCTTACTACCTTCCTCCTTAAAGATTTCTCATCACTATAAACGATTCGAACATGCCGTCTAATAACCGCCAAATTCGGTTCCACCTCCAAGTCTTCCTGAGTAGCTGTTTCTATGATTTGTTCTAGGTCACGCACATGTTTCCTTAAATGAGATACATAAAAGATATTGTGGACTCCCGCCAACCTTTCTAGCAATTGCACTCGATAAGCTAGTGGGCCAATTCGTTCAAGAATGGGAAATGGTCCAATATATCAAGGTGCTATCTTCCCCGTTCTTCCAAACCTCACTACTCCTCTCATCAAAGAGACTTTCAAAAAGACTGAATCTCCAACTGAGAATTCTAGATTTCTATGCCTTTGGTCTGCATAACTTTTCTGTCTGCTCTGGGCTTCCTTTAGCTTCTTTATAATCATATCGACCTTCTCTAAAGCTTCTCATATAGTATCAGGACCACGTATTAACCAATCTCTAGTTCCAATCCAACTTGTCGGTGACCTGCACGAACGACATATAGAGCTTCATACGGTGCCATGCCGATACTAGCTTGATAACTTAGTTATAAGAGAACTCTACTAAATGTAAATGATTTTCCCAAGAGGCTCCAAAGTCCAGAATACACGCCCTGAGGAGATCTTCCAAAATGTAATTAACTCTTTTCCATTTGTCCATCAGTTTGGATGTGATAGGCAGTGCTTATATTCAGCCTTGTTCCCAAAGCAGTCTGTAATGCTTCACAAAACTGACTAGTAAAGATTGGATCCCGATCGCTTATTATACTGCTTGGAAATCCATGCAATCGTACAATCTCCTTCATATATATATTTGGATGGCTTGCAGCGGTCCTTGTTGGCTTAACTGGAATGAAGTGTGCACTTTTAGTTAATTGGTCTATGAAACCCAAATGCCTTCGTTTCCCTTCCTCGTTCGAGGTAAGCCATCAAAGAAATCCATTGATATTTGATCCCACTTCCAAACTGGAATCTCTAGCGGTTTAAGTAACCTTGCAATTTCCTGTTGATCGCTTTTGACTTGTTGACAATTTACGCATCGGCTAACATAAATGGATATGTCCCTATTCATACTTATCCACCAAAATTTGCGCTTCATATCTTTATACCTTTTGTTAACTCCCAGATGAATGTTGAGTTTGGATTTGTGACACTCAGCTAACACTTCCTGCAAGATTTTCCATATTCGAAATGAAAATTCGCCTATTCAATCGTAATACTCCGCTTTTATCCACTTCAAAGCTTGAATTTCTTCCTTCTTCAGTTGCCTTAATGAACTTTTCAAACTATCCATCTTCTCTTTATTTACTTGCTATTCTTTCCAGAAGAGTTGGAGTTACTACCAAACAAGAAATAACAGTATACTTCCTACTCAATGCAATAGCTACTACGTTGACTTTCCGGGTGCGTATAAAATACCTAGATCATAAGATGCGAGAAATTCCAACCAACGTTGTTGCCTCATGTTTAAATCTTTCTGAGTGAAAAGATACTTTAAAGATTTATGATTGTAAAGAGCTCAAACTTTTCACCTAATTAAAAGAGGTAATTTTATTTACTAAGGTCAATTTAAAGTTTTAATTGAAACAAACTATGAATACTTGTTACTCAGTAAATATTGCCTCCATATTTTTAATACGAACACCAGGACTAATAATTCTAAGTCGTGTGTTGCATAATTTTTCTCATGAACCTTCAGCTGTCTACTCGCATAAGTAATCACCTTTCCTTCTTGCGTCAGAACTGCACCAACTCCTTCTCCACAAGCATCTGTATAAACGGTTAATCCACTATTTCCATTTATAATTGCTAGAACTGGAGCGATTGTTAACCTCCTTTTGAGTTCTTGGAATGCCGCTTCACATCTAGGAGTCCAGATAAATTTAGCATCTTTCATGGTTAACTTCGTTAGGTGGTAGGCAATCTTTGAGAAATCTTGAATGAATCTTTTGTAATACCCTGCCAAACCCAAGAAGCTATGAACTTCGTTAGGAGTTCGTTGTTACTTCCAATTTAGAACAGCCGCAACCTTTATAGGATCTACTAAAATCCCATCCCTTAACACTATATGTTCAAGGAATCTTACCTCCTTTTCCCCGAAATGGCATTTTGTGAATTTGGCTTTAAGCACATTATTTCTTATATCTCCAACACAATTTCTAGATGCCTTTCATGTTCTTTTTCTATCTTATAATAGATAAGGATATCATCGATAAAGTACTCTATTCATAAGGTCTATGGAATAAGCGGGTGCATTGGTTAGCCTAAAAGGCATAACTAACCACTCGACGAAAGTATTCGGATCGGACCTTTAAATGCAGTTAGATGGATGCATTCTTCTGTGATTCTCAACTGATGGAATCCTGTAGCTAGATCCATTTTCGAAAATACCCGAGCACCATGTAACTGATCAAACAAGTCATCTATTTGAGGTAGAGGATACTTATTCTTAATCGTTTATTTATTCAGATCTCGGTAATCTACGCACAAGCTTAGAGATCCATCCGACTTAGCAACAAAAACTACTGCCGATCCCCAACTTGAATGACTCAGCCTTATCAACCCTTTCTTTAATAGCTCTTGAGTTTGGTTATTTAACTCCTCCCTCTCCTTTGGGGTCATCCTTCAATCCCATCGTTTAATTTACCTTGCATCAGAAATCAAATCAATATGAAATTCGATTTCCTGATGTGGTGGTAAACAATTTACTTCTTCAAAGATGTCTAGGAATTCTTTAACAACAGGTATGGTTCCTAATCCTTCTTGGGATGAGTCTAATGCATATAGGAAAGTTTCCCTCCTTGGACTAGGAACTTCACAAAATATTTCTATAAACTTCCTAAAACTGGTCCATAAGGTTATCCTCCTACCAACGCAATCGAGAACAGCTTTATACTTAGTCAACCAATCCATACCAAGCAAAATTTCAAATGTAATAAAATCTAAGACAAATAGGTCGAAAGGAAATTTATAGGAAGAGTTGGAAATTTGGACTTTTCACAATTCATACAGAGGTTAGTAGTACCACCTATAGGATTTTTCACGCAAATTGGGGTATCCACTAACTTAGGTTTAAGTTTTAATTCTTCTACGGTTTCCTTAGCAATAAAACTATGAGGAGCTCCTGTATCAAACAATACTCTAACTAAAACATCTTCGATAAAAATATTACCTTCCAAAACTCCCTTGCCCTTCACATCCTGAGAGGTTGAAGGATCATCCTTTCTTGCGTAGACTCTGGCTTGCTCTCCCTTCCTCATAATTGGACAATACTTCACCATGTGCCCTGGTTGATGACAATTATAGCAGTTTGGTAGTGGCCTATGGACCTTGGGGTTCTTGCAATGAGTCTCTAGGTAGCCCTTTTGTTGGCAATTATAACACGTAGCATCTTTCAAATAGTTACCTTGGGCTCCTTCTCCAAATTTTCCTTGACTTGGCTTTTTCCCATTTTGATTAAACTTTCTCTTCTTCCAATTGTTGACATTGTTGTTGTTGGTCCGAACTACCACGGGATTCTTCTTGTCTAATGTTTCGTAACGGAATCCCATGTCCAGCAAGTCTATAAATAATCCTTTAACATGGGCAGTCATCCTGCTCTAGTACTTCTCGTTCATCCTGGAAATAAACTTCTCGTATTTCTTTAAAGGCATGTCAATTAGGCCTGGCGCAAAACAAGAAAATTCATCAAACTTATTAGCATACTCTTCAATAGTCATTTCATCCTGCTTCAGATCCATAAAGCTTCTGTAAAGGCGAGATTTCCTAGACGCTAGCATGTACTGCTCCTCTAAGACCTCCTTAAACCTTTCCCAAGAGAAATTGTCCTCTGATTTACTTAGGGTAATGGACTCCCACCAAGCCAAGCTTGGATTAAAGATCCTTTCGCATGATTTAATCCAAGCTTGTAATTCAATGATAGCTTCTATACCCTTGAATGGTTTTCCCCCTTCGCTGGTAAAATTTTACGCATGGTGGTAAAATTAACCTAAGGTTGTACTGGAGCTATTTCTTCTACAGCGGCGGTTGGAGCTCGATCGTTGGTTGTGTGGTGCTGTTATTTTCCCATCATCATCCTCTTCGAGTACTCATGTCTTACTACCTAAATTTAATAAGATAACTTTAGAATACAAAGACGAAGTTATCTTGGGGAATGTTTATATAGCACAACTTTTATTCAGATAAGGATTCTAAACGCGCACTCTCAAAGATTAAACTCATTCTAGGGTATTACTAACTCTATCTCTAATGAGTTATACCCCACCAAAACTAAGGTTCTCGCTTAACCTTCAGCTCTGATACAAAATGTGAAGACCCGTCTCCTCGACTCTCGAAAATCGACACTAATGCATCCATGGTATTCACGTGCCGTAAATCTAAGTGCCCAGGAGGCAGATTTTAGGGGTAAAGTAAAGTAAAAGATAGAAACATAAATTCTCACATTACGTTAAAAATATAGATAGTACATAGAACCACCCTCACTATGGTACATTAGAGTTTTTGTATGAACTAATCCAGCCAGGAATAGTTATAACTATCAGCTCCCACACTTGCCGGTATTAACTAACTTAGACAAAGTGGAAAAATAAAAATAAATTGATAGATAGACATCCACATCGGGTGCTCTAGCTCCATGCTCCAAAAACCCCCTTCCAGCATGCTCTTCTCCAAAATACTCCAAAAAGAATCCTGACTACTTGGCTGCTCGAAAAAATAGGGCACCTAGAGTTTAAAGGGAAAACAAAATAAACTCCGGTCAGTCATGGGACTGGTGTGAGAACTCAAAATACGCTGTTTGAAAACAAATAGGTATCTCATAAGACCACACCGCACATAAACACGTAATGGATTTTTACCTTATGATAACCAAAAAATTCTTACGTAAAAATACTTGATATTATTTTTAATAATATATCTTTGAAAACATTTGCATGTAAACTTATCGATCTTAACCGAAATTGTTACCATTATTAAATTACAGCATACCAGGTTCTACAAAAAAATTGGCAGGCACTTATTGGAGAATGGAATTCCATACAAAGGACTAGGTGAAGGGACTACCCTCTGGCAGTACATATCTTAGGGGAATGTACCGAGGCCCAACTGATGGTCCTCTACCAACATAAGACCGGCCTACCTCTTCCTAGAGAGTACCGAATATGTCATCACCCTGGTAGTTACCGACCTATCCAAGACGTCTCTTGGCATACACTACAATAATCTAAACCCGAACGTCATAGTGGGTAGAAATATATCTAGAAGGAGATGATCATACCCTAATGGTTGCGAACCACATAGCATTGTCGCATCTACCCTGCTTCGGCCATTTTTGCATGTGAGGCTTGAGGTAATGATTACCTTTCACATAGCACATAATCTTTCTTTGAATGCCACACTGCCATTCCATGGTCACACAACCGATCTCTATAAAAGTATAACTCCCAATCTCATACGTCTCAGGAAAGGGTGTTAAGTTAAGAGAAGTTTCCCTCTCCACCACCAAGCAGATAATACGTTCATAGAGATCAATTATGTAGCCAGAAATGCAACGTCTGAGATTCGTCTATACGAGTTCGTTCTTGGACTGAACGAAACCGAAGGAACTCTCCTACCACATTGTCATACCCCTAATTTTCGATAACATTATACAAGAGATTTAATTAGATAAATTAAATAGAACAATGTAAATAATTAAAGTGATAAGGGGATTGAGATTTGAAGATAAAACTAAGGGCCAAGCTTAATTAAATAAATGGGCTTAAGAATGGTTTATAAGCAAATTAATTTACACAAGGGTATATTGGGAAATAGCCGTGCATAACCCCTTATCCTTATATATATTCTCGTTCCTTACACCATTCACGTTCATTTTTCATGTTTCACCAAGACATAAAACGTAAGAAAAGAAGAGGAGCTGGCCATTGCTAGGAGAGGGAAAATTCAAATCAAGCTTAGGAGTAAAGCAGGGGAAATTAATCTCAATTCAATCTCCTTATCCTAATCAAGGTGAATAATGATTTATACCATCTCTATTTTTTATGATCATATGTTTTCGGATTTAAGATTAAATTCATTTTTATGATGTTTTGGATTATGATATGTTTGAATTATAATTTATTTTATTTAAAAAAGATTGTTTAAATAGGGATTTATGCGGTTTTAGGGAAAACCGATTGTAAATGATCTTTGAATGCCATGGAAAAAAATTTATGTTATGTAAAACATGATTTTAGAGTTGGGTTTTAATTTTAATAATTTTCCAAGGTATGGAAAGATTATTATGAATTTTCAAAGAAAAATATGATCGAATTGGGTTAGAAATTTATTTCTACTATTTCAAGAAGAATTTGGGTCTGAAATTATGATATGTTTGATAACATGATGAAAGTGAATTTTTGAAATTTTTGGGGATTTTTTCTAAGAGATTTACTTGGGAAATTAATTATTTTGGAATGAGGATTTAAGTGCAATTTTGGTTTTGCTTAATGGAAGGGCATAATTGTTAAATTTTCCTTGATTTAGATCTAATAATAAGTGGAAATTACTTTGTAAAGAATTTGAAAAGTTGTGGCAACCAATCATTTTCTTACATGTAGGTAGGTTAGTTAGAAAGTGTTTGCTTTAATTGGTATTAAATCAGGTTTACCCAAAAAAGTAGGTTCCGCCTCTATTTAGAAGCACCTTTCGACTCATAGCTTCCGCCTTCAACCAAATCCAAACCCCACAAAGCTGAAACTAATTCATAAGGTATCACTTAGATGGTACGTAGTGGATTGGAGGAAGGAAGAAGGCATAGTGTCGAAAGCATCACTTCCGATGGGTTCAAAACCTTAGTTTTACTTTCAAATGAAAAAGCGCCTGCCTAGTTTTATTAAAGCTTTCAAAGGAGTATGCTTTCGAAAGGGGTTTTCTAGTAGCTTTCGAAGGGGTTTCCATTTTATGTTTTAAAAGTATAGGCTTTCGAATGGGTTCCTTTATTTATAAAATGATGCTTTCGAAAGTAGTGGTTCCGACTAAGTCGAAACCCAACCGCTTTTCTTTTGCATTTCGAGTGTATTGAAATCATCAATGCTTTCAAAGGATATCTTTTGTTTTTAAAGATGAACTAAGCCACTTCCTAAATGCGTTCGAAAGGATTCAAGGATTTCGAACGCAATGGCTTCGAAAGGGGGTTTCGATGCTAACCTTCAATGTTTTACTTAATTTTGAAGCTTTCGAAAGGATTATGTCGATGCCATCAAGTTTTCCCCAAATAAGTTTATATGAAGATTAAAGGTTTCGAAAGAGATACTTTCATATATATTCACTTTGACCTAAAAGAAGTTTTAAAGTAAAACTCAACGGTTTCGAAAGGGGTACTTTCATTGGTTTCGAAGCTATGTTCTAAGGATTATTAAGTAATGTTTTGATACTTTCGAAAGGTATATTTTGGTTTCGAAAGAGGAGATTAAAGAGCTTCGAAAGGTATACATTTAATGTCTTGAAAGGAAGTTTTCTATGCTTTTGAAGGCAGTTATCCAGGGGTTTTGAAAGTGATGTTTTAAGGTTACGAAAGCCTTAGTTGTCAAAACGAATAACCCAATCTCATTTTGAAAGAAAACCAGGGTATAAATAAAGTGTTTTGAAATGGATTTTTGAAGAAGTTTTCCTTGATTAATGGGTTAAAGGGATTAACCAAGTTTTATATAAAATGATTTCAAAGATTTTAAACCACAGGTGTTGGTATTATTATGTTTGCTTCTTCATATATGTATTTGAATATATTCACATTGTATTGGACCCATAACTGTAATTTGGGGAAGGGCAGAAATCCAGTTAGGTTGGCCTAGTAGTGAATATAAATTTATTAACTCCTGAATGAGTAGAATTGCAACCAAGACATCACGAAAACCAGAGTATGGGATGCTAAGATATTAATTAAAGATGTTGGCAGGGGCCAATAGGTTCATAGTAAGCCCATGAAAACTCTATATAGGAAAAGATATTGGCAGGGGTCAATAGGTTCATAGTAAGCCCATGAAAACTATGTATGAACAAAGATGTCAGGAAGACAAGTTCATAGTTAGCCCATGAAAACTATGATTTGATATTGGCAGGGGCCAATAGGTTTGTAGTGAACCCATGAAAACTATATCCGGATTATGATATTGACAGAAGTCAATAGGTTCCTAGTCAACCCATGAAAACTAGGATAAGAGAAAAGATATCGAAGTTACCAATAGGTTCGAGGAGAACCCATGAAACCGTAAAGATATTGGCAAGGGCTAATAGGTTCTTTGTGATCCCATGAAAACTATGAAACTAGATAGGGAGTCCATAAACATTAAACAGGTTATTAGTAAGTCCATGAAAACTAATAGGTTAATAGTGACCCTAGAACTATAAATGAGACAGTTAGTCAGAATGAATGGGGATAGGAAATCAAGAATTGATTTACTTGTTTGCATATCATCATATTGTTTTGAATTGTTTTAACCATTGTGGAAGCAAGAGCATAGTATATGGTTTTATAAAGGTTTTATGATACTAGTGAGGGGAAAACCCATTCGGCTAAGCGGCGTGGTCTCACTAGATATCTAAATGGTTTGGGAAGGAAGATTATTATTCATACCAAGCTTTATGTCTAACTTGAATTTTATGTTTTCACTTTAAACTCTCGGGTGCTCAATTAATTTTGAGTAGTTTGAGAGTTGAGGTTTTCAGGTACCTCCTTTGACGAATAAGCATCCGGAGACGTGCAGGAGGCATGCTAGCTATTTAGAGTTCTCTTTTATTTTGATTCCGTTGTGCTATTATTGTAAAGGCAAAGTTGTTAAATTGCTTATATATATACTCTAATCATACAAGGGGGCATCTTCATATGTCGCTCTTGGAATATGTTGATATATTTTCTCTGAATGCAGTTCTCGCATTGGGATTATGTAATGAATTTGAAATGTTTTGAAATTGAATGTGGAACTTGATTGATGTTTTAAATTTTTTCCATATTCATGTATTTCTGTGTATCAATGTATCTAACATTACCGTATCTGATCGTCGAGGATTAATAACTATGGATGACTGCAGCATCCGTAGCCGTTAGTTTTGGGCCTCCAAGTGGGGGATGTTACACATATCCTGTCCGGAATTTACCCTAGGATTAGTAGTAAGAAGTCCTTGCATTAAAGATCTTAAATGAAGAACTACTTCCACACAATATGATATGGGAAATTTTTCCCTAGGGTCGGTGATAAGCAGCCCTACATTCCATCTTCCACAATTATCTTCATGTCTTCACTTCGAATATATAAATTGGTTCGAAGTGGTCTTTAGATAGGAATTATTTAAATCCGACCCCGGTTACCACGAATCAATCATCGATAAAAGAGGTCAAGTGAATAGGTAATCATTATTTAATTAATTAAGTTCTTTTATCAAAATCTCTTTTGGAGATATACATTTCTAAAATATACGTTCCGGTATATATGGAGATATTAAACCTCTCTTATAAAATCCCTTGATAAATTTTAAACTCCTTTTTACTAAGAATAAATTCGAAATCATTTCATTTTCATTTAGGAAGATATTGTTCCAAGTAAACCAAATTCACTATCCACTCCATCGGGCCAGTCTGGATAGCCAGGGAGAGCAGGAAACCGGTTTTCCAAACTCAAGCCTAGACACTATCTCTTTGACACTCATAAGGCAGTCAAGTTATTTTATCGACTCTAAATCTTTAATCATTCCAAAAATCCTTAAAATCAACTTTAAAACACTTTTTTAATCATTTAAAAACATTTATAAGATAACTAGAAAATAATTTTTAAGTTTAAAACATATTTCAAAAGTTATAGAAATGTGCCGCGAAAAAGTGTTACTGAAAGTGCTTTTTAAGCTATATTGATCAAAACGACTTTTTATTATTTGAAAATTCATTTTTCTTACTCAAATAAATTTTAAAACATTTATAAGACTTATTCCATATTTTTAAACAAATTTAAAACATCATTTCCAAAGAAATCCAGTTTTGAATCCCGAACCGCAAAACCGCGATTTTTCCAAAACTTGTTTTACTCATATTTCAAAATCTACTTATCGAAATCATGATTTTATTTCTTCATTGGAAAAATATGGATATAATAGTGTGAAAATTTCTTATCTCGAAGAATTCTGAGCTATACTCCAAGTTTTACACTTGTTTGACTTTTATGGTGCAAAATTACGAACTGCCGTTACGCAACGCGCTTATTTTTAACTATATTTTCCATTTCTGTTCAAACTTCACCAAAATGCTTTTCAATGTTTATAAAACATTTCAAACTCATTTTAAACCATTTTTAAAGAGGTTTAACATTCCATACACACAATTTCATTAATTCAAGGAAAGTAATTTCCTTTGTGCTTACCGATGTGTATTTCTGTAACTTGCATATATATTCAATATTCATATGAAAACATCCAAACTTGATGATCAAAGCATATTAAACATCCATTTGCAAACATCATATCATCATCCGACATATAATATAATAGTTTAAGAGTTCTCACCTTGAGTTTTAAACGATTAATTAAAAATTCGCTATTGCTCCACTACTCGGTTTCCGAAGCTCACCATTCTTCGGATTTTAGCTCCTAAATGCCTCGACCAAGACTTGAGATGGATTGGGGGCCCACGGCCTAGGGTGGAGCATGGGGTACTCGCTCTAATGATGAAGTGGGCTGGAGGTTTTGAAGAACAAGGAGAAAAAGTGGAGTTTTGGGAATTTTTTGAGGTATTTAAGTATATATAACTACATATTATAATTTAAATTCTTTTTGAAGTAAATTTTGACATTATTTATCTTAGGATGAAAGCCATTAAAGTGGAAGACAAAGCTTAGAAAACGTGAAGAAGAAAATGAAGTGAAGAGGGTAGGGTATTTATAAGGAAAGGAAGAGAGTAAAAATATCTATGCACACATCACCTTTTGCATCACCATCACATGCACCTTCATGGTCACCACCTCCCCCCTTATGCACGGCAAAGGCCTCCCCCTATGTATGTAACGACCCCGAATTTTATAAATATTTAAAATGATAATTTATTAATTTTTGAATTAAATTTGTGAAATAAAACGGTAAATAAATTGCGAGTTTCCCCGAATTCAAGTATATTTTATATAAATCGTTTAAAAATTTAAATAAATGATTGAGATAGAAATACATATAGAAGTTAAATTATGATAAAATATAAAGTAAACATATTAAAATAAATTTTTAACAACATATTAACAATAGGGAATTTTTCAAGTAATAAATAGTAAACAAAAGAAGTAATAAAATTTATATCAAATATAAGTATGTAGATTAAATAGTGAATTATTAACTTTTAAAAGTAATAAACATATTAGCTAACAATATAACCACATAAATTCATTCACATTGCAAAGGCAAATAAAGTGTTCAAAACAAATAACTTAAGAGGTAGACAAGGAAATAAAACAAGGTAAGAATAAAAATATGCTGCTGTAAATTTCGTATGAACAAAACAAACCATACGAATAACTAAACAATTATCTTCAGCCGAAATGAAACAAAAGATATCAGCCACCATATATGAGAATATATGTATATATAAGTATGATGATGGGAAGATAAAGATAGAACACTCAATATAAAGATATGTATGAACAACAAAAAAATTGGACAAGTTGTACAATGACAATTAATGCAAGTCCATCCTAGCACACAACATAAATCACCTCAGCCACCAAGCAAGGTCTGCAACCACCGAAATAGAAACATCTTTAGTCAACAAATGAAAAATGATTTCAGCCAACAAAGAAGAGAAAAATCTCTGGTATTGTACTACACAAAATTATATCACCTGTGAACACTTTTTCTATACATATACATACTCTATTTCATTTCGTCCATTTAAAAACTGAAAGGAAAAGAAAAATGAATGAAGTAAAACCATTTTATACTTAAAACAAAGCTTCAGCTCAAAACTAAAAGAAGAAGAAAAGAGAAAATTTAATCAAACAACAACTTAGCAAAGATCAAATGGAAGACTTCAGTTTTGCAACTTTCAAACAACCTGTTTCATCATCAGCTCTGTCTTCCTCTGGAAAATAGGTGAGTAACATTAATTAATTTCGAGTTAAACCATATTATTCTGATGCATATATGTATGTTTGTATTCTTTTGCATGAATGTTCAGTAGATGATAACATCAAAGTGCAAGCCTGTTTTCAAAAATAAAAATAAAACACTCTGTTCTGGAAATTTAAGTGAATAACATAACAATTTTAAATAGTTTAAGTGTATAACTCTGTGGCATGCTTAACTAGTGTTTATGAGTATATGCATAAGTATATCTCTATATATATATATATATACGAATATTTGGTTGTGTGCATTTGTTATGGGTTTGAATGTTTTATCTGCTTTTAGTTCCCAGGTTCAAAGTTTAGTTTTGAATCAATCTCTTGATCAAATCTTTATTAGTTATCAAGTCTTAAACCAAATATGTTGGTTATAGAATAGATTTTAGTTTCCAAATTTGCTAGAGTTAAAATAATGTGTTTGGCCTCTGGAAATAAATTTATAACAGTATAAACTTTGAATAAGTTAAAATTTAAATGCCATAATTTGATGTTTCAGAGTTAGGATCTGAATCATCATGCAAAATCATGATTTTTAAGGACAAAATCACAAATTTTAGTATTAGAATCAGAGAGTAGTTCAGAGTTGTCTGAAATGTGCATTTTGGGTTGTCACTGTTGGTTTAAGTGATCGGAGAGGCTGGGATTCCTTCTGGTGATGGTAGAGTGTTTAGTGATGCTAGGAAAAATAGTGGAGGAGGAGAATAATCATTGTGTTGGTGATGGTGGAAGTTTTTCTTTCTTAAACCTAGTTTAACTGGGTGGGGTTATTCGAGCCACCACGAGTTCCACGAAGTATCGAGTGCGACCGGATTTCTGGAAGGGGTAGCTGGGTGGATGACGAACCATTGGCCGAAGTTAGGGAGGTTCAGATGGTTGAGGCGTTGAGTTCGAGGTCGTGAATGGTGACTGGGTTAGTTTGTGTTGAAGGTGGAGATGCTCGATTTCGATTCACCTTCGATTTCGAATTCATGTGAAGTGGAAAGGCACGAGGGAATCGTATGTGATGTGTGGGGAACCTCGGTGATGGTCGGCGATCATTCCAGCGCCTGGACACGTGCACGCGGTGCCATTGTATCAGCGAGGAGTGTGAATTTGGGAAGAAACACAGTTTTCTCGGGTTCGAATCAGGTTAGCCTATGGGTTTACTCGAAGAAGACGGGAAAATGGCGAACTCGAGTCGAACACGGGAATTTTTGGTTGTGGCTCGGAATTTGCTCGAGTTTGCTTAAGGGTTCGTCTGATGTTAACAGCCTTCAACAGTTTTAACTTTTAAATTAAGTTTTTAAAAAAAAAGGGGGAGAGGAAAGAATGAAACGATGGGTGCTGGGTGATGGATTGAGTTGAGGGGGTTAACGATGACTAGATGGCGATGGCAGTGGTGGCCAGGACATCGACGGTGGATGGTGCAGGTGCACACGTGTTTGCGTGTGTCAGTGATTATGGTTGGGAGGTTATAGTTGGGAAGATGAAGATAACTCGGAGGAGGTATCGAGTAATATTGGGTTCGGCTCGAGTTTTATCTCGAGTGAATTCTGGGGTGCGCCGAGTCGAAAATACTTGGAAATTTTTAAGTTGAATCAGGGGCACACGGGTTGATTTTTGAAACGACCCGAAGCAAACACGAGATTCTCTCGTAGATGACTCAGAGCAGGTCTCGAGCTTGATTTATAAAACAGTTTACTTTAAAAATTTAAACTTGTTTATATAACTTTAAAGTATTTAAAGGGTTAAAAGGAATTTGAATTACAAATGGAATTTGAAATTGTAAAGGAAGGATTAATTAATAATTAAAAGTAAATTAATTATGTGATTGACTTAAGAATGATTTATTTATGGTAATTAATTAAGAATAATTAATTAAATGGTAAATTAATTAATGTGATAAATTAATTAATGTGATTAATTAATTGAAGGTAAATTTGTTAGGATAATTAATTAAAGAATTAATTGATAATTAAAGGTTAATTGATTTATTATTAAAGGTTAATTAATTAAAATGGTTAACCAAGATTTGTAGTTTATTCATAAGTAATTAATCTGGTATAAATTAATTATAATTAGATATTAATTGATTCTACTTATGGATATTTGAATTTTATTGGATGATTTGAATTGTTTGACATCCCTGATATATGATGCTTTGTGATACATCCTGATTTATGTTGTGATCTGTAGTTTACTTATCTGTGACCTTTATATATCTATGATCTGTGAATGAACGATAAGCGTTGTTCTTATACCGCTTATCGAATTATATTTCTGTATTCTGATATGTGATGATTCATTGTGTTGCACTATTGTGTGTAAAACCCCTGGACTACACCTTTACACACACAAATATGGATTTCACATGGAAATCAGTTAAGTCACAGATAATTTAAATTTGATGTTTTTGAAATGGAAATTTTAATTTCAATTGATTTTGAAATTAGAAATTTGGGTTTCAAGTGAAAAGCTTTTGAAATGGAATTTCAAAGATAAAAGTTATTTTGAATAACTTGATCGAGTTTTGAAAATTTAAATAATTGGATTTAAATTAGAATTCAAGTTTGAAATTAAATCCTATGATTTGAAACTAGGGATTAAAGATGATATAAATGTGTTTATATAAAGTTAAACCATTTAAAAGTATAATTTTGAGAATTTGGATTTAACCCAAGGATTTCCACTCGTATGAATGAATCAGATTTTCTGAAATGGAACTGTTTGTTTTTAAATGATAAAAGCTTTCATATAAGAAATGAAATTCTAAATTAGTTAAAGGAATTTCAAGATTGAAGTGAAAATGGTTTTCCAAGTTATGAATGAATTGTTTTGAAAAGCTATGATTTGAATCTGTTATCTTTAACAGATTTAAAATAATGATTGGTTTAAATCATTTGAAATGGAATTGTTTTGAAAGCTATAGGTTAAATCTTGATTTAAAGATTTAACGAGTTAATCAAATTGAAATGGAAATTAATTTGGAAAATCTGTGAATGAATCTTTTATTTAAAAGATTTAAATGTGGAAACTGTTTAAACCGTAAAGATTGAATCTTTTTGTTTAAAGATTTAAAATGGTAATTTGTTAAACCATTTGAAAAGGAAGTTTGGGTTTAAGTTGTGACTTAATTGAAATCCCATATCCATATGTTTTAAATATTTCGCTCACTATTCGGTTTAGCCGGGAGAGGACCTTTGGGTCGTATAACCCATTCCGAATATGTGATACGTCGTATATGGATAGCATTTGAAGACCGGTGTTGAAGACCGGATATTTTTGAAAACGGAAGGATTACCGTCGAGTTACTCTGCATCGGCTGATCCCCGATATAGAGGTTTTATCATCCTTAGTGACGGGAAGTCCGGACGTGATTGAAAATTATCCGGAATTGCAAGGGCTTCGTGAGAAGTGCCTTCGGTTCTGTTCGATCCCGGAACAGACTTATATGGATACATGTCTGACATTACA
The DNA here is from genome assembly GCA_030737815.1 of Allium fistulosum. NCBI lineage: Eukaryota > Viridiplantae > Streptophyta > Magnoliopsida > Asparagales > Amaryllidaceae > Allium > Allium fistulosum. The sequence continues at coordinate 853,594,443 of CM060905.1, forward strand.
CTTTGAGATATAAAGCCGATTTCTTTCAAATACATTTCTGTTGGTGGCGGAGAATTTTATTCTCTTAGCTTAACACCCTTCTCTGAGACGTATGAGCTCAGAGGTTATGTAGTTGAAATTTATCAGCGATATATCCCAATTTGGTAATGTGACATGCTAAGTGTTGCTGTGAGATGATCAGTGTTTGATCATTTGTGATATGATCATTTGTTTGATCATTTATCTTTGTGATCATAGGTTGATCATCTGTTGACCCAAAGCATGGCTTTTTGAAAAAGCGTAGCTTTGTGGACGAGACTTCGTCAGGGCCTCACAACCCGGAAATGGTCGAAACAGGAATGTTGCGGCAAGGTTATGAGGGTCGCGCCCTTTAGGGTATGTCATTTCCTTCTGGAAAAGGGTGGTGTCATGGTATGGAGCCCAGATACTTACTCATGTGGACACACTTTATTTATGACGTGTGATGTTGGATTAGAGGTACCTCGGATAAAGGTCCCAAAGGACCGGGGGGTGGCATATTCGTGAGTTACCTGTTACAGGGGTAACCCGGCCTTGTTTGCAGAGAGCAGTTTGTCTCTCGGGGCGTCCCGCCAGAGGCGTTCCCATGCGGCGGAAGGAAGTTCCTTAGCCTGACCATTTGTTGGAAATCCATTTCTCCAATACGGAACTTGTACGGTTTTAGTTGTAGAACCTGCCATTTACGTACGGTGGTCACCACTGTTTAGATGGTAGCTATAGTAGGCATACGATACTGGTCGTATGTTGGCTAAGATTAATATTATACTTTCGAAATGTTTTCTGCACTATGCACTAATAATAATATCCAATGATTTTCGTAGTAAGCATGTTTGACTATCATAAGAAGAAATCTCCTCCAATTCTGCGTTTGCATTGTGTGTGTGGTGGGAGGTCTTATGGTAGTTTCATTTTTCAAAAGCATTGCGGATTTCAATGTTTAAAACCTTTTGTGTTTGTTTAAAGATAAACTGTTTTTGTTGCTCACACCAGTCCCATGACTGATCCGGAGTTTATTGTTCCTTTCCTAAACTCTGGGTGCTCATAATTTTCCACACGAGCAGTCTAGAGTTGGGTTTCTTTTCAGATATTCAGGTTTAGTAGATTATCTGGAGCTAGTTCATTCATCGGAGTTGCTTATCTTGGAGTTGTGGATTCATTCTTGTCTGAAGATCATTTTGGAGTTATCATTTCTATTGATATTGTTCCGCTAGTGTTGTTATCTTTTCTTTTCCGCTGCTATTTCTTGTATCATATCTCTGATGTATATTGATATTCATTGTATCACTCTGTTGTATCAGATATTTTATATCAATGTATTATTCATTTCTTCCGCTGTGTTATTTACTTAATTGTGTTATAGCTCCGGCGAATCGGATTTGAACGGTCGAATCTGCGGCATTCTAGTACAATGTGAAGTACGGATGTTGATTTTCGAACGCGAAAACCCGAGTCGTTACAATGTAACCATCACTTCCATCATCTCATGTATGCATATGTTGACTTATGTATGCTTAAGGAGTAAGAGAGCTTAAAATATCTTATATATTAGATTATATTTTTATACTTAATTATATTTATATATGTATGTTTATGTGCATGTTTTCATGTATGCACATGTACATGTATATTTGTATTTAACATATTCCTACAATGTTACGCAACTTCTACATGTTGTATCGTTACAAATCCCGATTCCGATTTTTGGTCATATTTTATCTTCTAAATTAATATGCATATTTTTGTAAATAAAATTTTAAAATAAATTTTCTTATCATTCTTAACTAATTAAAATGATCATATTTTATATATAAAATCATATAAATTAATATAAACAATTATTTACAAAATTATTGTTATATCGATAAAGCTGAATGATCATTTATTTAAAGTGATATATATACAGGTCGTTACATCTCTTGATTGAGACGATGCAGATTCAGGTTCCTTTCCTTTGATTTTCTTTTTATTCCTAGTAAACAATGTGGTACTACGGTTGAGCCACTTTCCCTTGCATGGGATATCGATCGATCCCTAGGCACACTATAATTTGTATGTACGACTGCAATACCTAGATGGATGTCTTGATGTGTGTTTGATGTTTGTGTTTGAACGCTGTAAATAAATGCTTTATTTTATCAACTTAATTGTGATGACCGATATTGATCTCTTTATGTCCCAATCGAAGAGAAAGGACCATAGTGCAAGCAAGTCCTTTCATCAGAGAGTGAGTGAATGGGCTTACTTCTCGTTGAGTCCCATCACTAGAAAGCGAGTAGATTGGGCTCAACAAGGGTCCGGAGAGACCAAGGATTCGACTATTGGCCCCGAATGGCCATGGATTTGATAGTCAACCCCGAACAACCATGGATTTGATTGTCGGACTCAAACGACCATGGATTTGATTATCGGGCCCGAATGGCCATGGATTTGATTGTCGGCCTCGAACCGTCGTGTATTTGATTGTCAGCCCTGAACTGCCGTGGATTTGATCATCGACTCCGAATGACCATGGATTTGATTAACGGTTCGGAGAGACCATGGATTTACTTATCGACCCCGAATGACCATGACTTCGAATAACAATCCAGAGAGATCCTGGATTTAACTATCAGCCTCGAACAACCATTAATTCAATTAACGATCCCAAAAGGTCATAGACTTAATTATCGACTTTGAATTGCCATGGATTTAATTAATGATCCAGAGTGATCAAGATTTTAACTAAGACCTAATCATTGGCTCAGAATAGCCGCAGATTCCACTAACAATCCGGAGAGATCGGATTTTGGCTAACGATCCAAAGAGATCGTCACATTAACTTAAACATTAAATGATCAAGAGAGATTACACTTTGAACTAAATGCAAAACAATCCGAAGAGATCACACGTTAGAATTGATATAGATTTGATAAAAAGGATTTGAACGCCTTGTAACTAGAATAGAACTGATAAATCCCAAATGAACATGGGACGATTTTGATATGTGATGTAATAACACTGAATTTAATCAGAATGATGATAATGTATAGATTACACTTAAGAAGAGTCTAGAGTTTTAGGTTGCAACGACCTTTGATTTACAAGAAAATCTGAGGGAACAAGATGATTCACCAAGATTGAAGTAGCATGAGAGCACAACTATGAAAGATAAATGTTTGGGATATATTCTTGAGAGAAGCACACCTTCCATTCGAAGGTGTTCTTTGGGGGTCAAGTGTTATCCAGCCTATTAACCAGGCAATATCCAAATAGACTTGACGAGTCAAACTCGAAATTTATCAAGGCAGGAAACCTGGAGAGATAGCTATAAAGCCTGGAAACCAAGTACAACTAGAATGACTAGGAAAACAGAGAATACTCCAAAAAATTCAAGCTTAAAAAATCACAAAGTGATGGGTCATCACCGACCCATGATGGGTATTCACTGACCCATGTGATGGGTCTTCATCGACCCATGATGGATCTTCGCTGACCCATATGATGGGTCTTCACTGACCCATCAATTGGACTCAGAAACCAGCAAATTGTGGCTCAAACAACTCAGGATCCATGAAACTAACGGTAATGCGACCCATCTCCAAATTTACAAAATCCATTTTGATGAAATTTTATGGGTCGATACCGATCCATAGCTATAATTAGGTAACGACCCATAGAGATTGCTGAGCTAGCCATGTCCTCTTCTTCAGCAATTGTCGGGAGATCATGGAGAACATGGATTTGGACCCTCTTGAGGCTTTCCCACCAACCTACACCTATAAATAGACTACGAGGGCCTTTATTTGAAGGGACTTTTTTGCTCTTCCACCATTGTTATACATTCCTTGTGATTGCTAACCGTTCGGTGATGAACCATAAAACTATACTTGTACTTTACAATAATAAAAGAGACATTCCTTGAAGTGTACGTAGGCCGGAGTACGCTAAACCACTCTTAATCTTGTGTGAATTGTTTTCTACTATTTTTCACTTATTTTTCCTTAGTTTACTTCTCTTCATATATCTATTGGGAGATTGTGCCAATTTTGACTCAAACATCGAACTTACTTTATCCCCCGTCTAGAAATATATTGTAAATCTCACAAATAGAGGATCGGCCTACTCATCGGCTTTTAGTGCTACATATGAGATGACTTACTTTCCATATATGAGTCACCATATTATCATTAATTTCATACTTGTTTTAGGTTAATTAAGGGTAATCGGTATAGAAATCCCTTGATTTAAAAATAATTTTGTAAAAGAAAGCTACTTCTGAACAAAACCTGATATTTCGAAATAAAACGATTTTTAAAATTAAAAACCATTATTAACTAATTAAATAATAAATTAAACCTTTATTAAAAAATAATTAAATCTAATTAATTCCTAATTGAAATCTTAATTAAGTCCTAACTTAATTATTAATTAATTAATTAATAATTAAACCTTTTACAATAAATAATGAATTAATAATTATTTTTTAAAAATAAAATAATAATTAACCATTAATTAAATAATAATTAACCTTTAATTAATAATTAAATATTTATTAACCCTTGATTAATATTTAAATAATAATTAACCTTTAATTAAATAACTAATTAAAATTATCTTAATTTATACTTAAGTACGAATTACCACACTTAATTAATTTATTAAATAATCATTAAATAAATAATAAATAAATAACTAAATAATTACTTTACATTACTAAACATATATTTGAAAACTCTTTTCAAAAAAAAACTTAAGTGAAAACAAATTTGACTTCAAAAAGAGTTTGTTTTCACGAATTGCCTTTATAGCGACTATCGCTACACAACCCAAAATTTTAAACTTTGTTTAACATACCAAAGCTTTCAAAAATTTCCTTTTATATTTAAAAATACATTACAATTTTATATGAAGTTTTGGAACTAATAAAAACTTTCCTTTATGAATGTTTGGACCGCTAACTACCTTTCCGGCAACTCAACTCTGTAGGCGAGCGGTCCAATCCTTTCAATAACCTTAAAAGGCCCAATGTATCTTGCCCTTAACTTTCCAGCCCTTCCGAATCGAACAACTCCTCTAATAGGGGAAATCTTCACAAAGACAGAGTTTCCGACTTCATATTCCAAATCTCTTCTCCTTTTATCGGCATAACTCTTTTGTCGATCCTGAGCTTCTTTCAACCTTCTCTTGATCACTGTAACCTTTTCCATAGCTTCTCGAATCATGTTCGGTCCAAGTACTTGCCAATCTCTAGTCTCACACCAACATGCCGGTGACTAGTGTAACAACCCGCAAATCCGGATAATTAAAGCTGACAATAAACCACATAGGTCCAACCCAAATTGAACAGAAAGACGAATAGTTATGGGAAAGAAAGTAGAAAGAAGAAGAAGAGAAAAAGGAACTGAAAACAACACAAAGTCTCACAATCGCAGTGGAACAATATATAATATAATATCAACAATCTTTACGAAAGGGAAACTGTAATATACATACATCAAATCAGCGTACACAAATAGCCAATCATCAGCTTGAACAGTTATAACAACCTGTCCTCACAATACCGATAATTTCAATAACAATATAGCGGACAAATAAACAAATATGGGAATACGTCATGAAGATCTCCAGCTTGTATCCTGAGCTCCAGTGCGTCCAAAGAAATCTATAAATATGCTCGGTCTGACCCGAGCATTATAACAAAATAACACCCTAGTCAATCTGGAAAACCAGTGTGAGGAATCATACCCAACTAGATTTCAAACTCATAAAAACCTTTGAAATCAAAAGTATCTCGGAAGACCACGCCGCACATAAACCCAGACGGGTTTTATTTAAGATAACCAAACCATTTCATATGAAATTCTCTGATATTATAATAGTGTCTAAGATACAAATACTTACTAATCGTATTCGAAATTATTACGTTAAATAAATTCCAGCATACCATGTTCTACAATCAAAGCCGTAATGGCACGTATTGAAGATTGGATTCCATACTATGACAAGATAAGGAACTACCTTCCAAAGGTACCTCTCTAGATAAAATGCACCAGGGTCTGACAAGAACATCTTATGCCCCTACCACATAGGACTGGCCTACCACTTGACTAGTAGTACCGAATATGATCACCCCACTTTTTGGGCCCGAAGCATATATGATTAGATAGTAATCGATCAAGATTTTGGAATGACCATATCCTGATGGGAGCGACCCACTTGGCACTACTACATGTACGATTTTTGTCATTTCCCAGTTGATGAGGCTTGAGGCTACGTTTGACGTTTATATAGCACTTCCGACTTGGAATGCCACGCTGCCGTCCAAGTATCAATGCAATGCTAGCATTCATCCATACAAGTTCGTTCTGGGTCTGAACGAATCTGAAGGCACCACTTCTACTACATCCATTTTGAAATCATCCTCAGGATCAGTAGCAACTATCCCTTGCTCTTCAAAATCTCCATTTCGATTATCTTCAAGATATTCCGATTTGAAACGCTTATGCCGGTTTGAAGCGGTTTTCGGATAACATATCTGATCCCTTTCTCTCTGAACCAACAACATTATTTTATAAACTGGCCAACATTTGATAGTCGATTATTTAACTATCAAATAAACAAACAATCCAACCAGAGATCAATTTTACAAAGGAGGTAACACTGGTTAAGCACCAAGCAACACTACGCCTCTTTAATTAATCTTTTTGTTATTTAAAACACTTTCCAAACATTTATTTCAAAATATCTTTATGAAGATATACCCACAAACCCCTATATTTTCGATACTTGGGTAAAATCTATATACTTATCCCAACAGTGACAAACAACATCATATACTTGTTTCCCTGATCTCCCCCTGTTGGTTTTCCCTTACCCTACTTCGTTTTCCAATTCCAGTTAAACTTCCTTTTATCTAGTTTAATAAAACCGCCACTAGGTGCTGCTGCTGCTACTAGCTTCTTCTTAAAAAGCACTTCATACCTTAAGGCCGTATCCATCAAATCTATAAATGATTCTTTTACACAAGGGGTCATCTTTTCATGGAACTCTTCTCTCATAACCAATACAAACATCTCATTTTTCTTCATAGGTCTATCAATAAGTCCAGCGCCGAACTGAGATAACTCATTAAACTTTGTCCCATATTCAGCTACTGAAATGTCTTCCTGCTTGAGATCCATGAAACTTCTATGCAGTCGAGTTTTACCCGTAGCTGGCATAAATTGATCTTCAAATGCTTCTTTGAATCTAGCCACTGAAAACTCATCTTCTGAAACATTTGCGGTGAACGAACCCCACCATGCAGCTGCCCTCTCTTGCAATTGCCATGATGCCAAGAAGCGTTTCCGATCATCAAAAAGGTCCAAACCTTTGAAAATATTTTCACATGACCACAACCAAGCTTGTACTTTAATGATGGATTATATACCCTTAAAATATTTTCCTCCTAGATTTGTGAAATCCTTGCATAGAGCTACGACGTTTACCGAGGCTACATTAGGGTTGTTTCTTCCATTATCCCGACCCTTCTAACATTCGAGGTTCGACCATTTATGGTTGTTGCGCTACTGTTTCCCCTTCCTTGTACCGTTATCATACTTATTCTTACTACCCGAATAAAGTAAGATATCTTTAGAATACATTGACGAGATTATCTTAGGGAAAGAGGGCAAAAAACCAAACATAGAAATGCTGATCAGAACAACATAGAAACGCACTCTCAAAGACTAAACTCATTCTAGGGTAATACTAACCCTATCTTTAATGAGTTGACCCCAACTAAGGGCTAGGTGTTCGCTCAACCTATGCTCCGATACCAAGTGTGGCGATCTGCCTCTCTTACACCTAAAGACGAGATTTAATACATTCTTGGTATTCATGTGTAGATCATCTAGGTGTTTGGAAGATAGATCGTGGGGTAAAGAAAATTAAAGACAAGGAAACAAACACAGATTTTTCTCACAAACGTCAGTGTTACATATACATATTCACATAATAATACATATGGTTACTCAAAAATGTTACATCAAAGTTACAAAAATTACTATTCCCAACAGGGACAGCTATATCAGCCTGAACAAATTGCTAGCACATAATATACAAGACACAATGAAAATAGAAACTACTACCGGCTAATGATGAAAGTTCTTACTCCATACTGCTTTCCAAAAATGCTCCAAAGAAACCTAACTACTTGGCTACTCATAAAAATTTGAGTGCCCAAGACTTCAGACCGAACATGGGTCTGGTGTGAGTAAATCATAAGTTTAACTTTAAAAAAACCTTCAAATCAAAGGTATCGTGTAAGACCATACCGCATATAAACACAAAATGATATTTACCTTACGATAACTAAAGCATTTCTATATAAAATCCTCTAATATTATCATAATGTATGGGTTTAAAATAAATATGGCATCGTAGTTGAAACTGTTACGTTATCAAATTACAGCATAATGGGTACATAATCAAGTCTGAAGGCTCATATTGGAAAATGGGTTTATACTATGAAAAGGTAAGGGTCTACTTTCCGAATTAGTACACCTCTAGATAAAATGTACTAGAGGCTATAACACATTACACCTTCGCTACTCAGAACCAACCCTATACCTTACATGGTAGCGCCAAATATGATCACCCCTTTATTGCGATCAACAACCAAAAAGGTATCCCGAAGCATACATAAATATTGATTTAGATAAGGGATGATCATACCCTAATGGGAGCGACCTACATAGCCTTACAACACGTTCCTGCTTTTTTCATTAACCGATTGTGAGGCTTGAGGTTATGCTTTTACCTTTCCTACAAGCAGAAAATCTTGGAAGGCTAACATTGCCCTCTAGGCACCCAATGCAATGATATCATTCATCCATACAGGTTGTTACAGTATCGAACAAACATTCAACAATTACTATCTTCCATTTAGGAATCACCGTCAGGAAGAATAGTACATCTCCATAGCATACTTCATAACATCCATCATGAACGTTATTAGTTTGGAGTGGTTCAGATAAATCATACTTATCCAAAACCGATGTCTCCAAACTAAGCAGTAATTTTTTACTAACTCAATTTTGATTCTCTTAGAAGTGTACAACAAGTATTCGAATACTCATCAGGGAACTCGAATATACACAACATACTTCCTGAGTTAAAACAGGTCATATTATTGATAGTGGACAAACCGCCATCTAGGGTAATTGTACCGAGTTCGCATATGGATAACCATATAATTAATGAAACATGACCCATTGATAGAAATTAACCCTCCCATATCTATCACGTTTCCGATATTTAGACCTTACTCTATCCCTCGCGCATAAATAAATTCTTGATCTCACAGATAGAGGATCAACTTACTCATCGGCTTTTAGTGCTACATATGAGATGACTTACTTCTCATAAATGGGTCACCATATTAGCATTAGTTTCATGTTTGTTTGAGGTTACTTAAGGGTAATCGATAAAGAAATCCTTTGATTTATAAACACTTTTGTAAAAGATAGCTGCTTTTAAACAATAATTAGAAATAAAGCAATTTTTAAAATTTAAAAACCTTCATTAGTTAATTAAATAATAAATTAAACCTTTATTAATTAATAAATAAATCTAATTAAGTCCTAATTTAAAGCTTAATTAAGACCTAACTTAATTATTAATTAATAACTAAACCTTTTATAAAAAAATACCTAAATTTTTTAAATAAAAATAATAATGATTAACCATTAATTAAATAATAAATAACCTTTAATTAATAATTAAAAAATGATTAACCGTTAATTAATTTTAAATAATAATTAACCTTTAATTAAATAACAAATTAAAATTAACTTAATTTATACTTAAGTACGAATTACCTTACTTAATTAATTTATTAAATAATTATTAAATAAATAAATAAATAAATAATTACTTTACATTACTTAATATATATTTGAAAACTCTTTTCAAAAAAAACTTAAGTGAAAACAAATTTGACTTCAAAAAGAGTTTGTTGTCACGAACTGCCTTTATAGAGACTATCGCTACATGACCCAAAATTTTAAACTTTGTTTAACATACCAAAGCTTTTAAAAACTTTTTTTATATTTAAAAATACTTTACAACTTTATATGAAGTTTTGAACTAATAAAAAGTAAAGCTAAAACTTATGGAATTTTTTCTGAAATCACACAATTAAAACAAGTTAAAGCAAGTGATTTCTGATGTCGCACTAAGCACAAATCAAGTTCTAACTTTTCTTTAGCTTATCACAGCATAAGTAACTTCACAAAACATATATAAATTCCATAGTCAACACATATAAGCAAGGGTTATAACTTGTAAACTAACTTCAGTTTTAACTTCTAAATTCATATCCATACTTCATCACATCCAAGTACTTATACATACATACAAATCACATTTGCTTTCACATAAACAAGCATCATATTTAACATCCAAGTCAAGCAATATTATAAGTTTAAAAACTTAGTTAGAGTTGAGAACTTTCTTCACCAAAAGTTCATAGAACAAACCTATCTTATGCTACAACTTGTACGCGAACTAGATCTTCGCTTTGCCTTTGGAAAAATGATATTTTTACGGGCATGAATTAGAAATATGGTTTGGCCTAGATGTATAGGTGGCTCGGCCTATGGGGTATGGGTGTGTATGGGCTTTTTTTGTGAAGGAGGAGTGTTGAAATGGGAGAAGGAGGCTTTGAGAAATGAATTTCTTAAAACTAAAAAGCCATGAAAGTGCTCATGAAAGCTGGGAAACAAGAATGTAAGTTATTGAAAGGGAGAATGAAATGATAAAATGAGAATAAAATTAGGAATTTGGTTTATATACAAGTGGAATTTATTTAATTACCAAAACAACCTTAGGGTACAAACCCTGCACTCAAAGCTTGCCACCTCGTCCCCCTTGTCTCCCTCCCTCTCACTCATGAAAATCCTTGTCGCCCTCTCTCTTGTTTGAGCCAATATTCATTACCACCTATGTACTTAATGTCTAACATTGTATCATTTTATGTTCCTTAATATATTTTTAAATTTGAATTAAGGTCACATCTTGTCTTTACATACTTAAGTATATATACATGTGTATATACCAATATATATATATACACACACACACACACTAAATTATTTGTAAATTTATGTATATATGTATACAATAGTGTTACAACATTCTCGACAACTTTAGATGACGAAAAATCACAAATTCGGAAAACAATTTTTGGTCACATTTTCAATTTTTCTTTGAACTAAATATTTTTGTGAATAGATTTTGAAAACTATTTCTCCGTTATTATTTATTATTTAAAAGAGTCTTATTTTGAGTTATAAAACCTATTAATTAATTATTTAAAATATATTTAAATATCTATATTTAAAGTGATTAAATTCTAGGTTGTTACACTCTCCCCTTAAAAGAATTTCGTCCCGAAATCATCAAGCAAGGAGATAACTCAAAAGGCCATATATTATATATGATGAGATCCATACAAAAGACATACACTAAGTATCCATAACATAAATTATGCAAACATAATACGTACAAAGAAGCAACTACCCAAACATCAACTCAGGATAGGCTTCTTTCATATGATCTACAGTCTCCCAAGTACAATCTCTAGGATCATCACTCCATTGAATCTTAACTAATTTCACCACCTTATTACGCAATCTCTTCCCATTCTGATACTCAATATGAACTGGGTGCCTGATCACTGTCAAGTTTGGTTCTATCTCTAAATACTCTTGAATTGATGGTTCCACAATCGGCCTTGGGTCATGAACATACTTTCTCAAATGGGACACATGGAAAATATTATGGACCCCCAACAACCTTTCTGGCAACTCAACTCTGTAGGAGAGCGGACCAATCCTTTCAATAATCTTAAAAGGCCCAACTTATCTTGGTGCTAACTTTCCAGCCCTTTCGAATCAAACAACTCCTTTGATAAAGGAAACCTTCACAAACACATATTCTCCGACTTCAAATTCTAAATCTCTTCTCCTTTTATCAACATTACTATTTTGTTGATCCTGAGCTTCTTTCATCCTCCTCTTGATCAATGCAACCTTTTTCGTAGCTTCTCGAATCATGTCCGATCCAAGTACTAGCCTATCTCCAGACTCAATCCAATATGCAGGTTACTTGCATGGATGCCCATAGTGAGCTTCGTAGGGTGCCATGCTCATGCTCTCTTATTAACTATTGTTGTAGGAGAATTCCACTAAGTGGAGATGATCCCTATGATCCTCCAAAATCTAGAACATATGCCCTTAGAAGATCTTCTAGAATTTGGTTCACCCTTTCCGTTTGTCCATCCATTTGGGGGTGATATGTCATGCTCAAACTTAGCTTTGTCCCTAAAGCTACTTACATCACCTCCCAAAATTGACTTGTAAAGATGGGATTTCGATCACTTACAATACTCATTGGGACTCCATGCAATCGAAAAATCTCCATTATAAAAGTGTCAACCAAAGAAGCTGAAGTCCTTGTTGGCTTTACCAGAATATAATAAGCATCTTTGTTAGTTGGTCCATGATAGCCCATACACCTTTGTTCCCTTTTTGGATGATTAAACCATCGATAAAATCCATTGATATCATCTCTCATTACCAATTTGGAATTTCCAAGGGTTGAAGTAAACCAGCTGTCTTCTGGTGATCGCCTTTTATCTACTGACAGATCAAACATCTGTTGACAAAAACTAAGACATCCCTCTTCATTCCAGGCCACCAAAATACTCATTTCATACCTCAATGCATCTGAGAAATACCTGGATGGATATTCAATTTGGATTGATCATATTGAGACAAAACTTCTTGTCTAAGGTCATTGATATTATGGACGCATATCCTCCCATTCATATGCAATATGCCTTGGTTATCTACCTAAAGACTTGCAGACTACCCCTCTTTAACATCCTTGACGATCTTCATAAAATGCTTATCCTCCATTTGCTTGCTAGCAATCGTTTCCAATAGTGTTGGTGTAACTTCCAAGAGGGCTAGAACTGCATTCCTACTCAAAGCATTTGCCACCACCTTTTCTTTTCTTGGCATATAAAGAATATCCAAATCTAAGCTGCCAGGAACTCTAACCATAGCTTTTGCCTCAGGTTCAGATCCTTTTGAGTTAAAAGATACTTCAAGGGCATATGATCCATGAAGAGCTCGAATTTTCACCTATTTTAAGAAGGGAATCTTACTCACTAGAATCCTTAAAGGTAAAAGAAATAAATCTAGAGGAATAGATGGACTCTTACCCAGCAAGTAATGCCTCTGCATCTTCAATGCAAATACTATGGCTAACAGCTCCAACTCATGCATTGTACAGTTCTTCCCATGAGGCTTTAACTGTTTACATACATAGGCTATAACCTTCTTACGCTGTATCAACATGCACCCAACCCAACTCCACTACAAGCATCGGTATAAATGGTCAACCACTCTCCTCCATTTATAATTGCTAAAATAGGGGCACTGGTTAACCTTTCTTTTAACTCAAGGAATGCGCCCTCACACTTTAGAGTCCACTCAAACTTAACATCATCCTTTGTTAACTTGGTCAAGTTCGAGATGATCTTGGAGTAATCCTTGATAAACTTCCTATAATATCCCTTCATCCCTAAGAAGCTTCTCACTTCTATGGGAGATTTGGGTCTCTTGAAACCTTGCACAGTAGGTACCTTAGTTGGATCAACCGAGATGCCATTACCCGATACAATATGTCTTAGGTATCTTACCTCTGGCTGCAAAAAGTGGCACTTATAAAACTTAGCTTTAAGAATGTTTTTTTCTTAATGTTTCCAACACCACTTCCAAATGGTGTTTATGTTCTTCTTCAGTCTTTGAGTAGATAAGAATGCCATCAATGAAAACCAACATAAACTTATTCAACACGTCCCTAAAAACACGGTTCATAAGATCAACAAAAAATGCAGGTGCATTGATTAGCCCAAAAGGCATAACCAACCACTCATAGAATAACTTTAGTCCTCTAAAAGCATTTAAGGGTATACTATCCTCCACTACCCTTAACTGATGGAAATCCATAGCAAGGTCCATTTGGAAAAATACTCTAGCCCCATGATGTTGACTAAACAAATCATCCATGCAAGGTAAGGGATATGTATTCTGAATGGTCTACTTGTTCAACTCCCTATAATCCACACACAATATTAAAGAACCATAGGACTTAACTATAAAAACTACTGCTAATCCCCAACTCGAACGGCTTGGTCTATTTAATCCTCTTCTTAATAAATCATCGGTTTGACTTACTAGCTCCTATTCTCTCTCGGGGCCATCTTATGTAGAGGTTGAATAATAGTCTCGCACTGGGAATTAGGTCAATATGAAATTCAATTCCTGATGGGGAGGCAAACTTCTAACTAGTTCAAAAATATCCGAGAAATCTTTAACTACTAATATAGGCCCTAGCTCTTCTTAGGATGATTCTAAGGCATAAAGGAAACTACCCATACACTTGTTAGGCTTAGCACATACCATCTTTACCAATACCCTTCATTTTCACCACTACTCTTTGCTTGTCGTAATCCAAAACTGCTCCATTCTTAGATAACCGGTCCATAACAGGTAACACATCAAACCCCTTATAATCTAAGACAAATAAGTCACACAAGAGATGGTGTTTTAGGTAATCAATTCGTATGTGTTCACAAATAAAGCATAGGTTATTTACACCTCCTATGTGGTTTGACACACAGATAGGGGTTTCTACAAATTCTAGGGTAAGCTCTAATCAATTTACCAATTCTTTAGAGATAAAACTATGGAAAACTTCAGTATCAAGCAGATTATGAATTAAAATACTAATGATAAATAAAGTACCTTCCATGACTCTCTTCTCTTTAACAACTTCAGAGGTTGAGGGCTTGTCCTCAAAAGCATATAATTTAGCTTGCTCTCCCTTTTTCATTAATGGGAAATCCTTAATCATGTGCCTAGGCTAGTGGCAATTGTAACAAAGCGTCTTATTAACCATTAGAGAGATAGCCCTCGCCTATTGATTGTGTGTTGAACTATGCCCCTTTTTATTACAAATGTAACAAAAAACATCTTTATACATGTTTCCTTGATCTCCTCCTGCTAGTTTTCCCTTACTGTAACAACCTGAAATTTAAGCTATAATAATTAATTAACGAATTAATTAAATAATAAAATAAGTTTGTGAAATTATCAGAATTGACCCATGGGAGTTGCCCCATTGTGTCCGTGGTAATTTTCTGGTCAATTTCCATATATAGTTTGTCAAAATCCGAGCTAAAATGAAGAAGATACGAAATAAACAAGAAAACGAAAATTAAAAGGAAATATATATATATATATATACACACACACACACAAGGTCAGGTCGATCCTAGGGTCACCCTCACCATAGCTAGGTCGACCCTCAGCATACATGGGTCGACACCCAGATCGACCCGCCCCTGTATTTGGACGACTATTCGTCCAAATTACAAGATGTCGTGTTTTTCCTATTTTCTTCAATCCTATGCATCTGTGCTTCCATCCGACGGTTTCCAGTGAGCCTATGACGTGGTTGGACCAGATTTAATCTTCAAATTCAACGGTCTGAGATCCTTAAACTACACTATAAATAAGATCCTAGCCTAGCTATTTTTCTCATTCAGATTTTCCCCTATTTGAGTTCATTGTTAGAGGTTGGACCCTAAATAGAAAATTATTCTAAGGAGGAAATCTTTTTGATAAAAACATTCTACGCTCTAGAAGTGGATCAAGGAAGACCAAGGAAAAGAGCTAAGGACCACAGGTGAGTGTTTTGTAATTATTTTAGATTTTTAAGTAATTTAAATTAATAGGGTTCTGAATAGTTGTAGTTTTTCTGCAATTTTAAGACCGATTTTATATAAGTTATTTACAGCTAGTTTTTAAAGTTCTTTTCAGTCTATTTTATTCAGTTATTTTATTCAACTATTTTATTCAGCTATTTACAGTTATTTATAGTTATTTACTGTTAATTGTATTTATTTACATCTGTTTTACGTTAGAATTTGGCTTGTAAATGTTAGTTTCTTTTTATTCCTTTTTACGCGAATAAATAAAAAAGAATATAATTCACTAATATAGACTAAAATATAAGAACACTAAATTTACAGAAAATAAATGTAAAATAAGAAGAACTATAATAAAAAGAAGATAGACTGAAATAGGCAAATTTGAGACGTTTGCAAGCATGTTTATAACTAGTGGTTATAACTAAAAAGTTAAAACAGAAGAGTAATAATTATAACGTAGGTTATAATTAAGCAGAAAGAACTAAAAGGCTTATTTTAAAACTTTGACTAAGTTAATAAGCAAATTATAACATAGGTTATAATTAGAAATAATAGAAAAGGCTTATTTTAAGACTTATAATTAAGTTAATAAGCAAATATAGCAGAGATAACAAAAACGGCTTATTTTAAAGAGTTATAATTAAGTTAATAAGAAAATATAGCAGAGATAACAGAAAAGGCTTATTTTAAGGACTTAGATTAAGTTAATAAGAAAATAGAGCAGAAATAATAGAAGAGGATTATTTTAAGAACTTACACTAAGTTAATAAGCACATAGAAGCAGGGCCCGTACTAACAGCATTCCCTTTCAGACTAGGACTGATGGTCTCATAACAGATTAGGTGAGGCTGGACAGGACCCTTTCAGACTAGGACTGATGGTCTCACAATAGCTAGGTGAGGCTGAGACATGCTAACTAGGGTAAATAAGTGGCCAATATATAGAAGCCCAAATTGGGAGATTTGGGCATGGGGCGCAATTAGATTTTTTTGATAGGACCCGCACCAACAACATTCCCTTTCAGACTAGGACTGATGGTATCACAAAACAATTAGGTGAGGCTGGGCAGGACCCTTTCAGACTAGGATTGATGGTCTCACAACAGATCAGGTGAGGCTGGGCATGTTTATGCTAATAGGGTAGATAAGAGGTCACAAGAGGGAGCGACAGTTAGTGTGTACCGGCGATGACCGAGCATGCGGCATCAATGAGTCACTACTGCGTTCCAAGCGCTAAACATGTGTCTTTTGCTATGGGACCAACAGGATTGGACTAGCTCACAGTGGCACAACAAAGATAGAAGGCCGATCAACGGGTAGAATTAGGATTTCAGCCTAATTAATATAGGATTTGGGTTTGAGCCTAATCACAAAAATCTAAGACAATTGCAAACCATCCAAACAATCGAAACAACCAAAGCAAACAGTTAAACAGTATTTATCCTTTCTTTATTTCCATTTAAACTAGAACTGTTGCTTAGTCTATTATCTTTATCTTGCTTAGAAATGCTAGTAATTACTTTCATTCACCAGACTTATAGTCTGACCTACTCCTCTATTTCCCTTTTTCCCCCCATAGGCCAGCAGAGGCAAGGACAGTAGATTCAGATTTCTTGGAGATTCATTCTCGGAGTTCTTCATGTATTCTTCTCCTTTTCAGTTTCCTTTTCATTTGGTTTTTGATGTACTGGTACTTTATGAGGGGGATGATTATTTTTGGTTGTACTCTGATTTTATGAGACTGGGATGTATTTTTCATAAGACATGTTTATTTGGTATTTGAGACATGTAATGTTTTTCATACTTATTTATGAAGTTTTATTTTGAATAATGAGTTACCATTTAAATGTTTCCGCTATTTTTATTTATTTGTCTTGTGAATCTTAGTCTCTGTGATACTTTAGCTATACCTATAACGCACCATGTTCCTTAGTATGCCCTTTTTGGGTATACTAAGGGGTGTGGGGTGTTTCACTTAGTATAAGAGCCTAAGGTTACTAGATTCCTAAAAACTTGTTTTAAAAAGTAAAGTATTTTTCAAAGGTAACATATTTTAAAAGTATTTTTCAGGAAGATACTCTTAGAAATAGTTTTCAGGTATAAAAGAGTTTTTATAAAAATTCCTTCAAAGTCCGGTTCAACCTTCTTTCGATTCTTTCTAACCAAAAATTTCTTTTCTTTGCATAGTATTTCTGACTGCTTCCATAGAGCTACGGTACCAGAGGTGCAAGGGTAATCGCCCAATACAGCACCAATAGGTGGAGATCCCATTAATCCACCTGCAGCTGCCAATTTTTCTAAGCTATGCAAGGACTTCGCTAGTCTAAGAGGCAAGTCGTTTTCTTGCACGGAGGATTTCGTAGAGGCACGAGCTTAGTTAAGGGATACGAAGCGGATATTTGGGTTGCTAGGATTGGATGACCGATAGAGAGTTCAGCTTGCATCTGGGCATCTGAAAGGAGAAGTTAAGGAGGTTCCTAAGTCAGAAAACTCTAAGAAGCAGTGGTGGAAGAATAAGAAGGATAAGGACAAGAGGAAAGGAGGAGGACCTCAAAAGCAAATCAGTAATGTCGAGAAATGTTACAAGGTGTTACAAGTGTGGGCCGCCTGGACACCTTAGTAGAGCTTGTCCTCAGATGTCGGGGTAGAGAGCAGGCGCACGTACATTGCAGGTACAGGCTTTGGATGCATCACCTTCTAGTATTGGAACGGGTCGAGGTAGGAAAGTCTCTATAGAAGGTTTGATTTCTATTTTGAATTTTCCTATTCGGACTCTTTTTGACTCCGGTGCATCGCATTCTTTCATTTCTAGTTCCTTGATTGACTGTTTGCACTTAGATATTTCTCTAGTAGTAGACCCTACTGTTGTTTCAAACCTCACAGGAGGATTAGCACATTTATCCATGATTTGTAGGGGTTTGAAAAATTTTATACTAGGTGTAGAGTTTTATTGTGACGCCTATGTACTGGGATTTTCGGGATATGGGATGATTTTAGGAATGGATTGGCTACCCACTTATGGAGCGATATTGAACTACAAGAGGAGAGTCTTCAGATTAGAGACATGCAGCGGTAGGACTCTTGAGGTTTCTTGCGACCTACAGGGGTCAATCATGTTAAGCTTTCTTTATTCCCTTGATTCATCACTAGGAGAGTTAGATTTAGTTCTAGTCTTTAGAGATTTCCCAGACATCTTTGAGGAGGTTAGGGGACTACACCCTAAGAGAGAGATCGACTTTAGGATCTATCTGAATGACAATGCTAAGCCAGTGGCATTGCCCGTGAGACATATGGCTCCTAGGGAGAGGAAGGAGTTAAGTAAGCAGATTGGTGAGCTATTGGAGAAAGGCTTCATCAAACGGAGCATATCTAAGTGGGGAGCGCCAATTGTCTTTGCTACAAAAGTGGATGGTTCCCTTTGACTTTGCGTAGACTATAGAGAGTTGAATAAGCTCACAAAAAAGAAACATTACCCACTTCCTAGGATAGACGATCTTTTCGATCAGTTGGTTGGCTCTTCAGTATTTTCTCAGCTTGATTTGGCTTCTGGGTTTCATCAGCTTAGGGTCGCCGACGATAGCATAGATAAGACAACATTTAGGACACCCGATGGATACTTTGAATGGTTGGTTATGTCGTTTGGGCTGACCAATGCCCCAGCCTATTTTGTAAATTTGATAAGCCGTGTTTTTCGAGATGTCCTAAATAAGTTCGTTGTAGTATTCGTGGACGACATTTTGGTGTTTTCCAAGAGTATGGAAGGGCATGCTATTCATCTAGAAGAGGTTCTTTTTACACTTCACGTTCATCAGTTGAAAGCAAAATTCTCGAAGTGTCACTTTTGGCGTAAGGAAGTGCGTTTCTTAGGGCATGTAGTCTCAAGAGAGGGTCTAGCTGTTGATCCCGCTAAGGTAGTAGCAGTACAAGATTTGAAGGCCCCTAAAAATGCTATCAAAGTTAGAAGCTTCCTTGGTTTGGCTAGCTATTATAGGAAGTTTATCAGAGATTTTGCTAAGATTTAAGCACCGCTTACTCGCCTCACTAAGAAGAATGCGACATTCATGTGGGACGTGGATTGTGAGGATTCCTTCACGATGCTAAAGAGTGTCCTTACTAGTGCACCAGTGTTTGTTTTACCCGATGGAGCTAAGCCATTTACAGTATACACTGATGCATGTAAGACGGGTCTTGGAGCAGTATTGATGCAGGAGGGGATGGTAGTATGCTATGGAAGTAGACAGTTGAGAACATGAGAAGAACTACCCCACCCATGATTTGGAGCTAGTGCTATTGTTTTCACGCTCAAGTGAAGGAGATATTACTTGCTAGGAGAGAGGTTCGAGCTTTTCACTGACCATAAATCATTGAAGTACCTATCCTCACAAAAGGATTTAAACTTGAGGCATTAGCGTTGGATGGAGTTTTTGGCATCATATGACTTTGAGATAGCCTATACCCCTGGCAAGGAAAATGTGGCTGCAGATGCGTTAAGTAGGAAGAAAGCAACCCTTAGTCCAATGTTCATGGAGTGGAAAAGCCTAGAGTTTATTCCCATCTTTGATTTTAAGCCCTATGCGGACATTACCCCTGGATATTGGTAGGACTTGAGGTTAAGCCAACCCTCATAGATCAGGCTGGCTCAAGGCAGCGAGAGGATTCCGAGCTTATGGATATTCTAGAGAGAATTAGCAGAGGAGAAGTCTCCGGACATCTCCAACACTATTCCATTGATAGTAGAGGGTGGCTAAGAAGAGATAGAAGACTTTGTGTCCCCTGCACTAGCGAGTTTTGGAGGAGCTTGCAAGATGCTTTAGGAACACAGCTTAGATTGAGTATGGCCTACCATCCTCAGATGGAAGTCCAAACAGAGAGAGTTAATAGAGTTCTTGAGGATTTTTTGAGGATGTGTATTCTTGATTTTGGAGGAACTTGGGAGGGTCATCTTCCTTTAGTAGAATTCACATATAATAATAGTTTTCAAGCTAGCATCGGGATGTCACCTTTTGAAGCTCTTTATGGAAGACCGTGCAAGTCGCCTTCATGTTGGTTGGAGTCTACATAGAGATTGCTACTTGGTCCCGCCATGATTAGAGAGACTTTGGAAAAGATTGATTTGATTAGAAGGAGAATGAAGACGGCTCAAGATAGGCAGAAATCCTATGCAGATAAGTAGAGAAGGGATATTGAGTTTAAGGTAGGAGACTTGGTTTTCATTAAAGTATCTCCACTAAGAAAGGTAGAAAGATTTGGATCAAGTGGGAAACTTGCTCCCAGATTCGTAGGACCGTTCCCCATTGTGGAAAGGGTAGGGAAGATGGCGTATCGGTTAAAGCTACCGGAGAGGCTCGTCGGAGTTCGTGATGTTTTTCATGTTTCACCCTTGAGATAGTGCTTACATGATTCAGCAGAGGTAGTGGAACCTAGTCAACTTGAGGAAGTTGAAGTGGAGAGAGATGCAGCGGTTCTTCACATTCCTACCAACATCGTTAGACGTGATATCAAGAAGATTAGGAATAAGGAAGTACCTTGGGTTAAGGTGCAATAGGGAGATAATATCGAGGACGTTACATGGAAAGCTCAAGAGAAAATACATATCTCTTATCCGTTTCTTTTCGATTGTACGTTTTGAATTTCCTATTTCCATCTTTAATTTTGAATAGGTTCTTTCCTTTAGTATCCTTTAGGAGGGTAGATCTTAGGACTTTACCTATGGATGGTAGGACTGAATGTAAACATGTTATTGGAACATGTTATGTATGATGGACGCTAGTGTTTGCTAGTGGATGCTAATGGACGTATATATATACACTAGGAACTATTATCTCTTAGGGATCGGCCTAACTAAGTCACTAAAGCATATGCATATAAATGTGTGCACATTTGCATTTTATTTTTATTTTCCATGGTTGCCATAAATGGATGATTAACATATGATTGTTGCATTTAGATGATGATTTTAGCACGCGTATAGAACTATCAGTTGTCATTAGGGAATTTGCATTCATTTGGATACATGACATGGACATGATTGCATAAAAGGAGGTCGACTGAATCAGTAGACCGCCTAATCTTTTGCATTAGAAAGCTTAAGGATAATGGATGTAATGGATGGTGGTTGAATATTTTGTTGTAGAATTTGGATGAAAATATTTATTTCGTTCTTCTGTCCTTGGAGATTTCGGGGATGAAATCCTTTAAGGAGGGAAGAATGTAACAACCCAAAATTTAAGCCATAATAATAAATTAACGAATTAATTAATTAATAAAATAATTTTGTGAAATTATCAAAATTGAGACACGGGAGTTGCACCATTGTGTTCGTGGTAATTTTCTGGTCAATTTCCATATATAGTTTGTCAAAATCCGAGCTAAAATGAAGAAGATACGAAATAAGCAAGAAAACAGAAATTAAAAGGAAAAAATAAATAAATAAATATATATATACAAGGTCAGGTCAACCCTAGGGTCGACCCTCACCATAGCTAAGTCGACCTATAGGTCGACCCTCAGTATACATGGGTCGACCCTCCCCCTGTATTCGGACGACCATTCGTCCAGATTAAAAGATGACGTGTTTTTCCAATTTTCTTCAATCCTGTGCGTCCGTGCTTCCATCCGACGGTTCCCAGTGAGCCTATGACGTGGTTGCACCAGATTTAATCTTCAAATCCAACGGTTTGATATCCCTAAACTACACTATAAATAAGACCCTAAGCCTAGCTATTTTTCTCATTTAGATTTTCTCCTAGTTCGGTTCATTGCCAAAGGCTGGACTCTAAATAGAAAAATTTTCTAAGGAGGAAATCTTTTTGATAAAAACATTCTACGCTCTAGAAGTGGATCAAGGAAGACCAAGGAAAAGAGCTAAGGACCATAGGCAAGTGTTTTGTAATTATTTTAAATTTTTAAGTAATTTAAAATAATAGGGTTCTCAATAGTTGTAGTTTTTTTACAATTTGAGACGGTTTTTATATAAGTTATTTACAACTAGTTTTTAAAGTTCTTTTCAGTCTATTTTATTCAGTTGTTTTATTCAGCTATTTTATTCAGCTATTTACAATTATTTATTGTTAATTGCATTTATTTACATCTGTTTTACGTTAGAATTTGGCCTGTAAATGTTAATTTCTTTTTATTCCTTTTTACGCGAATAAATAGAAAAGAATAGAATTCGCTAATATGGACTAAAATATAAGAACACTAAATTTATAGAAAATAGATGTAAAATAAGAAGAGCAGTAATAAAAAGAAGACAGACTGAAATAGGAAAATTTGAGGCATTTGCAAGCATGTTTATAACTAGTGGTTATAACTAAAAAGATAAAACAGAAGAGTAACAATTATAACGTAAGTTATAATTAAGCAGAAAGAATAGAAAGGCTTATTTTAAAACTTTGACAAAGTTAATAAGCAAATTATAACATAGGTTATAATTAGAAATAACAGAAAAGGCTTATTTTAAGACTTATAATTAAGTTAATAAGCAAATATAGCAGAGATAACAGAAAAGGCTTATTTTAAAGAGTTATAATTAAGTTAATAAGCAAATATAACAGAGATAACAAAAAAGGCTTATTTTGAAGACTTAGATTAAGTAAATAAGAAAACAAAGCAGAAATAATAGAAGAGGCTTATTTTAAGAACTTACACTAAGTGAATAAGCAAAACATAGAAGCAGAGCCCGTACCTACAGCATTCCCTTTCAGACTAGGACTGGTGGTCTCAAACCAGATTAGGTGAGGCTGGGCAGGACCCTTTCAGACTAGGACTGATGGTCTCAAAATAGCTAGGTGAGGCTGGGACATGCTAACTAGGGTAAATAAGTGGCCAATAGATAGAATCTCAAATCGGGGATTTGGGCAAGGGGCGCAACTAGATTTTGTTTGATAGGACCCGCACCAATAGCATTCCCTTTCAGACTAGGATTGATGGTCTCACAAAACACTGAGGTGAGGCTGGGCAGGACCCTTTCAGACTAGGACTGATGGTCTCACAACAGATCAGGTGAGGCTGGGCATGCTTATGCTGAAAGGATAGATAAGAGATCACAAGAGGGAGCGACAATTAGTGTGTACCGGAGATGACTGAGCGTGCGGCATCAATAAGTCGCTACTGCTTTCCAAGCGCTAAATAAGTGTCTTTTGCTATGGGACCAACAGGATTGGACTAGGTCATATTGGCACAATAAAGATAGAAGGCCGATCAATGAGTTGAATTGGGATTTCAGCCTAATTAAAATAGGTTAGGGTTTCAGCCTAATCGCAGAAATCTAAGACAAGTGCAAACAATCCAAACAATCGAAACAACCAAAGCAAACAGTTAAACATTATTTTACCCAGTTTTATCCTTTCTTTATTTCCTTTTAAACTAGAACTGTCGCTTAGTCTATTATCTTTATTTTACTTAGAAATGCTAGTAATTACTTTCATTCACTAGACTTATAGTCTGACCCACTCCTCTATTTCTCTTATTCCCCTCATAGGCCAGCAGAGGCAAGGATAGTAGATTTAGATTTCTTGGAGATTCATTCCCAAAGTACTTCATGTATTATTCTCCTTTTCAGTTTTCTTTTCATTTGGGTTTTGATGTACTGTTTCTTTATGAGAGGGATGATTATTTTTTGGTGTACTCTGATTTTATGAGACTGAGATGTATTTTTCATAAGACATGTTTATTTTGTATTTGAGACATGTAATGTTCTTCAAACTTATTTATGAAGTTTTATTTTGAATAATGAGTTACCATTTAAATGTTTGCGCTGTTTTTTATTTATTTGTCTTGTGAATCTTAGGCTTTGTGATGCTTTAGCTATACCTATAATGCACCATATTCCTTAGTGTGCCCTTTTTGGGTATACTAAGGGGTGTGGGGGTGTTTCACTTATGCTTCATTTTGAAGTTTGGGTTAAACTTCCTTTTAATTGGGTTAATGGTACCGCCATTGGGTGCTGCTGCTGTTGGTTTCTTCTTCAAAAGCACTTCATACTTTTTGTCCATGTCCACCAAATCTATAAATGATTCCTTCACATGAGCAGTCATTTTATGGAACTCTTTCTCATACCTAATACGAACATCTTGTTTTTCTTTAATGGTGTGTCAATATATCCTGGGCCGAAATGTGATAACTCATTAAACTTTGTCTTATATTCAGCTACCAGCATGTCTTCCTACTGGAGATCCATGAAACTTCTATATAGTCGAGTTTTACCCGCAGCTGGCATAAATTGATCTTCGAACGCTTCTTTAAATCTAGCCTATGAAAACTCATCTTCTGAAACATTTCCGGTGACATAATCCCACCATGCCACCGCCCCGTCTTGCAATTGCCATGATGCCAAGAAGCTTTTCTGATCATCAGAAAAGGCCAAACCTTTGAAAATATTTTCACATGAACGTAGCCAAGCTTGTACTTCAATGATGGATGCTGTACCTTGAAAGTTTTTCCTCCTAGATTTTTGAAATCCTCGCACAGAGATGTGAAGTTTACTCGAGGCTAGACTAGGGTTGCTTCTTCCATTATACCAACCTTTCTAACATTCGGGTTCGACTATTTGTGGTTGTTGTGCTACTATTTCCCCTTCTTTGTCCCCTTCTCGCACTCATTCTTACTACCTAAATAAAGAAAGATATCTTTAGAATACATAGACGAGGTTATTTAGGGAAAAAATGCATAAAACCAAACACAGAAATGCTGATCAGAACAACACGAAAAAGCACTCTCAAAGACTGAACTCATTCTAGGGTACTACTAACCTTATCTCTAATGAGTTGACCTAACCAAGGCCTAGGTGTTCGCTTAATCTAAGCTCTGATACCAAATGTGACGATCTGCCTCTCTTACACACAAAGATGACACATAATACATTCTTGATATTCATGCTCCGACCATCTAAGCGTCCGAAAGATAAGTCGTGGGGTAAAAAAAATAAAAGATAAGGAAATAAACACAGATTTTTCTCATAAAAGTCAGAATCACATATACATCATCATCGAATAATACATATGGTTACTCCAAAATGTTACATCAAAGTTACAACAGGTACTTTTCTCAATAAGGATAACTATATCAGCCTGCCTAACCTGCTAATACATAATATACAGGACACAATGGGAATAAAGACTACTACCGGATAATGATGAAAGCTCCTACTCCATATTGCTTTCTAAAAATGCTCCAAAGAAACCTGACTACTTGGCTACTCATAAAAATTTGAGTACCCCAGAGTTTAAGGGAAAGAAATAAAACTCCGGCTCAGACATGGGTACGGCGTGAGTATAGCGTAAGTTTAACTTTATAAAAAATCTTCAAATCAAAGGTATCTCGTAAGACCATGCCACACATAAATATGGATGGGTTTTTACCATGCGGTAACCAAAACATTTCTATATGAAATCCTCTAATATTATCATAATGTCTAGGTTTAAAATAAATATGGAATCATAGCCAAAATTGTTATATTATTAAATTCCAGCATAATAGGTACAGTATCAAGTCCGAAGGCTCGTATTGGAAACTGGGTTCCAACTATGAAAAGGTAAGGGTCTACCTTCCAAATCAGTACACCTCTAGATGAAATGTACTACAGATTATAACGCATTGCACCTCTGCTACTCTAGACCGGCCCTACCCCTTACTAGGTAGCATCGAATAAGGCTACCCCTTGGTTGCGATCAATAACCAAAAAGGTATCCCAAATCATACATATATCGATTCTAGATAAGGGATGATCATACCCTTGTGGAAGCAGCCCACATAGCTCTACGGTACGTCCCTGCTTTATTCATTTATCGGTTGTGAGGCTTGAGGTTATGATTTTACCTCTCCTCCAAGCAGACAATCTTGGAAGGCTGACATTACCCTCCAGGCGCCCAATGCAATGATATCATTCATTCATATAGGTTGTTTTGGGATCGAAAAAACATTCAATAATTGCTATCTTCCATTTTGGAGTCACCCTCAGAAAGAATAGTACATCTCCATGGCATACTTCATAACGATCCATTATGAACATTATTAGTTTGCAGTGGTTTGGAAAAATCATACTTATTTGAAACCGGTGTCTCTAAACTAAGCGGTAATTTCTGGCTAACTCAATTCCACTTCTCTTGGAAGTACGCAACAAGTATCTGAATCCTCACCGAGGAAGTTGATTATACACAACATACTTCCTGCTTTAAAATAGGTCAAGTTATTGATAGTGGACAAACCGCAATCTAGGGTAATTATACAGAGTTCGCATATGGATAACCATATACTTAATTAAACATGACCCATTGATAGAAATTAACCCTCCCATGTCTATCACGTTTTCGATATTTCGACCTTACTCTATCCCTCACATAGAAATAAATTCTAGATCTCATAGATAGAGGATCGGCCTACTCATAGGCTTTTAGAACTACATATGAGATGACTTACTTCCCATAAATGAGTCACCATATTAGCGTTAGTTTCATATTTTTTTATGGTTAATTAAGGGTAATCGATAAAGAAATCCCTTGATATAAAACACTTTTGTAAAAGAAAGCTACTTTTAAACAAAACCCGATATTTAAAAATAAAGCAATTTTTAAAATTTAAAAACCTTTATTAATTAATTAAGTAATAAATTAAACATTTATTAAATAATAATTAAATCTAATTAAGTCCTATGTAAAGCTTATTTAAGTCATAACTTAATTATCAATTAATTAATAATTAAACCTTTTATAAATAATTAATTAATTAATAATTTTTTTAAAATAAATATATAAAAAATTTATTAATCATTAATTAAATAATAGCTAACCTTTAACTAATAATTAAATAATAATTAATCTTTGATTAACATTTGAATAATAATTATCCTTTAATTAACTAACTAATTAAAATTAACTTCTTAATTTATTCTTAAGCACTAATTACCTTACTTAATTAATTTATTAAATAATCATTAAATAAATAAATAAATAAATAATTACTTTACATTACTTAATATATATTTAAAAACTCTTTTCAAAAATAACTTAAGTGAAAACAAATTTGACTTCAAAAAGAGTTTGTTTTCACGAACTGCCTTTATAGAGACTATCGCTACACGACCCGAAATTTTAAACTTTGTTTAACATACCAAAGCTTTTAACAACTTTCCTTTTATATTTAAAATTAATTTATAACTTTATATAAAGTTTTGGAACTAAAAAAAAGTAAAGCTAAAACTTTATGGAATCTTTTCCGGAATCACATAAGTAAAACAAGTTAGAGCAAGGGATTTTCGATGTCGTTCTAAGCACAAATCAAGTGCTAACTTTTCTTTAGCTTATCACAACATAAGAAACTTCACAAAACATATATACATACAATAGTCAACACATACAAGCATGGATTATAACTTGTAAACTAACTTGATTTTTAACTTCTAAATTCATATCCATACTTCATCACATCCAAGTACTTATACATACATACAAATCACATTCGCTTTCACACAAACAAGCATCATATGTAATATCCAAGTCGAGCAATAATTTTTTTTTAAATACATGGTTAAAGTTGAGAAATTTACTCACCAAAAGTTCTCAAAACAAACTAATCTAATGCTACAACATGTACGCAAACTAGATCTTCGCTTGGTCTTTGAAAAAAACATATTTTTGGGGGCTTAGATGGGAAATATGTTTCAGCTTAAATGTATAGTTGGCTCTTCCTATGGGGTATGGGTGTGCATGAGCTTTCTTTGTGAAGGAGGAGTGTTGAAATGGGAGAAGGAGGCTTTGAACAAGGATTTAAAAGTTTTAAAATAGAAAATAAATGAATTTCTTAAAACTTGAAAGCCATGAAAGTGTTCATGAAAGCCTGGAAATAAGAACATAAGTTTTTGAAATGGAGAATGAAATGATAAAATGAGAATAAAATTAGGAATTTTGTTTATATACAAGAGAAATTTATTAAATTACCAAAACAACCTTACGGTACATACCCTCAACTCAAAGCTTGCTACCTCATCCACCTTGTCTCCCTCCCTCTCACTCACGAAAATCCTTGTCCCCTCTCTTCTGTTTGAGCCAACATGCGTTTATCACCTATGCACTTAATGTCTAACATGGTATCTTTTCATGTCCCTTAATATATTTTTAAATTTGAATTAAGGTCCCATCTTGTCTTTACATACTTAAGTATATATACATGTCTATGTACCAATATATATATACACACACACACACACTAACTTATTTGTAAATTTATGTATAAATGTATACAATAGTTTTACAACATTCTTGACAACTTTTAGATGACGAAAAATCAAAAAATAAAAAAACAATTTCTGGCCACATTTTTTATTTTTCTTTGAATTAAATAGTTTTGTAACAAATTTTGAAAACTATTTTACGATCATTATTTATTATTTAAAAGAGTCTTATTTTGAGTTATAAAACCCATTAATTGATTATTAGAAATATGTTTAAATATCCATATTTAAAGTGATTAAATTCTGGGTTGTTACACATTTCATTTTTTTTAATCTAATGCAGCATTGAATAATGTTCATGCTCAAATTTGTGGAATAGTAACATTGAACATAACTAATTTTTTGACTTGGAAAGAGAAAATTGAGATTTGTCTTGGCGTACTGGATATTGACTAGGCATTACGAATGGACAAACCTACTATTACAGTGACAAATGTTAATGATGAAAAGGCAAAATTTCAAAATGGGAGCGGTTAGACCGCTTGTGTCTCATGATTATAAAAAGTACTATTACAACTGCTATAAAAGAAACTATTTCTGAGAAGAATGATGCAAATAATATTTTCACTACAAAATAGTATTTGGCTTCTATCGAAGAGCAGTTTAAAAGTACTTCTAAGGCTAATTGCAAGCACTCTCATAATGAAAATGCTCACTACCAAGTATAACGTGACAAGCACTGTATATGAACTTATCATGATGATGAATGATATGATCGCAAACTTAAATGGCATGGAAATGGAACTAAAGGTTTTTTTAGTTCACTTCATTATGACTTCTCTTCCTGCACAATTTGGTGCTTTCAAGATCAATTGTAATACGCAGAAAGAAAATGGAAAATGAAAGAATTACTTGCTATGTGTGTTGAAGAAGAAGAAAGGATTAAGGCTGATAAACCTGACTATGCACACATTGCATTTTAAAGTCCAAAACTAAAAAATAAGGACAATGGTAAAGGTAAAAATAAAGTGATTTAAAACCCATGCATGCTCCTAAGTGTCAACACTGTAAGAAGCATGGAAACATGAGGAAGGACCGTGTGTAGTTTAAAGATTGGCTCGCTAAAAAATATAATGATTTAAATTTGATGATTTGTGAAATCTTTTTAGTTGATATTCCCTTAAATACATGGTGGGTTGACACTAGTTCATCTATGCACATTACGAACTCATTATAGGGATTCCACTCTGTAAGGATGCTTCCATGGGGAGAAAGGAAACTTAAAGTTGCTAACGGATTAGAGGCTGATGTCGAGGCTGTTGGAACTCTTCATTTGATTTTGATGAGTGTCTTTAATCCTGATTTACATGATGTAGTTTATATTCCTACTGTGATTAGGAATTCAATTTCTATTGGACTTGATGCATGTGGGTTTACATTTCAGTTTGGAAATAATGAGTTAAAACTATATCAAAACTCTAAGTTTGTTGGTTCTGGATTATTATGCGACAATCTATATAAATTATGTTTGAATTCTTCCTTTTATGAATCTCTGTTATCTATGAATATTACTAGTATTAATCATAAACGTGGAGTCAAGTGAAATCGTGATGTTAGAAATTCTTACAGATTATGGCATCACCGGTTGGATCATATTTCAAGACATAGAATGCAACATCTCAATAGAAATGAATTTCTCCCAGCATTGGATTTTTTTGATTTCGACAACTATATAGAATGTGTTAAAGGAATATTTGTCAAGAGAAATAAGAAAGGAGCCACTCGAAGTGGGGGGTCGTTAGATATTGTTCATACTATTATATGTGGTACTTTTCCTACTCTGGGTATTAACGGGCATAAACTGTTATTACTTTCATTGACGATTATTCTCGCTATGGTTATGTGTATCTAATTAATGAAAAATCTAAAGCACTAGATAAACTCAAAAAATTTAAGGGTAAAGTTGAGAATCAACATATAGTAAGATCAGATAGAGGTGGTGAATATTATGGTAGACATACTGGCCTTGGTCAAAGTCCAGGCCCATTCGCTTTATTTCTTCAAGAAAAGGGTATTTTTCATTAATACTCTATGCCAGGAGATCCTCGACAGAATATAGTTGTTAAAAGACGTAATCGTACAATAATGGATATGGTACGAAGTATGATATGCAGTACCACATTGTTGGAATTATTGTGGACATAAGCTTTAAAACAACCACACATATTCTAAATTGGGTTCCCAGTAAATCTGTTCCAAAAACACCTTATGAACCATAGACTGGCAGAAAATCGCAATTAGAGTACTTACATGTGTAGGGCTGTCTAGCTGAATCAAAAGTCTGTCATTCACAACTAAAGAAACTTGATTCCAGAATCATTAGTTGTTATTTTATTGGTTACCTAGAGAGATCCAAAGGTTTCAAATTTTATTGCCATTCACATACCACTAGAATAGTAAAAATGCTCTAATTTTTGAAGATGGCAATGTAAGTGGGAGTAATGTAAATAGAACAGTAAACCACGAAGAAAATCAGACTTATGTTCCAATTTCTATAATTTGAGAGGTTACAAATTCTATACCTCCTATTCATAAGGCTAATGAAGAAAATCATGTTCATGATGTTCCTAATATTGATGAAGCTCTTATGCATCCACAAGAACCATTACAAAGATCACAAAGAGAGAGAAGATCTACTATACCTGATGATTATATTGTATACCTTAACTAAGGAAGATGTGATATAGGTAATGGAGATGATTCTATCACATTCAAGAAATCTATTATGAGTGATAAATCATCTAAATGCTTAGAAGCCATGAACGATGAGATGAAATCTATGGAAATTAATGAAGTTTGGGATCTTGTTGAGATACCTGTCGGAGTAAAGCCTATAGGAAATGGGTCTATAATACTAAAAATGACTCCAAAGGTAACATTGAAAGATTTAAGGCCAGACTAGTCGCTAAAGGGTTTACAGAACAAAAATATGCACATTTTAATAATAAATTTTCTCTTGTCTCAAAGAAAAATTGAATAAGAATTATTTTAGCCTTCATAGCTCATTATGATTTAGAATTACACCAAATGGATGTGACAACTGCAATTCTGAATGGTAATTTGCATAAGGAAGTTTTTATAAAACAACATGCAGGCTTTATTGGAGAAGGCAAGGCGCATATGATATGTACGTTAAATCTTTCAATATATGGGTTAAAACAAGCTTCACAATAGTGGTATCTCAAGTTTGATGAGGTTATAACCGAATTTGGATTTAAAGAAAATACAATAAATCAATGCATATACCTCAAGATTAGTGGGAGTAAATTTATTTTTCTTATTTTGTACATAGATGATATTTTATTAGCAAGTAGTGATTTAGACATGTTATACGAGACAAAACATTTTCTATTAACTAAGTTTAAAATTAAGGATCTTGGTGAAGCCTCTTTTGTTATTGGAATGGAATTTTAGCGAGATCGATTTCGTGGGATCTTAGGCTTATCCCGAAAAGCATATATTGAGAAAATGCTTAAAAGATATGAGATGCACAGTTGCTCTCCTAGTGTTGCTCCTATTGTCAAGGGTGACAAATTTAACAAGTTTCAATGTTCTAAAAATGAAATAGAACGTGCTCAAATGAAGCAAATTCCTTATGCTTCGATAGTAGGGAGTCTTATGTATGTTCAAGTTTGTACACATCCTGATATTGCATTTGCAGTTGGTATGCTTGGCCGATATCTAACTAATCCTAGAATGGAACATTGGAAAGCTGCCAAGGAACTTTTGTGCTATTTGCAAGGGACAAAAGATTATATGCTCAGTTACAAGGAGCATGTTGTCGGCAAGAGTTTAGTTAATGTATTATAATTTTTATGTTGCAAATTATATATATATATATATATATATATATATATATATCTATGTGTGTGTGTATTATGCTATGTACTAAGTCTTTAATATGACTTTGAATTTATAAATTTGCTTCATATAATGCGCATAATTTTATTTAATCTAAGCAGATTACTTATGAGGACCAAATGAATATTATTCACCATTGTTGGAAATAGTACCAATGTTATATTTAATGGGGATCAAATAATGACATTTTTTATTTTGATTACATTAGTTCAGTTTGGTATTTCTGACTAAACCAGTTTAAGTTAAAAAAACTATATTATCCAATTTTGAATATGTGCTTTATTATGTTATAACATTAGGGCCAAGTGGGAGAACGTTAGTTTTATTTATTATATAGCTTACATTATTATTGTGTACCAATTTCATTTAAAGAATTAATGAAAAGACGTCTGAATTTTGATTGAAAAATTCATATTGCTATTAATAATTATACTAGGCCCAATGGTTGCCTTAGAATATATATAGACCACTTCTCTATTTGGACTGATGATATTCCAAAATTAAAACGTTCTTCTTCCTATTTTGTATTTAAGGGATCATTTTTGAAATGTTTTTTTTAAGTCCAATAAATTTACAAAAGGAAAGAGGAAAAGAAAATGCAAAAGGGTCTCCATCATCAGATCCGAGGAAAAATTTTGAAGATTAGTATTAACGCTTCCGCCCGAAGATGTCTTTACTTCAAACTATACGATTTAAATTCCTTTGTTATTTCATTTTGGATTTACGGATTCTGAATTGATTGTGTTCTAACTGCAAAACATATTACAATCTTATTAATATCTTTCATCCTTTTTTCCTTTTTATATAAACTTGACCTTTTAATTGTCAAATTTTATAGAAAAAAAATTAAAATTATGATTAAATATTTCAAATGATGTGACAAGTTTTGAAGATATTGTAGACCATAAGTGGGTTTTAACAAATATGGAATTTTGGATTTGATACCAATTCAAAAAAGTAAAACATACTTCTTTTGTTCACTTGGATTCCTCTTCAAGTGATTGCTCCAGTTTCTCCATTTTCAGGTTGTTTATAAGTTGTTGTTCCCAATTATTCATGTATTCTAGTGTACTTATTTTGATATTTGTTAGCATCTTCAAAAAATAAGGTTTCGACATTCTCCCCTTTTCCCATAATGAAAACCATTTATAAATAATATGAATAATTATTGAATAATACTCCCCCTATCTATTGTACTCCCACTTCCAATATGTTATAAAT
The DNA here is from genome assembly GCA_030737815.1 of Allium fistulosum. Taxonomy (NCBI): domain Eukaryota; kingdom Viridiplantae; phylum Streptophyta; class Magnoliopsida; order Asparagales; family Amaryllidaceae; genus Allium; species Allium fistulosum. The sequence continues at coordinate 853,628,575 of CM060905.1, forward strand.
ACATTTCCCCTTTTGTCATCAACAAAAAATAAAAATTACTTAAGAAAATAATATAATAGACAAATCACAAAACATAAAATGGTACAACATCACAAAATTACAAAACAAACATAGAACAAAATGAAAAGTGCAAATCACAACATCACAGAATGCCAATGTAATAAAGAATGTCAACACAATTATAGATGTCTAAATGATGGAAGAAGAGCTGAAATTCAAACACTAAACATATGAAATCACATAGATACTACTAGAAGCATACCATCTACTGGCCATCATATGGTGATAGAGGCCGATAATTGCCAGAAGGAGTGGTAGGGTCTGGCTTTGAAGTGATACAAGCTTCTCCTCTCAGTTCTCTAGGAATAATGGAAGATCTTTGTGCACTAGTATGAGTGGTGGATGTTGGTTCCCATCTAGCAGTAATATGCATATGGACTGTATCATCGGAAAGAATAGGTGGAGCGGGGTTACTACATTTTTATTTATTAATTGGTGGATGTTGGTTCCCATCTAGCAGTAATATGCATATGGACTATATCATCGGAAAGAATAGGTGGAGCGGGGTTAGTACATTTTTCTTCCCCTTTAACAAGAAGAGGATTATGGACAAATATCGCACGAGTATACACTTACTGCATTTTTATTTATTAATTGGTGGACCGTAGGATTTTTCATTCACTTGCTCATCATTTTGGTTAATTTGGAAATGTTAAAATACACAAGCCAAAATGTTGCAATATGGTAGGTAGTTTTTAACTCTTTCGGGTCATTTTCGAGGATCTAGCATGTTGTTTAAAATGAAACTTGACCAATTTATTTGTATTTTACCAATAATTACATAGGTGGCTGCTTGTACTGCTGGATAATCTTGATCAAAACTATAATTTTCCAGGATGATGTCATGCTGAATAATCATGATCAAAACTATAATTTTCCAGGATGATGTCATGCTGAATAATCATAACAACTAACTTATCCTTATCTCTAATATTTTCCAATGCCTAAATACCCATGTTTCGGTGAAAGATGTCATGTAAAATAGCCGGTTCATCCATTTTTATATCATCTAGTTCTCAAACAGTAGCTATTATTTAAAGTATTTCACCCAAAACTTGGCCAATTAAATGAACTTCTCTACATTTCACTTTAGAAACTATAACATAACTAACACTTACATCCTCTTTGGCATTTGCATGAAAAAGAGCTGAACAATAGGAATAAATTCTATTTTTGAATCTATCGTATTAGATTATATTGATTATTCCAACGTCTTTGAATAGATTCTCCAGCTCGTATTGTTATCCCGCCTTTTGGTCAAAGCCCGGATATCAACAAATTAGCTGGAAAGGATGGATATCAGGATTGGAGACCAATTGGAAACAAGGCTACGATCGATGTCGTCAAAATTTGACCGAGCTTCAATCAAGACAGGATCGATTGGGAATGATGCACAAGGCTAGGAGAGGCTATGTTTCAAATTTCAAGTCGAACGGAGTTCGTTTGTTCGAGATATTGATGGATGCATGCTTAAGGAAGCCTTGTTCGTATCGATGCCTATGGATACGAACAAGACGTTCGTATCGATCAGGGAGAAAGGTTAAGTGGATTTCGACTCAATGGTTGTGGACTTGGATTGAATAGATACGTGCCTAATGTTTTGTTCGACTCAAGGTAGTTGGATTCGACGTGATTTTGTATCGATCAAGCCTTTTGATCGATGCGAATTAAGGACACGAAGAAGATGGCCAGAACCGATACGAACACGTCGTTCGTATCGATCAAGGAGAAGGGTGCAATGTATTTTGGCTCTATACATGTTCGTATCGAACAAGTAATGATCGATGCGATTGAGATCGACACGAAGGAAGAGAACCCAGGTTGGATACGAGGGAAAGGACCGATACAAACAAGTGAATACGAAATAATGGATACGAAGGCATGCGCTTTCGGGGTACTCAAGGATCGATACAAAGAGGATAGAGGCCGATTGATACAAAGAGAATAGTGGCCGACCGATGCGAAGAGGGGAACATGTTGATGGACACGAAGGTGATGGATACGAACTCACGGATACGAACGCTTTAGACGCTTCAGCCTTCACGTAAGCTACAACTTGCATCGATCATATCTCACAATCTACAAGTCCAAATGCCACCAAATTTTCACAGGAGCTTGCGTACAACCTAAAGAATTTTCATGATCGATCTCGACTCGATCGGGCAAGATCTTGATCAATACGAAATTCATTCGTATCGATCATGGGTCGAGTCAAAATCGCATGGGATCGATCGCGTAGGCCCGTGCACATGCCAGAAGCGGTCTCCCAAGATCTGAGCGAGATATTTGCAGCCTATGCCTATAAATAGCATCCCAAAGTCTACAGAAAAGGGACTTTTGATTCTTCTATGTCCAGACTCTGCAGGAACCATCATTGTACTCGAAATTTGCTATTGTAATCAGTTGTAACTCATTGTAGTCAGCAAGTAAACATCAATAAAATCATCAACTTCAAAGTGGATGTAGGCAAGATTGCCAAACCACTATAAACTCTGTGTTCTTTACTGCTTTCCTTCTAATTTTCTGAGTGTTCTTTATTTTTACTTCTCTACATACTTGTTATGTGTAATCAGTGATTGTGAACTGGTGCTTCCATCGACAATTGGATGTTTGTGACCAATTTTGGCACAAACATTTTGGTGCTTTCATTGAGAAGGGCTAGCACTCAGGGATTCTAAAGCTTGGAGTTCAGATTTGGAAAGCTAGAGGATTAGATCTAAAGGGAACCATGACAAAGCAATCAACAAGGAGACAAAGAGTTGGAAGGAGTCAGCATGATGGGAGACAGGAGGCTTCCTCTGGAGCAAATCACACCTCAATCTTCATCACTCGGGACGAGATGGAGATGATTATGGAAGCTATGCAGGATGGAATGATGAAAAGACAAGAGGAGATGATGTAGAACCTACTCTAACAAGCTGGACAAGTCAGAATGCAGAATCAAGGGAACGCTGCTGCAGGAGATGCTGGAGGTAGTGATTGGGAGCGCGGAAGAACCAGAGTTCAAAAAGGAGCAGGACCGTCAGGAGCAACACCAGAACTTGGGGGCACACATCCGGAGGATGTTGATCCAACCTCAGGCAAGATACCATGTGGAGCTGTTCAACATGGCTTTGGTAGAGGAATGGATGCCCGTCCAGGAGACCAGATTCAAGGATTCCCTCGTGAACTCGGGGGGCAGGTCGGAAGCAACAGACAAGGGCTACAGCTTGATGATAGTGACAGATTGGCGGATATGGTTAGACGAGCCATGAGAGGTGGATTAGCGAATAGAGACTTGGAGGATGTGAATAGGAGTCCCTATGCTCCTATGATCAGGCAAGCCAGGAACCCGCCAGAATTCAAGTTACCAACGCTAGAGATGTATGATGGAAGAACGGATCCTGCTGTTCACTTGACAAGGTATATGAAGCATATGGAGGTATTGGGGGCAACGGAGGAAGTCATGGCTCGGTGCTTCCCTTTGTATTTGACAGATGTAGCAGCACTATGGTTCAGACAACTGGAAAGCGGCTCAATTGGCACTTGGACGAACTTGCTCGAAAAGTTTATGGGGCAATTTCGGGTTCACATCGTGAGACCCAAGAATGTGATGACCTTGACATCGATGAAGCAATGGAAAGGAGAGTCGCTCAGGGATTTCTTGACCAGATTCAATGCGGCAGTGGCTTCGGTGGATCGACCTGATCCACCGATGGTTTTGATGGCAGCAGTCTTAGGTGTTGCGGATAATTCGGATTTCAAGATATCATTGGAACGGGACCCACCGATGGATCTTGGGGAGTTCTATCACGAAGTATAGAGATTTATAAGGCAGGAAGATGTGCAGGCTGAGAGAGTAGGGAGAGAGGCTGAGATTTATCGGTAAGGGATGGAGGTCCACCCAGAGAAAATCCAAACAAAGACGACAAAGGCAAAAGGAAAATGAATGGTAACGGTAGCACTTCAAAAAGGCCATGGAGGGAGTCAAAGTTTTCTTATTACACGGATCTGACTGAAACTCTGGAAAGGATTTATTTGGACACTCGAGGGCTCCTCCAGTATCGAAGGCCAACAAGAAGGGAACCTTCTGATTACGAACGGGCATCGGGAAGGCATTGCCTATTCCACGAGCTCGATGGTCACAACATGAACGACTGCAGGCATTTGAGAGATATCGTTGAGGAGCATGTAAGGAATGGTCATCTACAGCAGTATGTAAGGAATCGAGCTGTGGCAGTGGAACAGGAATGACCACCGCCCACCTCGAACAAGGATGGCACTGGACCTAGGCAACGTCAACTTGTTATCAACTAAATAGATTTATGGCTTGGAATAAGTAATAGAACTCGAAGTAATGCGACTAAATCACTTACACACGTACGGGATCGAGGACGGTCCCTAGGCATGCTCTGAGACGATGATAAACTGTGTTGCTCGAGTCTGTCAAATCCTGTTTTTCTTTTTCGTTTTCCTGAAAACTTTTGTTTTTTCTTTGGATGAACAGACATTTGTTTGGTTTTCCCTGGTTGTAAAAACTCTTATTTTGAATGGTTGGATTTGGATCAATGTAATGAATAATACAGGTCTCGCGATTACGGTCCCGACCGGAGAGACGGGGCAGTAATCGTGTATTATGAGACCCTTCGCCGGAGAGCGATGGAATGGATTCAAACATAATATAAAAGTCCTTGGTCAAAGAGCCAAGGCCGGTGAATATAAAAGTCCTTGGTCGGAGAGCCGAGGCCAATGAATATAAAAGTCCTTGGCCGGAGAGCCGAGGCCGGTGAATATAAAAGTCCTTAATTGGAAAGCCGAGGCCGGAGAATATAAAAGTCCTTGACCGAAGAGTCAAGGCCGGATATCAAGTCCTCGACCGGAGAGTCGAGCCCGGAGAATATCAATGTAACGACCCGCCATTTTGAACCATTCGCATCCATTATAAGTGTATAGGTAGACACTCATGCCGGAGTCCAATTTCTCAAAATACCGCGTTGTTAATTTAAATTTGGCAAAACTAAACATATACAGTAAATAAATAATCACAGATCACAGACACAGAGTAATAAGTGCAGCGGAAATAAAAGAAATAGTAGTTCATGAAGCTACTATATGAATATATAAAATACATCAGAGTTACAACAAAAGAGTAATACGATACATCGGATACAAATCAGAATACATCACTGGAATCATCGAATACTGAAAGCAGAATAGATGGCTGGATCTTCAAGCAAAGCTCCAACTCCAAAGGTGAGTCTCGAATACTGGTACACTCAGTCTGACCCGAGCATAAAGCAAAACACAAGACACTCGATTCAGGATTAACATTCTTATATTAATAAATCCAACTCAAGTGAAATAGCAATTGAAATACAAGTAACTCAAAGGAAGTTTGGAATAACCATCCTTAAAGGATCCGTTAAACTATCTACTATGTAGTAATGTACGCTAAGTAGATAATGTCTATCAATAATATAAGAAGATATAAAAATAGCGTTAAGTCATGGCCCATTCCACCCTTAACACATTTTTATTCCCAAAAGCATATACAAGACCGTAGTTTCCCCAAAACCGGAAGTCACCAGAGGGCAATCCATATACTAAAGGTACAAATCAAAATCGTAGTGGTCGCGCATAAATGGAATACAAGTATGACAAGGCACATGAGGCAATACCCAAGGTAGTGATACTACCGTTCGTCTGATCCGGACTGGTGAGAACGCAACGCCGCAGCGCCCGCAACACCGTGAAACAACACTCCCAAAATCAAGGGTGCACCAATCGACAACAAGTATAAGTAGTTCGAAGAAGTGTGTCCACTTGAGGTAGCTAATCCTCCATTGCCCCGGCACAACTCCTGTTTTAGTCATTTCCAATTTGACACAAGTGTCAAGGCTATCCATCATCGTTCTCTTTCTTCAGTGATCACGAACATCATTCCAACCACTTCATTCTGGATCATCACTCCGCGTATAGTTATTAAAGTGGTTTTCGGTTTAGATAGAGAGTATATCCATAACCGAATTCCGGTCTCTTTAATAACTTTCGTAATTATTACACCGATTGGTCGTTTGTTTATTTCAAAACCAAATCAATTTCAATTTCAATTTCAATTCATAAACCAACATTTCATTTGTCTTTCAAAAACCAATTTCCAAAATTTACGTTTCAAAACTTCAATTTACCATTTCAAAATCTTATGATTCAATTTCAATATCTTTATTTAAAACCATTCAAATATTGATTCAAGTTCTCACAAAGTTTCATTTCGAAATCATTAGAATCAATTTAGTTTTAATATTCAAATCAATTTACATTCATTTATCGATTTCATTCAATATTCGTTAAGTTACTTTATCATTCAAAACAATTTCTATTAAATTTCCAATTCATTAAATCAATTCTTAAGTTCAACTTTATTAAATCAAAACTTACAATTTTGAATTAAACTAAATTCGTCAAATCAATTCTTTCAATTACAAGTCTTACATTAATTCCAAAATATCACATTTTCATTTCTTGTTAAAGAAATTCCATTTCGCTTATTTACTTTCTTAAATAATTTTCCAAAACTCACTTAATAAAGAAAACTCAATTTCAATTATTACGAAGTAAAATCCACTTATTCAAAAGTTCAATTTTTCTTATTAAAGAATTTCAATTCAATTTAATCATTTAATAAATTCATTATTAAATAATTCAAAACTTAATTATTAAATAATTTCAAAGTTTAATAATTTCAAACTTAATTATAATTTCAAACTTAATTATTAAATCATTTCAAAGTTTAATAATTTCAAACTTAATTGTTAAATCATTTCAAACTTAATTCAATCATTTCTCAAATTAAACAATATTCTTTCATCAATTACATCGTTAATATTTTGTTTCAGATTATTAAATATTAACATTTTCCTTTCATTAAAATTCAAATTTCAACTTCATTTCAAAACCATATTATTTGTTCAAATAAAATCTTCGTTTTATTTTTAAATCAAATTATTGACCAATCGGGTTTTATTTAATTCTCTATCCTAGGTCAAAGTTCAAATTGGGTATTTATCATTTCAACCCGATTCCAATTCAATTCAAAATCAAAACATAGCAAAGGGAACTTGCAGTGTTATAACTGGGATGGTGTCAAAGTAAATAAACAAGCAATAACAACAATCAATATCAATCCAATAATCAATTCAAATAATCCCGAAATAGTCGTATTAATTCGCATTGTTGTTTGTGCGAATTAATATAATTATTTCTAGAATCTACACTATCATTTCATGTAGATTAAAGATTATTACATTACAGTTTTTCACTTGTCATCTATTTACAATTTCATACATCATCAATTTAACAACATACATTCAGTGATTCAAAATATAATTAAACAAATCCTACGTGTCAATAAATTCAACAGTTAAAGGGGTCATATTATACAAATGTCAGTTAATCAAATTTAACATTTAATTATCCTATATCAAGTTCAATTTCATACTATTTATCATTTTAACATTAACACTTAACGTCCAATAAAAACATCAACAATCAAATCAATTATCAGCCAAACTGTATTAACATTGCATATATAACAGATATTGGTGTCAGATGTCACAGGTGAACTGATACAGGTAATAACAGTGTAAATATCTAACAGCAGCATATTTCGATTGTCGTTTCAATTGAAATCCAATTTAATAAATAAAAGAACGTTAATCGTGAGTGAGTGCTCACCTTTCGAGGTTAGAGATGATAAACAATGAAATGGGCTACGAATCCAAGCATGAATTTCGGAACAAGCTCGATGGAAAGGAGTTCGACGATCAAAGCTGGCGAAATGGGAATTGATAAAATAAATCAGAATTATCTAGATATGACTGAAACAAAATATATTACTATTATTTCTCTGAAATTAATATTTTTTTTTTAAAATCAAATATATATATAACAACAAAATCATTGTTTTAAATTAAACATATATATTAAAATTAACATATATACATTTAATATCTTTGAAATAACTACGTAGCTATAGGCTATTGCTAAATCATATACAACTTATACTTAAAATAAACAAATAACTTTCAAACTTATATATAAATTACTAACATAGACAATATACTATAACATAAATCTTACTGTATAACAGTGGTGGCATTGAATCAAATATATATATTACACCTTAAACAACCTTGATAGCTTTTCTTACTTTAAAATATATAGCAACAGGATATGAGTAAACTGTATACGTTTTATGTACTTTATAAACTTATAGAAGTCATTATACACAATGTAATATATACGCGTATACAAATACACCCGGAAAATAACAAAACAACATATATACAATGCAGACTAAAACATATGCACGCAGATCATAAATCAAAACCAAAAGGATAAACAGATCGAACAAAACAAAAACAAAAGAAAGTACTCCGACTATATATGTGTATGTATAGCAACGGAAAACCCCACATCCACTTTATATTACAAGTATACTTATGAAAACAGAGTATTTGTATAAATAATGCTATTAAGATTTTATATAAAAAGATAATATATGAATACTAATTTAAAACTTTAACAGTTAAAAATACAAGTTATACCTACCTATACTGACCATATGAAACTTAGCATGATATGAATTATATACTGAGATATACACCCACCCACGTGACTCACATATGCAAACTATAATATATATAAGATGTATCTATATACAAAACGTGTGCATGCTACTTACCCATCCTATATGCAGACAGAAGTTTTTTTTTATTTAACTGAAACTACCCACGACATTATCATTATTCCCTCTATCCAAATCATTAATAGCAGTTTATTTAGCCCAACAGCGGTCTCATTCCAGCATAAAGCATTACAAGCGGCATATAACATGGGAGATAATTAATGCTTACCAAGGCTAAGGGATCTGCAAACAAGACGAGGAGTAGAAGCTGATTACGATTGGATGTTAGCCAACAAGCCGAGAAAGGGAATCGCGGAACCTATCGACCCAAGTCAATCACAGGAGCATTGATAGTAGCACGCTGAAGAAGAATAGGATCAGAGACCAAGGCATGTGGTGGTGTCGTGGCCGAAGGGGGTGGCCATAGGCGGAGGTCGGAGGGTGTTGCCTCGGGCGTGGTGTGGTGCTCGTTGTCATCTGGAAGTGGGGCACGAAGGAAAGGTGGTGAGGCCGGGGAGACGTTGAGGCGGTGAATGGTGGCGAACGTGGAAGTAAGGGCTGCTGCACGTTTCATTTTCTCGACTGGTAGGTAGTGTGGAGGAGAGAGAGTAGGCAGTGGGCATGAGAAATGAAGAGATGAAGGTGACAGGTAGTTTGCATGGGTAGGGGAGAGTGTGAGGTGGACTTGGGTTCCAGGTAACGTTTCATAGGTTTTAGTTTACAAGAATGGAAGAGTGAATGAGAGGCCAGACAAAAATAAATGAATTGGACAGCTCACCAAATGGATGGTCACAAATATGAACGTGTGCTTTAAATGAATGGGCATATTAAATAAATTCGAACTGTTGAGTTCAGCAATTAAAGAAATGCAAACGTCGGTATAAAATTTATATTTCCAAACTGACGGAAGTAAAGGTAGAGAACGAACCATCAATATTTTGAAACCGTTGGGAATAGCAAAAATTAAAGTTGAATTGTTAAAGCAATTGATGGTTGCTTGGATATCACGGCTATAGTTTGAAAGGGAAAAGAGAAATAAAAGTCACGAATGCAGTACTGGTGCAGTGGACTGCTCAATCGTTTCCGTCGTGTACCGGACTTCAAAATATAGAGTCGAATATATCGCAGAAATCGGTACGACGAGACAATCAAAACGGTATACAGACACCAGTGGTTTGATCGAATTATAAAAATTCGAATTTTCCAACTGACGGAAAATGCAAGAAAAACGCAAGAAAATAAGACCGACGGAGCCAAAGATGTCCGAATTTGGAAAAACGACAAACTGACATCTTGCTCAGAAGATGGTTTAGAATTTTTCTATGTAAAAATATTTAGGTTTCGGAAATAATTTATTTTCATCACTTTTTAACTGATTGAAGTGAATTTACGCGCGAAATAAACTTTCATATTTTCGGACGAAAATTTACCAGTTGCTATGTTTAACTAGACGTATTTCAAATATAAAATTTTTATTTAAAAATTTTATCGTTTAAAATTTCACAAAATTTCAACTAATTACGTTATTTAAACAGTTGAAATTTACGAGTCGTTACAATCAAGTCCTCGGCGGAGAGTCGAGGCCGGAGAATATCAAGTCCTCGACCGGAGAGTTAAGGTTGGAGAAACATAATCACAGGTTAAGCCCTTGACCAGAGAGTCAAGGCCGGGATTGGAGATGGACCTGGAGTGGTCTCGGATTCGGATATTGGCCTGGAAAGGTCAAGGATTTGGTTACTGGACTTTGAATCAGACATTGACTCGGAACAGTCACGGGCTTGGATATGGCTATGGCACTTGGATAGGATGGTTTGGTAATAAGTTGGATTATGAATCGGATGGTATGGCTATAAAGGAATATGGACTTTGGATGTTGGATTTGGAGCTTGTCAAAACACGCCTTCTTACCATAAGGCATGTTTTGGGGGGCAAATGTTATCCCGCCATTTGGTCAAAGCCCGGATATCAACAAATTAGCTGGAAAGGATGGATATCAGGATTGGAGATCAATTGAAAACAAGGCTACGATCGATGTCGTCAAAATATGATCGGGCTTCAATCAAGACAGGATCGATTGGGAATGATGCACAAGGCTAGGAGAGGCTATGTTTCAAATTTCAAGTCGAACGGAGTTTGTTTGTTCGAGATATTGATGGATGCATGCTTAAGGAAGCCTTGTTCGTATCGATGCCTATGGATACGAACAAGACGTTCGTATCGATCAAGGAGAAAGGTTAAGTGGATTTTGACTCGATGGCTGTGGACTTGGATTGAATAGATAGGCGCCTGATGTTTTGTTCGACTCGAGGTAGTTGGATTCGACGTGATTTCGTATCGATCAAGCCTTTTGATCGATGCGAAATAAGGACACGAAGACGATGGCCAGAACCGAAACGAACACATCGTTCGTATCGATCAAGGAGAAGGGTGCAATGTATTTTGGCTCTATACATGTTCGTATCGAACAAGTAATGATCGATGCGATTGAGATCGACACGAAGGAAGAGAACCCAGGTTGGATACGAGGGAAAGGACCGATACGAACAAGTGAATGCGAAATAATGGATACGAAGGCATGCGCTTTCGGGGTACTCAAGAATCGATACGAAGAGGACAGTGGCCGATCGACACGAAGAGAATAGTGGCCGATCGATGTGAAGAGGGGAACAGGTTGATGGACACGAAGGTGAGGATATGAACTCACGGATACGAACGCTTCAGACGCTTCAGCCTTCACGTAAGCTACAACTTGCATCGATCATATCTCACAATCTACAAGTCCAAATGCCACCAAATTTTCACAGGAGCTTGCGTATAACCTAAAGAATGTTCATGATCAATCTCGACTCGATCAGGCAAGATCTTGATCCATACGAAATTCATTCGTATCGATCACGGATCGAGTCAAAATCGCATGGGATCGATCGCGTGGGCCCATGCACGTGCCAGAAGCGGTCTCCCGAGATCCGAGCGAGATATTTGCAGCCTACGCTAATATATAACATCCCAAAGTCTATAGAAAAGGGACTTTTGATTCTTCTACATCCAGACTCTGCAGGAACCATCATTGTACTCGAAATTTGCTGTTGTAATCAGTTGTAACTCGTTGTAGTCAGCAAGCAAACATCAATAAAATCATCAACTTCAAAGTGGATGTAGGCCGGATTGCCGAACAACTATAAACTCCGTGTTCTTTACCGCTTTTCTTCTAATTTTCTGAGTGTTCTTCATTTTTACTTCTCTACATACTTGTAATCTGTTATTCTGAACTGGTGCTTTCATCGACAATTGAGTGTTTGTGACCAATTTTGGCGCAAACACGTATGACTCAAAATCACCAAATTTCACCAGTCTACTAACCAATAAAGTGAGGTTCATACCACTAAAATTTTGGATTGCTTCGAGATTATTGTTTAGCTAAGCCTTGACCTTAGGTGATACTATAGTGCTTTGGGAGGATTCATCTACTGATATTTTCTTAAGCGATATGAAACATCTATTATTTTAAGAGCTAGGATTTGATTTTTATTTGGGTTTGAGGGTTTTGGTTGAAAAATAAGAAAGGGAAAAAAGGACGAGAGAATAAACGGGTCAGAATTAATTTGTCATTGATCGGTACACCGATAGGGCTTTAATTGGTCAACTAGTTAATTATAGTTGGTACATCGATTAAAGCTTAATTAGTATACCAATTATATTATTAATTTTCTTTTCTCATTTATTTTTGTTTATTTATTTCCAAACTATTTATATTATCATTTAGTGTTGGAAATATGAATTTTCTTCAGTTTATTTTCTTATATTTCAATTTTGGAACAAAAAATAAAAATTAAATACAGTGACAATTTTTTATCTTCTTAAATCAGCCGAGTGAGTATGTGAGTCATCACCTAATGCGAAATGTCTCACTTTTAATTTTATATGTATTAACATACAAATGAGTTGTTTTGTCAAAGATAAAATAATATTTTTATTTATATGCATAAACTCTTATTTGTATAAAATGTTTTATTAATTTAATTCATTTAACGAGAAAATTTCTGTTTCTCTTCTTAATTTTAAAAATATATTTTCATATAGAGGTTATTAAAACAATATCAGCAATTTGATCTTCAATGCTTAATAAATATAAAATTAATGTTTCATTTGCAACATGATATCATAAGAAATGATGTCTTATATCAATGGGTTTTGTTTCAGCATGATTAACTAGGTTTGTAGAAAGGGTAGTATGGCCTTATATATAACTTTGCTGGATAATAAAACTTAAGTAAGTATGTATTATTACTAAACTAATCAGAATAATCTAAGCGGAGTGAATAGTATAGTAGTAAGTAATCTAACAAAAATAAACTATATCATTATTTTAATATTAGTTTGGACCCGCATTCTTCATCGAGTCACAGAACTCCTTTCTTTATATTCACTAACGTCACTCGATTTGCCCGAAGTTATTGGTTTCTACAATGACTGCCTAAACACCCGAACAAGACTTTACTTCAAATATCAATAATGCTTTGTGGACTGACTGTATCTAGGAATACGAATTCTTTTTATATTGTACAGTAATCCTATATCCCACTAAATGATCCTGAGCTGAATGCAAAAGAGTTATAGTAATAGAATTAATAGATGATTGGAATTGAAAGCACTATTATAGTTTTTGAGAGCAGAGATCAAAATCGAAGTTTCATAAAGTAAGAATATAGGAAATAAGAAAAGTGACTTTCTTCATTCAAATCGAAAGTATTTATAGAGGTAGAGGGGTGTAATAAGGAGATGCAATGTTTTAAAAAAGGTCTGGGAATACATTTATTTGAGAAATACTTTGATCATTGAAGACCTAAAAGGGATGCAAAATTCTGGATGAATAAATGGAGAAGAAGAGCATGTAGGATTCTTTAATTGATGCATCGATTATTGGGTAATTGATGGACCAATCAATGAATAATCGAACGATTGATTATCTCATAATCATTTCATCGATTACTGCATAATCTATGCATTTTCTTTTTTCTTTTTATAAAAAATTGTCCTTTTGATAATTAAAAATATTTGAGATTTTTTTTTTAAATATTATTAGAAAATATTTCAAATGATGTGATAAGTTTTGGTGATATTTAGAGATCACTAGTGGGTTTTAATAAATATGGACTTCTAGACTCGATAACAACTCAGAAAAGTAAAACATACTTCTTTTATGATTTTGTATCCATCTTTAAGTGATTGCTCTAGTTTTCTCCTTTTTCATATTGTTTGCTCTTCGTTTATAAGTTGTTGTTCCCAATTCTTCATGATACATATGCATCATTGACATCATCAAAACATAAGGATCTAACAGTAGGCGCATTGTAGGAAAAACATTTCCTTACACCGTCCCGATGCCAAATCCAGTGTTCAAAAACACCGCATCACAAATAATTTCCATACGCATTCCCTATGCCTGCGATGGAAATTTCCGTCTGCCTTCTTTCCTTATGCCTTCCCTATTCCGTTGTTTACCTACACCATTCTTATAACTTTCTGACTAAGGTTTTCCCTGGTTTCTTGAAAATTTGCATATGCCATATACCCTATGCCTTCCCTAGGCCACAGAATTCCCATGCCTTCTTTACGTTCCTCCAGTGTGCGAGATATAGATTTTACCTATGCCTACAAGAAGCAAAACCTGTATATTACAACTATACTTTGTTTCGTCTAACACAAATCACAATAAAATATCACATAAGCGAAACCTACTATGCCAAATAGGAAACACTTCAAATGTATATCATCCTAAACAAGTAATAAAAAACATAAAATAAACACTTATAATAAAATGCACATCAACTCCAAAGCAAAAAATACAGCTTCAAACATGTTTGAAACATGTAATGTCCAACACAAATCAAACCACGCTCGCTACATCAAGTTCATACCATCACAGAATGTATGCTACATCAAGTTCATACTATCACAAAATAATATCAAATCATATATATTAATGTATATGTATATGTATGTATGTATGTACGTACGTACGTACGTATGTATGTATATAATAGAATAAGAGTAACTAGCCAAGAAGATACAAATGCTTGGTCCTGCTCCTTCTTTAACTCCTGCAAAAAATCCCGCACAAAACTAATTTATTCCTATAGCTTGTTCACTGTGCCCTTTAGTTCTTATTCGTTTTATTCAACTCTTGTACTTCCTCCACAAGCCTCTCTCCGTCATTTGAAAATGCAGACCTAACAGTGGATTTATTCTCTCTATATATCCACTTTTATTATAATATAAGAATAAGATTAATTATACCCAAAATTATACAATCATTTGTGGGTATTATTTGCTTTTTATTTGAATAGTTGTATATGAATACCAAATTAGTTCATTTGAAGATATAAACCATTTATATTGCTATAAATAGATTTATACGACATTCTTTAATTTCCAATTAATTTTTCAACAATGATCGAAAAAGTGGTTTAACTGTAAACCGACTATAAATTTCCAATAAAATTTTAAAGTTATAAACCATTCACAAATCAAATCTTGTTGCAATCTAAATTTTCTTTTTATTTTTGTTTTACATAAAGTTAAACAGTCCAAGACACATCATTTCTAAATCTTAGTAAAATAAATTTAATCAAGCTTTGAGTAATTACCCTATGAATGTTGCATGTACCAGGCATGTATATGGGTCTTGATGATGTAGATGTCTCTTTATCTTTGGTGAGCTATATTAACAGAGGTTCAGGTCATTTTTAGAGAGCTCCTGATTCCAACTCTTGGTCATTTAGGCAACTTGCTCGTTGTATTTACTCTGTTAATTATTTACAATATTTAGTATCATATACATAAGATAGATTGGACCTTTGTAAATCAAAGTTCGAAGATTTTTTATATACTTATAGCAAATTGTTATGAATACTCATTAATACACCTGCCGTATACGGAACCATGCGACACCTTGACATAATGAGCCCGGATGTACAGCTCCATGTATTTTGACGTTCGGTCTATTTCTTTGTACTGAGAAAAAACATACAATCTATCATGCATTTTTACAAATTGTATACTATCGTTAAATAATTAAACAATTACCACACCATTCATCCATTGCGCTATTGGTTTAGAACCACATATGTATGGCCTAGGATTTTTGTTACGAGCAGCAGAGTTCTTTCTGGCAAGTTCCTTTGTATCCTCTCTCCTAGTTTTCTAAAGGCTACCACCACACCTCATCCGATATACAAAGATTCCTCTTATTGTATCTCTTTACGTCTGAAACAATATGCATTTACTTTAAAATTGCACTAGTATTCTCAAATCAAACATCAGATAAGATGATTATCGATGTCAGTTTTGGAATGAAAACAAACATCTACATAACAATCCTATACAATACCTACCGGACAAGGGGAAAAAATTAATGTAAGGTTAGCTATTAATTATTTATTCATTAACCAACAACTTTATCATCTAAATGAATATCAACATGGAACGAATAATCAACCAACTATTATATCATATCAATATTGCAATAGATTAAAACCATACAGAACAACTACATTGATGAAAGTAAGCAAAGTTGGTGGTCGATGGAGGAGGCAATGCATGGAGGAGGAGTCAGGCCCTGCATGTAACATAAGAGAAGGGAGGGAAGCAGTGGGGTAAGGCAGATGTTTGGTGGTGTCCAGTGATGTCTAGTGGCATGAAGAAGTGACATGAGGCTTTTGGTGGTGTGCGGCAATGTGAGACATTTTGGTGGTTTTTTGTGGTGGTTTGTGGCCGTTGTATGTGGTGTCAGATGAAGAGGGACGCAATTTATGGATTGAGTTATTGGGTGTGAGTGAATGGGCAGCGGGTTGGCTTAGGGGAGATGAAATTTGAGGTAGGCCTAGTTGCATTGCAGATATTATACCCATGGCTTCCTTATGCCATCACATTTTAATCCAGGAAAATGTTATGGCGTAGGGAAGACGTGAGTAAAACCTATGCATTCACTATATCATATTTGTAATTTATTTAATTTTATTAATTTTATATATATATATATATATATATATATATATATATATATATATATATAATCAAACTGTGTTTCTAAAATTTTCATAATTTAATCTATATTTAATTTTCATGTCAAAAGTTATTCTAATTGTTATATTTCTAACTTAATGTAAATTTTTATAATCAATTTTAATTTACACTCAAATTTGAAAGTAATATAACTTAACTTTAATTTTATTAGTTATCTATGTAATATAATATGATCCAAATTTTGTTGTTAAATTATTTATAATTTAAACTTAAATTTAAATTTGAATTTCGACTAAATGTTATTTAAGTATTATAATTATTACTTAATTTCAATTTTATTTTAAGAAAGTTACTACGATTTAACTTAAATTTAAATCTAAATGTAAGTTATATAATTTAGATTTAATATATTAGTTATATATGATGGAATTTGACCTAAACGGTATTTTTAAATTTTCAATAATTTGGTTCAAATTTAAATTTTGTCTGAAAGGTTATTTTAACTATTATATTATTTAAAAACAGTTATAATTTAAATTTACTAACAGTTCTATCTAAAATGACTAGTTTGGAACGAATGTCATGTTCACATTACCAATTTTCAAAATTCAACCATACACATTGATTAATATTATATGAGAAGCTTGTATACATGATATAATGTTATTCCAAATAATTTTGATACCCGGTCTTATCAAATCAAATCATTAGTTGACGTTAGTTAAATATCTATAAAAAACATATCACTTATAAGACCAAGTATAAAACTTAATCCCAATGATACAAAGTTTTATATTTAAGCTTTTATGGCAATAATAATAATTCAGTACAGTTGGATTAGTAAAATCAGAATGGAAACAATACCGTTACTTATACAAAAAATGACCATTTGGAATGACAATCATGTTTACAATCCAAAAATTTGAAATTTGTTACTAGATTTTGATTAATTTTATATGAGACATATAAATAAATGATTTTCTGTCATTCCTAATCAATTTGATGCTCCATCTTATCAAATTTAATTATTACCTAATATTAAATAAATATCTACAAAAATACGTAACTTATAAGATCGAGTATCAAAATAAGTCCAAAAGGCATGAAAGTTTATATTTAGGATGTTAGGTAGCAACAACAATTTTGTACGGCTAGATATTGAAAAGTCGAAATAAGAACAACATTTTAAGTTCAAATCAGCGTTATGTTATATGTGTTAGGTACGTTCATACCACCACCGAATCAGAGTGAGAAAGGAGGCACCGGACGAAATACACCAACCACCGAACCATGCTTCTCCACGCCCCTACCGGACCACTTGCTTCCGGTCCAACTCCATTGCCTACCGGACCACTTGCTTACCGGACCAGCCACTCCACTACCTGCCGAACCAAACCCAAGGTATCCCTACCGGACCAACCAATCGCCGAACCATCCACTACCGAATCAACCTCCACCGGTTCAACCTCTACCTAACCACCCACTACCGGACCAATCCACTTCTCCATCCACTACCGAACCAACATCACCAGGCCAGATCACGTCAGCCCAGGCCCATCAACAGCTATATACTTCGAAGACCCCTACCCCCAGCCTCACTCTATAAATAGAGGGGCAGGGGTACAACAATGGGGGACAAGTTTTGAGAGCTCAAGCACGGATAGAACTTTCAAACAACATTCTTTTACTTGTATCAAAGCTTTGTACTTGTAATCAAAACAAGAGAAGAGAAATAACATATAAAGTGGACGTAGGCACATTCTGGCTGAACCACTATAAATTTGCATGTCTTTTTACAATTTAGCCCCTGCTTTTCATATATCTGCATAAATCTCCAAAATCACTAAGAACAACATAAGAACTATTGAATCATACGACTTTGAGGTGTTTGTCCATTTTTTGTGCAAACATTTTTGGTGCTTTCATTGAGAGCTAGAAGCTCGAAGCTTCAGCTTCATCCACTTAACAAGTTTTCCTAACAGCATCGTCCGCCACTTGGAAAACATGCCTCCCAAACAGAGAAAAGATGTTAACAAAGGAAAAAACATCGCATCCAGCAGTCTTCCAGATCCAACTGTCACGAATCAAGTAAATCGTCCTCCTCCAGCAGCAGTAACAAATGAAGGACAGTCTAACCCAACCACTCCTGCCGCAGAACAGCCTGCGGCAATTACTAGGGCAGATTTGGACAGAGTTGTGGTTGAAGTAACTAACCGCTTCACGTCCCAGCAGGAAGCCTTGGTGGACCATCTCATGTCACGTTTAAGGGATGCTGAAGAATCCAACCGCAACACTGAAACATGGGGCGAATCCCAGTCTGGAGGATCTCAGAGACAACAAAGATCTTCCTTCTTCGAAGGAGCTAACGGCAGAAGTAGCCATGGTAGGAGTCGAGACCGAGCACAGCCCGAAGTTAGGCCTGAGGAAACGTTTGGTACCGAACCCAACGGGGGAGGTACCGGACGGAGGTCAACTGTAGCTGAGCCTGTCATACTGCCTAACCACGGAAACGCCGGTGAACGGGGCCGAGCTAGAGTCCAGCCCGAAGTTGGACCCGAGGAAGTGCTTAGATCAGAACCCAGCAGGGGAAGATCAAGGCAAGGGCCAACTGTAGCTGACCCTAGCATGCTCCCAGAAGATCAAAGGCAGCCGCTGGAAAATATGAGGAACGATAGACGATACCATCCCTACAGGTCATCTGGACGGAATCAATCCCACAGAACAGAACCAAACTCATTTCTATCTGCTCCAGATTCTGATGAAAGGATGGCACGCTTATTCAGAGAGTGTGTCCAACGGGAGCAAAGAGATCGAGGGATAGGCGCTAGGGTAACCAGCCCTTTCGCCCGCAATATCGAAATTGCTATCACCCCCCGAGAATGGAAGATGCCGACAATGGAACCTTACAAAGGAACCTCCGACCCCGTTGTACACTTACAGAGGTACACGCAACATATGCTCATGAGTGGAGCAACAGAGGGAGTACTATGCAAATGCTTTCCGCTCTTCTTAGCAGATCTCGCTACCTCCTGGTTCTGTCATCTACCCCAAGGATCCATCAGCTCGTGGGAAATGTTGAAAGAAAAGTTTATCAGTCAGTTCCGCATCCATGTGGAACAACCTAAGGACGCTTATTCCTTATCCAGCGCCAAACAGAAACCTGGAGAAAAACTGCAGCAATACCTAACCCGATTCAATGCCGCAGCAGCCGCAGTCCAAGATGCCGATGAGAAGCTTATCCTAATGGCCCTCTGTAGTGGCGTGCATCCGGACACTAAATTTGCTAGAAGATTGACGAAAGAAAAACCAGCTACTTTACCCGATTTCTTCCATGAAGCCGGGAAATACATGAGGATTGAGGATGCTACCGTTGAGGGGCAGTCAGGACAGCAAAATAAGGCAACTCACAACAACGCCCCTGCTGTGGCAAGGGACGTTCGAAGAAATGATTCCAGAGACAATGCTGGGGGCAAGAAGGGAGAAAAGCGCCTATATCGGCCTGGGCCGAGATTCGACACTTACACTCCTTTGAACGAGACCGTCGAAAATATCTTCCTTGCCACCCAAGGTGAAGTTAGATACAAACGCCCACCATACAAAAAGGAATCAGATAACGCGCAGAAATCTGGAAAGTTCTGCCGCTTCCACGAATCTCACGGGCATGATACCAATGAATGCTATCATCTCCGGGATCTGATTGAGGAACACATCAGAAGGAAGAAACTAGAACGTTATGTAAAAAGTCAGGACAGGACTCCAGCTCCTGCCAATGAAAACCCAAGGCTACCCTCACCGGACACCGGCAGAGGAAACCGCAACGCTAGCAGCTCTAGTCAAGAGAAAATAGTGGTCCATACCATCTCAGGAGGACCGCACATCGCGGACAGAAGCTGGAAAGTGATGGAAAGGTATGGAAAGTCGCTTAGAGACAATAAAGACTGTGTCAATTCGGTTATAGAAGAGCGCCACCCGAAGCGGAAAGAAAGTAATGACATCACATTCGGTAAGCGTGACCTAAAAGGAAGGCAGTACCCTCACATGGATCCCATGGTCATCTCTGCCCGACTCGGTCCCGCCGAAGTTTACCGAATCCTAGTAGACACTGGAAGCTCAGTAAACATCCTGTTCAAACACGCATTCAACAAAATGAAGCTATCAATAAAGGATGTATCTCCCTGCGATAAACCACTACACGGTTTCACTGGGGATGCTAAGATGCCCCTCGGGCAACTGGACCTCTTTGTTGAGATTGGAAGCCATCCCCGCTCCATTGTACGGAAGCAGACGTTCGTGCTAATAGAAAACCATTCGGCCTACATCGCCTTCTTAGGAAGACCAGCCTTGTCTGACTTCCAAATTGTCCTAGCCCCATGGTGCCTAAAGATGAAGTTTCCAACGGACAATGGAATAGGGGAAGTTGAAGGAGACCAGGACATTGCTCGAGACTGCTATGTGACTGAACTTCGCAACAACCATAGGAAGGATAAAGGGAAGGGTGTAGAGATTTCCCTCTGCACGAAAAGTCTAGAAGCATATCAACTAAAGAAAGCCCCTCCTCTTCGATATGCCAGCGACCCTTTCAATGAATTAGACCCTAGGGACAAAGAGGAGGAGGCCACCGCCGAGCCTGCAGAGGCTATGGAGTTTATATCTGTAGACAAGCACGACTCAAGCAGACTATTAAAAATTGGGTCCCAACTAAAAGCCGAATTGAAGGAACAACTCATCGATTTTCTCCGCCATAACTTGGATGTATTCGCATGGTCACACGCTGACATGACCGGAATCTCCCCCGACGTAGCATGCCGCGTATTAAACATTGATCCTACCAAGGCGCCCGTAAAACAAAGAAAGAGAAGTATAGGGGCCGAACGATCAGCAGCCCTCGATGAAGAAGTAAAGAATCTACTCGCCAATGGCTTCATACGAGAAGCTATCTACCCGGAATGGATCGCCAACCCGGTACTGGTAAAGAAGGCTAATGGGAAGTGGCGAACCTGCATTGACTTTTCCAACCTAAACGATGCCTGCCCAAAGGATTGCTTCCCACTTCCCCGAATCAACCAACTTGTAGACAGCACAGCCGGGCACGAGCTCCTATCTTTTATGGATGCATACTCAGGATATAACCAAATTCCTATGCATGCTCCCGACCAAGACCACACTAGTTTCATCACCGACCGGGGTTTATACTGCTATAAGGTAATGCCTTTTGGACTTAAAAATGCAGGAGCCACCTACCAGCGCCTCGTCAACAAGATGTTTGCAGGGCTAATAGGACAAACTATGGAAGTATATGTGGATGACATGCTGGTAAAGTCAAGGAAAGCCAAAGATCACGTAAGCCACCTAGGCGAGATGTTCCAGGTACTTTGATAGTATGGAATGAAGTTGAATCCACTAAAGTGCTCCTTCGGAGTGTCATCAGGAAAGTTCTTAGGATTCATCGTACATGCCAGAGGGATTGAAGCAAACCCTGAACAAGTCCGAGCGCTAAGGGATATCAAGATACCTTCCACTCGGAAGGAAATGCAAAGTTTGAGTGGAAAAGTGGCCGCCCTAAGCCGATTCATCTCCAAGGCAACAGACAAAAACCACCGGTACTCTCGACTCCAAGCGAAGGCGAAGAATTATACCTATATCTTGCTGTGTCATCTCACGCCCTAAGCGCTGCCTTGGTAAGGGAAGACAACCGCATGCAGCGGCCAGTTTACTTCGTCAGCAAGAGGTTTACTGGGGCAGAAGTCAGATATCCTAAACTCGAGAAGCTAGCATACTGTTTACTAATCACATCACGGAAATTGCGTCACTACTTCCAGTCCCATTCCATCAAAGTTCTGACCGATCAACCACTGAGGCAGGTACTCCATCGTCCCGACACTTCTGGGCGACTACTTAAATGGTGCATTGAACTAAGTCAGTATGATATCACCTATCACCCTCGCACCGCCATCAAGGGACAAGCCATGGCTGATTTCATTGCAGAATTCACTACCAACGAAGATAAGGAGCAATTGGAAATAGCAAAAGACATCAAGTGGAATCTCTTTGTGGATGGCGCATCGAACGAACAAGGCTCGGGAGCAGGTGTGGTAATAATCACTCCCAGGGGGAATAAGCTGCACTATGCTATAAGGTTGGAGTTCGCTGCCACCAACAACGATTCAGAATATGAAGCGGTGATAGCTGGATTAGAACTTGCCATAGAAATCGGGGCCAATTCTTTGTGTCTTCATAGCGATTCTCAACTTATTGTTAACCAGATACTAGGAGAATTCCAAGCTCGAGAAGAACGACTCATAGCATATCTAAAAAAGACCAAGTTACTTCTCAGCCGATTGGACCACCACCTAGTCAAACACATCCCTCGGGAAGATAACCAAGAGGCCGACGAATTGGCGAAGCAAGCAAGTGTGAGAGACATCGCCATCTTCGGGGCAGTAACCATCTCGAAGCAACTGGCCCCAAGTTTTGAGCAAGTGAATCTAATAGCTACAACCGAAGAAGCAACTTGGATGACTCCCATCCGAGACTACCTACAAAGCGGCACGCTACCCAACGGGCGTAACGAAGTCAAGAAAATCTTGAGGAAAGCATCCCGCTACACAATACAAGAAGACGTCCTCTATCGGCGCGGATTCTCTAACCCGTTATTAAGGTGTGTCGCTGGGAGGGAAGCCAAGGAAATATTATCTAACATCCATCAGGGAAGCTGTGGAGATCACACCGGAGGGCAAACATTAGCAAAAAAGATACTCCGGTATGGATATTTCTGGCCCACCTTAAGCAAGGACGCCTTAGATTTTGTCAAAAAGTGTGACAGATGCCAGAAGTTTGCTAAGATCCCGCGGCTACCAACAACTGAGATTACTCAAATGACCAGCCCTTGGCCCTTCGCAATGTGGGGAATTGACTTAATCGACGAGCTACCAATGGGCCGAGGCGGGGCCAAATATGCTATAGTGGCAGTCGACTATTTCACCAAATGAGTGGAAGCGGAACCCCTGAATAAAGTATCTTCAGCAAAAATTATTAACTTTTTGATCAAAAATGTCCTGTGCAGGTACAGAGTCCCACTCAAAATCATATCAGACAATGGGCTTCAGTTTGACAGTGAGGAATTCGCCAACTGGTGCCAAGAGCACGGAATTCACAAAAGCTTCTCATCCGTAGCGTATCCCCAGGCAAACGGACAAGTCGAAGCCGTCAACAAAATTCTGAAAACTCTAATAAAAAAGAAGCACGAAAAGTCAAAGGGCGCTTGGGTGGATGAATTTCCTACGGCACTATGGGCCTATCGCACATCTTTCAGAACATCGACGGGGCACACTCCTTTCTCTTTGGCATACGGATCGGAGGCTATGCTCCCAGTTGAAACCATTGTGCCTTCCCACCGTAGGATCCACTATAACCCAAAAGAGAACGAATAACTCCTTCACATGTCTTTGGATCTAGTTGAGGAGAGAAGAAATGATGCAATCCTTAAAGCAGCAGCCCACAAACAAAAAGTAGCGGCACAATACAACTCCAAAGTCAAGCATCGTACCTTACAAGAAGGGGATCTTGTCCTCAAGCGAATCTTCCCTTGCCCCGGAGCACTAGACCCAATCTGGGATGGGCCATATGTAATTCATAAAGATCTCCACAATGGAGCTTGTATTTTGTCAACAGTGGACGGAGAGGTGTTCCAGAGGGCATGGAACATCCAGCACCTCCGTCGATACTTTTCTTAACTTGTACTGCCCATATGAAGTGAATTAACAAAGAGAATCAGTGGACGTAGGCCTTTTCATGCCGAACCACTTTAAAAAACCTTGTCTCTTTTTTAACTAGTTCCTTTATTTCTTGGCTGCTTGTTAACATTATCCTTTTCTGTTGAACAAAATCCTATGCATGTAACATTTTCACTCGATGCACTCCACAACGCAACTTCACCTGGACAAGACCTAACAGGTACTATGCAAATCTATGCCCTCGCCAATGAGACACTTTCACTCCAGCATCCCTCTGCTGCGGGTTAACTCATTGCTCGCGACGGCCCTTAAAGCCAACTGTAATGAGCCGATTATAAGCCACCGAGAAGGCCGACTATAGCCGAGGCAGCTCATTACGGTGTTCGGCTCGCCGGCAACTGTGAACCGATTATAAGCCCCAACATAAGGTGTGGCTAGCCAGGGGCAGTTCACGGTTGACGATCGGCACCCACGCTAGCCGGCCACAGTAAATCGAATAATACCCACGATTACGGGCCATAAATGGCCCAGGTAGGTACTGTGCGCGATCTCGGCTCCGATGTGTCTTAAGTACGGCTGTGGTAAAAAAGAATTAACTCCCCGCGGAGGCGTAAGATGGGTGACAAATGTCTCCAAGACCCACAGCTAGGGAAAGTGACTACAAAGCCTGTTTGCCACGAACTTAAGCACATCGAAGGCCTTCCGTGATTGGAAGTTTTACTATTTCACATATTTCAATTTTACTTAAGAAACTTTTCTCCTATCCTCTGTAACAATCCCTGAAGTGCAGGACACAAAACAGGAGACACTCACTAATAGAAGCAGATACTCACAGCAAAATACTGGACCGCATCCCTTACTCGGTCACACAAGATATTCAAAGTTGCCATCTACAAGCAAAATATAAGGGGCGGTATTTCCTTCTTTCATACATGACTATAATTTGTTCACACCACACGCTAACATTGCAAGTCATGAAATTATGTTTTAAACCAGAACCTGACATCAAACACAATTTAATTACAAGAATATACATAGCTATATTTCTCATACGACATGTCAAAATAGCAACAAACATTCAGAAGACGACAAAATCAGCTTAAGTTAAAAAATTACACGTCAAGAATAGAGCTATTTATTACAAGTAGCAAAATATTACAACCTAAAAGCTACTTTACTGTTTTAAGACTAACATCTACAACCCTGTCAAGTCCACAAAAAGAGTTTTTCCAGGTATAATTAAGGGGCCGGCTGCATTGGAGCCTTTTCCTTGTCCTGTTGCCCACCTGTCCAGACAGAGAAAGGATTCATTAGTGAGAAGCAACCAAGTTAATGGGGAAACTAAAAAGGAAGACTTACCAACACCTGCTTCTTGGCCATCCTCGTCGTCATCCTCTACTTGCACACCTGCCTCCTCAGCAACAAGCAACCGCATACCCTCCATCACCGCCACCTTCTCCTCCTTGGCAAACTGGGAAATGACCGCATCCATGCTGAAGGCCACGCCACCATCTTTATCCGCATCAGCCTTAGCCTCCTCCAGAGCCCGAAGATAGATCTTAGCCATGACCCTAGGATAATCATCCATCCAGAATAGGTTGCCCTGCTTCCAGGTTCGGAAGTACATGTCCTGAAGCATTTCGTCCATCATCCCCTCATTCTCCTCAAACTCCCTCATCCGGGCCTCGGAAGCCGACAACCTTTCAACGGCGGCATCTCTCTCTGATCGGTATCTCGAGCAGTCAACAAGAAGGGATTTCCGCATTGCCTCCATCTCCTCCCTCAACTTGGCTTGAGCAAGCTCTACAGCCTCAAGTTTCCCGGATAACTCCTCTATCTGCTCAAGATCCGCTTTCCGAACCTCGTCCACCGTGGCAATGGCCATATTTATCTGCTCCTTGCAAGCAGCCTCCATCTTCCGCAATTCCGCCTTACTAGCCTCCTCCATAGTCTTCCTCAACCGTCCGGAGGCAGCCTCATGCTGAGAAATCTGAATGGCCTGATTAGCAAGCTGTTTGGCCTGATCCGAAACCATCAATCGTAGTCGGATGTTGGCACTCCCAATCTCCTCTCCAGCCTTAACCAGCCGGGCATGATGCCCCATCAGCTTCCTCGTCTCCTCCGCCACCCGATCAATATTAGCCTTGGCCTCGTCTCCCATGGTAATTACCCGAGTGGTAAGTAAATCGAGATCTAAGGACTTAGTCTCATAAAGCACCCGTACCATGGGATTGCGGGGAAGAAGGTGCTCACCGGTAACCTCATCAAAGGTAATATCATGGGAACCTGGATCCAGATCAGGGTGACCCGCAAATGGATTACGAGCCAAACCAGGACGATCAATCTGCGTAACGGTAGGATTTTCGGACAGGTGCGGAGAGAGTGCGAACTCAGTATCCTCCTCTGTGATATCATGAAGGGGCTGAATTGGGGGCTGGGGACCGAGTAAAGGTTCGGATAAGGGATGACTCCTCTTTCTCTTCTGAATACCCTCTTCAATAACCCCGAGAAGAGGACGGTAGTCGACTACATCCCTGGAACGGTGGGTCGGAGTCTTCGGCTTGGCAGAAGCTTTGGAGAGCTTGTATTGTTCAAGCCTGTGCCGAAGATCTGAGGCCTTGGCCGTTTTGCCTACTCCTGATATGAAGAACAAGTGTCACAAGCTTACATTGATCCATAATTCGAGAAACGCGGCAAATTAAAAGTTAAAAGAAGAAAGGAAACACATCTGTTATACAAACCCTGGGGAGAAGTAGGATACTGCAATAAGTCATGGATTTCATTCCAGGATGGGAGCGGATCATAAAATATTCCTAAGTCCCTATCATAAATGGAGCCTGCAGAAGTCAAAAGTTCACCTTGAGTCATCGGAGTCACCTTGGCTGGAATAGTCTGGGAAGACACGCTTGCACCGGTCTCGGCCTTGTCAGCTTTCGCAGATTTCTCTACCAAAGCTGGGTCTCCGTCCAGCCCCTCAAAAGCCTGACGGAATGCATCATCCATCCACTCCTGAATCTCGCCTGCCTGCCCAGGAAGCAAGGCCCCGATGCCATCGCCACCATCATCACCTTCCCGATCATCTCCGCCCTCACCTCTCACCTCCTCTACGTCTTCCTCCCCCTGGGTAAGAGGACAATTGCTGGGGGAAGGACCATCCGACTTCTTAAGTTTCTTACCTCCGACAGCTGGAGGTTTTGTAAAAGGTTTCCTCTTACCACTCTCTACTGTGACACCTCCCTTAGCTTGAGCAGCCGCCCTCTCCTCCGCCATTTCCCTCTGCTTGACTACTGATTACTGAGGAAGGATCAAGTTATACTCCAGAAGGGTCGCGTTTCTGATCAGGTAGGCAGCTGATCTATCTCTCCCGGGGATAGCTTCTATCTCAGCCGCCATCTGAACTAGGCGATCAGTCTCCACAACCGCAAAGCCACCTGTCGCTAGCAAAAATGAAAACGTATGAGAAGAAGCATTTAGACCAGAATGGAAATTATAAATAAAGCGTCAACTTACATCCAGAGGTGAAACGCCGAATAGAAGCAGAGTCGTCCCTGATGAAGAACCACCCCTTCTTGAACATGCTATACTTAGAATACAGATCTAAGACCGGCTTGAAGGTTACAGCTGACTCCAAGCTGATGTATGGGGACCCCTTCTTATAGCCCCTCAGATTATATAAGTACCAGATCTCCCGGTTGGAAGGAGCACGCCCATACTTCCTCTGGAAGATGACGAAGAGGCTCACCAGTATAGTATAGGAGTTGGGTTGAAGCTGGAACGGGGCCACCTTTAGATATGTAAGGAAGCTGGCTACCCAAGCATTAAGAGGCGGGATGGCCCCACACATACAGTGATATCTGCTGAAAGCAAAGTACCCTTCGGGAGGGTCATACGGCATAACTTCTCTCCCTGGCAACAGCATGTGCGCTCTATCGATTCCGAAAGAACGGGAGATGACATCAAGTTGCTCCTCCTTGAGGGAGCTGGGAAAGAAATTGGGCGGGGAGTCCAAAAGCTCCTGAGGACCGTACCCGTCCACCAGTGATCTGGGGGCAGTTCCGTGACGTTCCGGTCCTGGCTGAGCAGGGGGCACTGCGGAAGATTCTCCTTCGCCCTGGGACTTCTTTTTATCCGATCGAGTTTCTGCTTTGCGAGACATTATCTGCAACGTCGAAAAAACATGTTGTTAAAACAGAGGATATAAACAAGCAAGTTTTTTAAGTTTCATTCGGTATCAGTTTCATTCGGTATTCCCAACTCCGTCCGGTTATACAGATATATGACTCCATTCGGCATTCACATTACTCAAGCCCATTCGGCATTCACATTACTCAAAGGCCCATTCGGCATTCTCGTTACCCAAACGCCCATTCGGCATGCTCATTATCAAGTTCGTTCGGCATCGAAAGCCCTTAGGATCATTCGGTAAAATAAAGAGAATCAACTTTGAAAACTCGTTCGGCAGAGGAGGATTTACCTGGTCCGGCAGTTAAGGTTGTTTCGACACAATAATTGACTCGGCAGTTCAGGAGCTAACATAGCTATTTCGTTCGGTAAGGAATAACGAAGGGATGTGTCTCCTACTTATAGAGGAAGGTTGGATATGCCGGACCATCTGGTTCGTTTCTCTGGCCGAATATGGTCGTCCAAACTAAAACAAAGCACGACATATACTGAGCATATGCCCTACTTTGGGGGGCAAGTGTTTGGTACGTTCATACCACCACCGAATCAGAGTGAGAAAGGAGGAACCGGACGAAATACACCAACCACCGAACCATGCTTCTCCATGCCCCTACCGGACCACTTGCTTCCGGTCCAACTCCATTGCCTACCGGACCACTTGCTTACCGGACCAGCCACTCCACTACCTGCCGAACCAAACCCAAGGTATCCCTACCGGACCAACCAATCGCCGAACCATCCACTACCGAATCAACCTCCACCGGTTCAACCTCTACCAAACCACCCACTACCGGACCAATCCACTTCTCCATCCACTACCGAACCAACATCACCAGGCCAGATCACGTCAGCCCAGGCCCATCAACAGCTATATACTTCGAAGACCCCTACCCCCAGCCTCACTCTATAAATAGAGGGGCAGGGGTACAACAATGGGGGACAAGTTTTGAGAGCTCAAGCACGGATAGAACTTTCAAACAACATTCTTTTACTTGTATCAAAGCTTTGTACTTGTAATCAAAACAAGAGAAGAGAAATAACATATAAAGTGGACGTAGGCACATTCTGGCTGAACCACTATAAATTTGCGTGTCTTTTTACAATTTAGCCCCTGCTTTTCATATATCTGCATAAATCTCCAAAATCACTAAGAAGAACATAAGAACTATTGAATCATACGACTTTGAGGTGTTTGTCCATTTTTTGTGCAAACAATATGTTACTTTGAATTATATCTAACACGAGCAGTTTGGAATGACAGTCATGTTTACTTCCAAAATTTCAAAATCCAATCATTTAGAATGATTAATATTGTTTAATAAGCTTAAATATAAAATTTCATGCCAGCCTGAATTAGTTTGGTACTCCATCTTTTGAGATTTAATTATTAGTCGATGTTAGATAAATATCTACAATAAATAGATAATAATATTGAATGTCAAATTAAGTTTGAATGACATGAAATTTTATATCAAAGCTTTTATTGCAACAATAATGATTTTGCATGGTTCGATTTAGAAATATCAGAATAGACATAGCATTAACATTTCAGACTGGTCAGTTCCAATATAAATAACTTAGAGTTATATCTAAAATGACAATTGGGAACGACTATCATGTTTACATTCTAAATTTTAAAAATTCAACCGTACACATTATTAATATTATATGAGAAGCTTAAATATATGATTTCATATCATTAAATTTAATTTTTAGTCGATGTCAGTTAAATATTTACAAATAACAAATAACTTATAAGATTGTGCATCAAACAAAGTCCTAATGACATGAAATTTTATATTTAAGCTTCTAAGACAACAATAACAATTATGTACGATTAGATTTGGGAAAATCATAATGGAATCTGAAATTATGTACGATTATATACGATTCTTAAACCATACTTTTCCTATTAATCTGGTTTATCAACTTCTAATTAAGTAAATTCATCCAATAGCATTCCCATAGTG